>VZQC01002026.1:280625-487024 GCA_009823505.1 Rhizomys pruinosus | reverse complement strand
GTCCCAGCTGGCCTGGAGCTCACTAAGTAGATCAGGCTGGCCTTGAACTCACAGAGCTCTGCCTGCCTCTGCCTCCCAAGTGCTAGGATTAAAGGCACGCACCACCACGCCCAGCCATGTGGGTGCTGGGAATCGAACCCGGGTCCTCTGCAAGAGCAGTCGGTGCTCTTAACCACTGAGCTATCTTTCCAGCCCTGACATTCTAAATACAGGTATAACTATCTCTTATTTTTTCATCAGGTAAACAGCTTTAAAATGGCTTACTGATTATTATTTTGAAAATGTATTTGCTAAATTAAAGAAGGTTAATTTGGTCTAGCCAATATGATACTTTTTAAAAATAGTATTCACTACTAATCTAATTCATCTATTATAAATTAAATATGTAGTTTGATGTCTAGTAAATTTAATATGTACTATTAGAACATTCATTTGTTTAGTTCACTGTAAAAATACCTGACAAAAGCACATTAAAAAAGGATGGTTTATAGTTTCAGAGATTCCTGTGCATCATGAAAGGGAAAGTGGCCTGTGGTGGGCATTTCTAATATTATAATGGACAGTAAGAAAAGATTAGAGATAGAAACAGAGGTTGGGTGCAGCCTTTGAAGCCTGGACCTACCTGCTTCCTCTAGGTATACCCTGCCTCCTGACGTCTCTACACCCCCCTAAGGCAGTACTGCAAGCTTTGGAACAAGAGCTCAGAAGAAACACCTTTGCGGTACAGCCCAAGATTTAAGCTGTAACACAGGCTTAATAACATTTTTGAAAATTATGAGCACTCAATAAAGGTTAATACACATTTGTTGCTCAATCATTAGAAGTCGCCACCTCTGGAACATTTATCTTGAATTCTTTGGAAATATTAGTTACACCTGTTAAATTGTGCTTTGCTCTGTTGCGTTTAAATACATTGCTGGTTTTTAAGCAAACTGAAGGTTTATGGCAAGCCTGCTGCTCACATAATTATACAGAGTCCACTTTCCTCAATGTATGTGCTGAATTTGTATCTGGTGTCACGTTTGATAATTCTTGGAATACTTCAAGCTTATCATAATTATTACACCTCTGATTGTAACATGTGATCAGTAATCATTGGTACTATTATTGTAATTTTTTGAAGTATTGAGAATCATGCCTGGCTAAGACTGATGCAAACCTGATAAATGTTTGCATTCTTCTTAACCAACCAGCCATTCTCTTATCTTTCTCCCTTTTTTTTCTGAGACACAACAATATTGAAATGTTGCTAATTAATAACCTCACAATAGCCTCTAAGTGTTTAAGTAAAAGGAAGAGTTATGGGTCTCTGACTTCAAAGGAAATGCTAGAAATGAGTATTCTTTTTTTTATTTTTTTTTATTTATTTCTGTATGTGTATGAATGTACTATCTGCATGTAGGTCTGTGCACCCGTGTCGTGCAATGCCGCGGAGGTCAGAAGAGGGTGTCGGATTCTCCTGGAACTGGAGTTTTCCTGGAATTGGAGTTTCAGACGGTTCTCGGCCACCATGTGGGCGCTGGGGATCGAACACGGGTCCTCTGTAAGAGCGGTTGGCGCTCTTAACCGCTAGGCCATCTCTCCCACCCCAGAAATGAGTATTCTTAGTGAAGATGACATGTGAAATCTGAGCTGGTCCAAAAGCTAGGTCTCCTGGGCTAAACCAGTTGTGAGTCCAAAGGAACATTCTTAAAGGAAATGGACAGTGTTTTACTTTCCAACCTACAAATGATGACAAAGCAAAGGTTTCCATCCATTGGTCTGCCTACAAGCTCAAACCAGCTTCTCTACTCCATTAACCTAAAGCAGAATCCAGAGCAGAACGATTCTGTGAAGCTTAGGGAGGTCAGCAAACTAGAACAAAAGAGGAAAGCCAGAGGCGGGGGAGATGGCTCAGTGGTTAAGAGCACTGTCCGCTCTTACAGAAGACCTGAATTTTAATTTGAATCCAGCACCCATGTCAGAGCTGACAACCATTGGTAACTCCAGTTCCAGGGGACCCAACACTATCTTCTGAAGTCTGAGGGCACTTCAGGACGTGGATGCACTTACATATATGCAGGCATAACACTTACATACGAGAAATAAATGTTTTAAAAGATTAAAATACAAGATGAAGCCAGCATAGATGGGTTTATGAGGTTTAGAAAGTAAGCCATCCCCTAACCTAAAAGTGCAGGCAAATCAGTGGGAGTTGGAAGTAGAAGTCGCAGAGCATTATCCAGAACACATAGGTGAGAGAAGTGAAGCAGTTGCCTGCAAGAAACAGATTCTCTGTGATTATGAAACAACCTTATATTGAAAGAAGTTCTTCCATAGCTGGGGGTTGAGATGTCAACATCTGACTTCAAAGCATCACAGGACAATCTGATTTATTAGCCTGAATGCAGGCGGGTGGTTTTGAGTTGAAGGCAATGCTTATTTACCATTCAGGAAACCCTAACATATTTAAGAAGTGAGAAATATTTTCCATGCTTATGTTTTATAAATAGAATGGCAAAGCTTGAATGACAGACAGCACATTGAATCACACCTTACTGCACGTATCAAGCCCCCATTGAAATGCATTGACCAGAAAGCAATTTTAAAATATTACTCGGAGAGATGGCCTAGTGGTTAAGAGCGCCGACCGCTCTTACAGAGGACCCGGGTTCGATCCCCAGCACCCACATGGCGGCCGAGAGCCGTCTGAAACTCCAATTCCAGGAGAACTCCAGTTCCAGGGGAATCCGAGACCCTCTTCTGACCTCCGCGGCATTGCATGACACGGGTGCACAAACCTGCATGCAGACAGTACATTGATACACATACCGAAATAAATAAAATAAAATAAAATAAAAATAAATAAAATAAAATAAAATATTACTGCTCATTGACAATGCGTCTGGTCACCCAGGACCCTTGATGGAAATATGAAGAGATGAATTCTGTCTTTAAACCTTCAAATACAACATCTGCAATCACGCTTTATTGAAGATAGATTTTGTAAAGTGTGCAAGTGGTAAGAGATTGTGGCATGTGTTTCCATTCTAGACACCATTGAGAACGTCCAGGATTCATGGCAGAGGTTGAAGTAGCCCCATTAACAGGCATATTGAAATGGATTACAACTCACGTGGGCGACTTCGATTTCAGTACTTCAGTGGAGGAAGTGTTTACAGATGTGATGAAAACAGCAAGAGAACTGAACTGAGAGTGGAACCTTAAAAAGCTCTGAAGCTTGTGGGGTTGATTGTGATGGGAGAGGACTGGAGGCAATCTCAAAGACAGCCTCATATTGAGAATGCTGGGACCGTGTCTCAAATGACACCAAAGGATCTAGAATATTATGTAACTCAGTAAACAATGATGAATTTTGAGAGAATTAATTCCAATTTGCAAAGATATTCCACAGTGAGTAAAATGGTAACAAAACAAGATATTGAGAAATCAATCCTGTTGAAAGAATAAACAGAAAATTTCACTGTGTTTTGCTTTAGGAAATTGTTATAGCCTCCTCAACCTTAAGTCAGAAGTTGTTAGCAATGGAATAAGACAGCTAGGACTCACTGATCATCAAGCTTAAAAAAAAAAAAAAAATATATATATATATATATATATATATATATATATATAATTATTTTTAATTTATGTATAAAACATTTGTGTGCATGCATCCATGTACACCACGTGGATATTTGCAGTTGTCAGAAAGAGAGCATCAGATCCCCTGAAGGGACTTGGAATTACAAACAGTTATAAGCTGCCATGTGGGTGCTGGCAACCAAAGCCCAGGTTCTCTCCAAGAGGAGCCAGTACTCTGAGCCTCTGAGCCATCCTCTAACCCCATCAGTAGTATTTTAGCAGTAAGTGTTTTCAATAAAGAAATGTATACAGGTTGCATAAGAAATAATGGCATTGCACATTTAATAGACTACAGTAAATATGCAGCAAGAAACCAAAAATCCATTGACCCTATTTATTGTGATAGTCACTCTGCTGTACCAGTCTGGACTAGCCTGCAGCATCTGACTGACTCCTGTATTTGAGGGTGGCCAAGCAAAAGCCAAATCTCTGAACTCATAAAAACATGGAATATTTTTAGATTTTTTAAAAAAATGTCTATTTTGAGCACATTATTCAGGACATAAGAATAGATTAGCAAGTGTGTTAGTTTTCCTACATTACAACAGATAATTGAGATAATCAATTTATGTAGAGAAAAATGTTTCTGTGGCCCCCTGTGTTAGGGGATCCAGTCTCTGGGGAAGCAGCGCACCATATTTTCCTGGCAGGAAAAACATTCAGAGGAATAGGAAGGAGTTAGGAGACCATTCAACCCAATGACCTAAACAGCTCTCACTGAGCTCCACGTCTTAAAAGTTCCATGACTTCTCAACAAATTATGAGCTAGGAAGCAGGTTTTTAACATATGGGCCTTTGGGAGACATTTAAGATCCAAACTATTAGAGAAAGTGAATGTTGATTATAGTAATCATTCCCATAATAGCACTCAGCATTCATCACTATGTACAGAGTCTCTCTCTCTCTCTCTCTCTCTCTCTTCTCTCTCTCTCTCTCTCTCTCTCTCTCGCTGTGCATGTGTTACATGCATGTGTGGTAATATATATATATATATATATATTATATAATAATAATAATATATATATATATAAGTGGCCTTATTCCCATCACTCTCCAGGTTCACCAATTGGCTAGACTAGCTATCTAGGGAGCCCTAATCATCCTCCTGTCCCCACCTTCCAGAGCCGGGATTATGGATGATGCTATTAGAGCCATCGTCTTCCCAAACTCATATCCTAATGCTCTGCAGCATTTTATCCAGAGAGCCACACCTCGATTTCCAGTGCTCAAGTTAAGAACTTTGAAAACTATGCATTGAAATTGCAATTGAATTGGTTCTTCTAATGGATGACTATCAGTTCCCTAAGGCTACCCTTATTGAGTAAAGGGGGCTTGCAAGCAATATACATTTACTTTGATGGTTATGGAGGCTGCAAAGTCCAAGATCTGGAGCCATTGGTTTAGGGCACCAGTGGTTCATCAAAGGCACCTTCCCTCTGAGTTGGTATATGATGCAGAGGCAAGGAATCTTTCTGTTGCTTCCGTAAGGACACTAGCTCCATTCAAAAGAGAAATGTGTTCAACTTAATTCCCTTTTAAATACCTCAGCTTCTACTGCCACCACTTTGGGGGGTAGGGTTTCTTCATGTGAAGTCTGAGAAGAGGCAATCATTAGGCATTGCAATAATCCAATTGCCCTTTGTTCTAATCAAAGCCTGCCTTCCTTATTAATTGAAGTCTTACTTTGTTTATATACCAGTATTCCTAGGCTCAGAAAATAAAGAATAAAACATTCAAAATATGACAGTCTTCTCTGTGCCAGTGATTGGTCAGAATTTGTGCAGTTCAACTCTGATGAACATGAAATTGATAAAGGACAAAGAACAAAGAGTCCTCTTTGGTTGTGCATGCAACCCTTCTCTTCTGTGCACTGAACACTGTTGTATGATTTCACATGTATGGGTTCTTTGGCAGGTGGCCTTGCTCACTGTACCAGGAGACAATTGGACAAACACTGCAGAAGAGGGAAAGCATAGCAATGGAGAGCTGGAATGTCTAGGTGGGCCACTAACATAATTCTCATTAAGGAAAATGTGATTTTTAAGGTTTAAAAAGCCAATATAAGTAAATATTAAGAAATCTCAAGCAAGATCTTTAGATTTAAACTACTTGCCTAGAATTAGTTGTAATAGACTGATTTCATGAGGCAAATTACTACAGAAATTCATAGAAGAACAAATGGAATGAAATTAGGGTTTTATTTTCAGAATTGGTCATTAGAAAATTTGTGGCAAGTAATGAAACATTAGTAAAACTGTGAGTATATCATTTCCACGGTTTACTATAATGAAAAAGTAAAGAATGGGAATTAACATGAAAGTAAAAATAATTGTCATCTGTTACTATCATCGATCCTTCTATCCATCTATCTGTCACCTATCACATCTCTATTTATCTATGTATCATTTATCATTCATGTCTCACATATCTATTTTCATTGCTCTATCATCTGTCTATTGCATATCCATTATTTTTCAACTATCTATCTTCTAGTATTAATCCCTCACATATCATCTGTCTATCAGTCAATCAACCTATCTATTGCCAATACATCATCTCTCACATATCTTGTGGGAACCCCACTGAGGTTTGTGATGAGGCCCACTAAATTCCAGGACAATCCATGTGGGAAACACGCGCAGGACAGCACACCATGTGGATGCATATTGAGGTCCAAATGAAGAAAGAGATTTTATTACAAGACGTCTGCTTAAATATCCAGCATGACTCAATTCTCAAAGCCAAATCCTATACCTTTTCATCACTATATCCCACCCCATGGGTGTGGCCAGGGAAGTCCCATTGGCTTAGAATGGCAACCCATCTTAACAAAGTTTTCCCATATCTCACCCTTTTAATTTTATTTTTTTAATTATTTGGAGAGGTAGGCGAGCCCATGGGTGAGGTTAACAACCCAAAGGAACCTGAGCTTTGAATAGCCAGCTGCTCAAGACTGTTTTGAGTGCTAGGCAGTGGGGGGGCAGGTCAGACCTGAAACTTTATTTTCACACTAAGGCCAATTAATATGCAAAAAATCCCCAACCATGAAGTGAGCTAATTGTCAAGCATAAGCAATGAATGTAAGTAACATTCATGTAAAACCAATTAGCAAGTATCTATGTCCAAATTTTGAACAACCCAAGGTTCCCATAGTCCAATTGGAGAAGCTTGTATGCACAGGCATGTTGATCAAATAGGAGTCCAGTCTATGTCGCTGTAGCCTCACGATTCACTCCAATCTCTCTGCAGCCCTTACATTCTACAATGCCTCCTCTTCAGCAATTTGTTCCCTAGGCTTTGGGAAAGGTGCACAAGTGGGTGAGAAGCAAAACAGTCTATTTTCTCTGAAGTTGTCATTTTGGACTCTAGTCTGTTCAGGTTGTTTCCCTTTGTGGATTGACAGCTAACTAGTACTAACAAAGCACAAGCAATTAGATGTACAGGCATTTAAACAGTACTAATTATTATGGCAAGCTAAGCTGTGAGCATAGACACAGACGTTTGGATGGTATGCTAATCCACAAACTGTGGCTTTTCTGTAAAAGATGACAAGTTCTTATTGTGGCTTATAACATCTCCTAACCACTAGAGGACATAAGCTTGTGGCATCAGCCATGAATTATTCCTCCAAGGAGAGAGCTAATAGCCAATTAGATTTGGGATATATATAGACACATGGCTGCCACTGTTGCACAGTATTTCCAAGCAGGGGAGGTGTAGCTGATGCTGACAGAGGAGTCTTGCTTGACTCAAGGAGACCAATATTTTGCTTCATTGCTTTGGTGATGCTCTCTGGCATTTCAGAGGCCAACTGACATTAGCAAGTGACGTCTCAAAACATTTTTTCATGCTTACAACAGGTCGACAACAGGGACTTACCACCTTTCTCCTTGCAGATATCCCACTTATAGGCAAAAAGGTCTTAATCATTTTGGGGGGCTTAAATCCCCTAGCCAACATCTCCTAGGCAAAATAATCCATTGCTGATATCAGAGCACTCCTGTGTTAATATATTTTGCTTAACTACACAGTTTATAAAGACTTGACTACTGTATTTGGCTCTAAATAGAGAATTAGCCTTTCACAGTTCCTATGTCTATCAGTCAATTAAAGAAGGATACCTGTTTTATAATAAATTACCATTATAACAGTTGGCTCTAATTTACAGTCAGGGAATGATTTCAGTACCATCATGTTTTTCTTTTTCCTATAAAGGGGAGAGGTAGGAAGGTTTCTCAGCATCATTAGGACACATTATAAACAGTTATCCCAAATAGAATTCAGAGAGATGCTCAGTGTCTGTGAATGAGGCAGTCTGAAGTTCCTTTTTCTTTAATGTTCAGATGGGTTAGTCTCTCTGCTGGCATTTCCCAGTCCATCCTGTATAGCCAAAAGTTGTACATTTTCAGGCATTTAGATTGGAGTTTTTACCTGTGGGAACATACAAATCTCCTCCAATTGTTAGTTTCAAGATCTCAAAATTGAAAAATTATCAAAAGGTTTGGAATGCAGAGTTTTCCATTTGTATCCCAGAAGGAATATTATACCACCTCCATCTTTTTGTTTTTTAAATTTTTATGTTTTGACCTATAGATGTCTAACTTGTATTACACATACCTATAAACAGGCACCAAGGCATAAGTTTTCATCAAATTCACACAAAGGGTTTTTTTATTGACTGTATGCTACTTATTTGGGGAGTGAACTTAAACTTAATTTCTTTAAATTGTCCTATAAGTAAAGGAAAAATGTTACAAGATGATATTGTATAACACAGAAAAATAGAGACCATTTGTGTACCTTAACTGCAAAGTTATTGTTGGAAATTCAATACAGATTACAAATAAAACAATTAACATTTTATATTCCCAATTAGTTCAAATGTATTACCATTTTCACCAAAACCTTCAACCAAATTTAACTAATCTAAACATTCTTACTAAGTCTACTAATATCCTATAGTATGTAGACAAAGCTTGGGCAAAGTTGAATACCTGCCAAATAAATTTTACCCAATATACGCTTTGTTCTTTAAAACTAAATGTCTAGACTATGACTTCAGAGAAATCAAGTCCATTAACTTATATGGTTTATTTTGTATTTCTGCATAAATCTCTACTGAAATACCTCTCTATATAAATATATGTTATTTTGAAGTATACCAATTTAAAATTCAAACCTTACAAAGTGAATTTTAATAACTATCTTCCTCCAAGCTCTCAGCCTTCTCCAGGCCTGGCATGAAAACCTGTTTTAAAGATTTTTTTAATATCTAGCTCTTAGTAAAATTTTCATTTACAGTTCTTATGCCCATTAGTTAATTAAAGACTGGTTAGATATGCCCCATGAGAAGTTGTTACCATAATTACCATCTTGATTTTTTTGTTGTTGTTTGTTTTTTGTTTTTGTGGACGTTTCCTTTGTCACGAACAAGTGCAATGCAGTGCTGCTAAGGGAAGGGGGTCACAGTGCCCACTTTGTGGATACTGTGGGGAACTTATCCCTAGGTGCAAAGGTCAGTTGGTTACTCCTGTAATCTGACCAGATAGGTAACTTCCTACTCAGGTCCTTAGCCTGGGACAACGAGACACGTTTCCCACTCTTGGCCATGACTTACCACCTGCCCAAAGCCAGGACAGGAATTTTACACCAGCTACCCAGGTTGGTGGTCCACAAAGGGAACATTTTTCCAGCCAACTGGTCACCCAAATGAAATGCAGGCCTCAACACCAGCTACCCACTGGTCATCTGAACAAAATGCAGGCTTGTCTTAGCCTGTATGCACGCAATAATAAAAAAAAAAAAAAATGGCAGTCACGAATTCCACAATGATGTTAATGGGAATTCACATTTTTTTTTATTTTCTAAATTTTAAAATTTTTATTTATTTTTATTTTTTATTCTCAAAGACCCAAAAACTTATTAACACTTTAATACTATAAAAACCTGGTTGCATCTTTGTTTTAGACGTTGAAAGGGCGTAACCAGTAGGTGGCAGTGTAGATCCATTATTTTAAAATTTTCACTAGATAACCCATAACCTTTGTTTTGGCTGTTTAATATAAATTTGTGTCTTGAGAAGGAAGGGCCACGTTCCAACTGAGAGGCAATGTTTTTACTAGTATCATGGCTGTTAACATTAAAATATACTTAGAACACAAGTACACACATCCATACACACGTGTGCACATATATACATACATACATACATACATACATACATACATACATACATACGAAAGATTTGTTAGGTTGACCTGCAAGAGAGGAAAGCCATATTGTTTGATGTTCAATGAGAAATATGAAATTTTTATAATTTATCATAGGGTTATTTTTACATAATTAGAATAAATGTCCTAGTAACTCATAAAACAACTGAGATCCACATGCCATCTCTTAGGCCCATTCCCAATCATTTGATTTCCATGAACTATCCCTAAACTCTACTATTCTTTCCCTATCTTGTCTCTTCTGATTAATTATTCCTAAGCTGTCCCTCTGCTGAGCCTAACTGTCCCTATGCTATTTACAAATCTAAAGATTGAGGATTCCCAAAAGTAGACAGGCTAAAATTGTTTGTAGTCTTGGACTGATCCATCTTGTCTTATTACTAAGGACCTTGGAAGAATAATAATTATCCATAATTACAACAATAATCACAATTATAACCATTGTTAATTATTATTAATAATCAATAATTATTATTAACCATTATTCACAACAATCATTAATAATTATTATGAATAATAATTGTCAATAATAATAGTCAACAACAATGAACAATTTATCATTAGACTGAATTTTTATCAATTATTATTAATAATTATATTCAATAACAATAACTATAACTATAACTATTAGTAACAATTACTAACAATAATCATCTATTTATCATTAAACTGAATAATATGCATACTATAAACCCAATTAAAAATTGTTAACACTAAGGGGTTAAAAAAACACATTTTTTATGAATTGAATTTACCTTTGTCTATAGTCAGCTCCTAATTAGATTTAAACCTGTAGGATTATAATGAATCAAAAGCAAAAAAAAAAAAAATAAAGCAGGAACTTGCATTCACTCACACATACACACAGTTTAAAGAAACATAAAACAGTTTTATTCAAAATTTTCTCATTTAAATTGACCCAAAATATCAATTCATGTCTTTACTAATGGTCCTTAATAAAGACAATTTATCAGAGCAATTTTGTTTTGTTAGAACTCCAAGGCCTGTAAACTCTCCTAGAAATCCATCTACTTGTTCTCAAAATGCTGAAAAAAGAATGTTACTTAAAATCAAAATTTAAAGGGCATGATTTAGATACCATGTGGTGCTCAGTCTGGCAACTGGTATGCATGCACAGCAGGCAGGCTTATGGTGCCAGAGCTCAAACCACTGTGATCAAGAATTCTGTGAGAAGAGATCTTTAAGGTGAAACACATTTAAAAAAGATCAAGATAAAATTAAATCAATCAATTAATTTTAACTGTGCACATATATTTACTCAAAAGATATCTAGGGCACCCGGAGGTTAAGTAAAAATATTACACTTTAAGTTAAGCATGCTGAAATGGATTTGAATTACTTAAGTGATACAGCTTGGTAGGGTGGTTCCCTTGAAAAGCCTTAATTTGCATCAGGAAGAAGTGGGCTCAGGTCTAGGAGAGCTATCTGGAGAAAATTTACATATGAACAAGTTAAAGTTGGAGCTGAACTCCAAGGAAGAACAGGTTTAGGTTCTTTATAGTAGTCTTTCTTTTGGGGGGGGGGGTTAAAACCAGAAAGTTTTTCAGATCTGTAGAATTACGAAAAATGGTTCCAAGGCCAAGCATGTTTGCTAAGCATTGATATTAAATTCAGCCTTGAGGTCACTGGCTTTTATAGCCTGCAGGAGTGACTGTGCCAGGAAGCATGTGCCTGGAGACAATGGGACATTTTCTTCAAGCCAAACAAGAACCCTGAAGCATTCCTCCACGTGTACAAAGCCACAAGCCCTCAGACCACTGTCCCATCCACCAAAACCAGCAGGAAAGATGGCTCCACCACAACAGATAGACATCAAGAGAGAGAGAACAAAGAGAAGAAAAAGGCAAGATTTAGGGGTATGCATATGTAAGTTAAGGTTTCCTCCTGCCATTTGTGGGGACACCACCGAAGTTTGTGGCGGCCCCATTTAATCCCAGGGCAATCCATGTGGGAAACATGTGCAGGAAGGCACACCACGTGGACACATGTTGAGGTCCAAATACAGAGAGACATTTTATTGCAAGATGTCTGCTTAAATATCCAGCATGACTCAATTCTCAAAGCCAAATCCTAAACATTTTTGTCACTATATCCCACCCCATGGGTGTGGCCAGGGAGTTCTCATTGGCTTAGAGTGCAACCCATCTTAACTAAGTTTTCCCACAATATCTATCATCTATCATCAATCCATCATCTCCCATATTGTATATCTATTCTATCTATCTATCTATCTATCTATCTATCTATCTATCTATCTATCCATCTTCTATCTATCTCCCTACCTACAGTCTAATTCTACCTGCCTACCAACTGTATTTCTCATACAGATTGCACTGCTGATAACAATCAAAATGCTGTTGTGGAGGAGAGTGTATAAATTGATATTACTTTGAGAGTAAATGACAAGTATCAGATTAGACAGAAATATAAGTGCATTATAAAATAACCATGATAAAGGGGGACAAGAGCATGAACAAGACTATGATCAGACATGAAAGCCCCCAAACTGTGTTGTGGAGACAGACTATTCAATTCACATATTATTAAGCTATTGTGATTATGAATAACCAAACATAGTTTCATAGCTCATAAGTAAAACTCACAACATAACAAGATGCAAATCTGTTGTTAAATGTCAGAATAAAATCCAAATGATCATTTTATAAAAGCTATTGGAATGGTGGCATATAGAGTAGTCTCCACATAACAGCAAGACATTTAAAGAAAAAGTAGGAAGCAAAAATGTTTTGTAATAGCCTTAACTCAAGATTACTAATACAGATTTAAAAATGAAATGCTACTGATGGTAGATAATACCATCAGGCGTCAGAAGTGTTAATTTAAGAGACATGTGCATTTCACCTTCTGGGCTTTCCTTACTCAAGGAGAAATATTTCACAGAATCCGAGGTCATGAGATCAGCGATGGAGAGGAGAGAATGACAGAGGAATATTCAACTAATTAAATGCATTCCCTTTTCTTTTCATTTTTTTTTATGAGAGACTCTAAGATTTGTGTTAACATAATTGAGGACACATGACAAAAAAAGATGGGGCATGAGTGAATACAGGATGTTATGTGGTCCCAGGAAGAACTGAGGCTTAGCGAAAAGATAGACAGGTTCATTCTGCCTGGGGGCCTGGGCAAGGCCAAAGTTACTATGAAAAGAAGATATGGCTTTGATGATATTCTTGCAATGGTTGTAAGAGTAATTTTCAGTGCTTTTTTCATATTATTTACAATGAAAAGAAAAGGAGACTAGGTCAGATCCAGAAATGGATGTTTCCTGTGATATCTGTGAGAAACAAGCTCTACTGCTTCAATTATGCCTCCCATTGACATTCTGGAAATGAGCATTCCTGTGTGATCTTTGTCCTTCCCAGAGTACAGGCTGCAGGGAGAGGATAGCCCAGCTGCTCAAAGCCCCCACGCTCTATCAACAAGAGAATATCAAAGGAGACTCATTTCTAGTCAGGTCTATTCTTCTCCTTACTGAGATTGTTCCCAAAGCTTTCTGAATGAAGCTGGCTTTTATTTTTATCCTCTGAATTAATAGATGAGTCTATTTTAAAAGTCAAAATACTTTCTCCATAGCACTTCATCCCCTGCTAAAAAAGAATTACTAAATCAGTCAAAAATTAAGAATAGCATAAAATAATGAAAGTGAAGAACCGTTAAGTTGACTTTCACTTGTATAGGAATTTGTGATTATGAAAGCTATTGTTGGTCTGTCCGTGTAAGCTGGTGAAAAATCTCATTTCAGTGCAGCAGACATTAAACTAATCAATGGGGAGAAAGACCTACTTTGCTGTTCAAATCAGCTTCCATGCATATAATGTTTATCCTGGGTTAAACTTCCAATTTTATAGATTTTTAAAAAAAAAATTTTGGCTTTCTTGGTAATGTTCTTGCTTAGACTGCAAGGAAAACACAAACTATGGAACTCGTGGCATGGAGGGTCTCTATATTCTGTGAAAATTAGAATTCTCGAAGTGAAGAGAAATCTATCAATTACAAAACTGCAATCAATATTTCTAGACCACTCCATTATTCAGAAAGGTTTCCATATTGAATATTCTGATTAAAATTGATCTCTGATCGTGGGATTTTGCCCCTGGACAGTCTTTTTCTAAGCTTTCCTTATCGTTTATACTGTATATCAGACGGCAGTGCCTTATCCTTAGCCCACTGTTCCAGGCTCAAGACCCAGCTTTCAAGTAACTTGACATTCCTGGTTTATAATTTTTCTCCTCTTTGGTGATTATGCCATAAACTGTACAATATTTTGAGTAGTTTTCCTCCCTTCTCTGTTTTCCTTGTCTTCTCATTTTTCTCCTCCTCTCTTCTGCCATGCTTCTCGTTAACCTTCATTTTCATGTTTACACACTTTCTTTTTCCACCCTGGATCCCTGATTTGTCCTTAGGTTTGACCTTCAAGGGTCTCATAATTAAAACATGGCTTATTGATAACTTCAAAATTTTCATTTTGCACAGGAATTGTTGCTTAAAAAGCTGGAAGAATCTTCAGGACAAATGAGTCTAAATTTTATTGAACAAGGTTAAGTTTACAACAAGCAGAAAAGGGCAATGCACTCAACAGGAGTGCAAAAGAGCATGTGAAGAGCAGTCAAAAATACCACAGCACATGTCGCGAAAATGACTGATTAGAATGGGCTACAGTTTGCATCTGAAAAGTCCCCAACATGGAGGGCTTGTTCCCCAGTTTGAAGGCTGTTTTAAGGTAATGAAAGTATTCCTGGAAAACACAGAATCTCATTTTCAGGTTCTTTGTCTTCTAGACAAAACTATATAAAAACAGACTAGAAGGAAACTCAAAGTCAATTTATTTAGAGTTTAGGAGGCAGAAAAAATCAACAGCATAGGCAAGACGGGTATGTTGATAATTTTCAAGAGTTGGAAGATGGATAAGATGAAGAGAGGAAGGGATCCTTTCTCACTTGGAGGCTCACTAAGAAAGCAGACTCTCCAAAGGTGAGCAGTGAAAGAGCAGACTGGGGTGCTCCAGGGAGAGAGCGCAAGGTCAGAGGGGACACAAGACTAGGTTTGGGGCTGAGTGGTAAAAATAATAGAAAGACGGAAAAGAAAATGTATGTGTCCTAAGTTGAAACCCAGAAAAGCAGGACAATTCTGCAGTCAGAATTTGTAAGCAAGTGTCTAGTGAAAGACTGCTGGGTGTTAATAACATATCTCATTAAATTCCATGTTTTCTAGTTAGTTTACAAAGCAACAGATTTACTTATGGCATTTTCGCACATTTTTTGGTTGATTCTCCCCACCCTCCATGAACCCCATTTTCTTATACCCCTTTTCCCCACTTATTATTTCCACAATTCATTATCTCATGTGTTCTATTATATTCCCTACCCTATGCTTAAAACTTTTTTTTCTGAGACTCATGTGTGTGGTGTTACTATGCCAATATTATGATCATCTGAACAAATAGCCTAACTCTTACTTTTTTTTTTTGGGGGGGGGGACAGGATCTCCCTATAGCCCCAGCTGGCCTGGAACTCACTCTGAAGACCAGGCTGGCCTTGAACTCACAGAGATCCTCCTGCCTCTGCCTCTGCTAGGATTAAAGGCGAGCCTCACCATACCTGGCAACATTTGGTTTTCAAGGGTGGCCTGAACTCAGAGGACACTTGTTCCCCTAGATATCTCTTGGAATTGTCTGTCTGGAACTGTGCTGATAGAACTGTGTTAATGGAACTCAGTCCCTTGAACTTTGTCCCTAGTATGGCCCCACTTATAATTTCATTCAAAATGATTTCTCCAAGGTCAATTAGGGGAATATAAACATGAGTCTACCCCAATCATAAGAGACCATGGATCTGTTGCATTGCATCCCTAGTTCTGGAATACCTCATTCATCCAAGGTCAGTCATCTTTCCTAACCTGCATGTATACATCCCTCATTCATTTATTTATTTATTATGTTTTTGGGTGAAATGCCAAATTGAGGTTATGGTATTTATCTTTCTAAGCCAAGGGAAGTAGCTTTCCAGCTCCATTTACTTACCTGTAAATTTAATTAATTCATATTTCTGTACATCTGAATAAAAATCATTTGCAAATGGATCACATTTGCATTCTCTATTCATCTGGACATCTAGGCCGATTCTGTTTCCTTGCTATTGTGAAAAGAAGAGTGATAAATATGAATGAGCAAGTAATTCTGTAGTAGGATATATTTCTTCGGTAAATGCCCAGGAGTGTTGTAACTTGGGATACTTGGATACATGGTAGATTACTTTTTTTTATGTTTTTTTTTTTTTAAGAACATGATCAGCTTTTTTTTTTTTTTTTTTTGTTTGAATGTACTGTCTGCGTGTAGGTTTGTGCACTGATGTCGTGCAATGCGTGGAGGTGAGAAGAGGGTGTTGGATTTCCCCTGGAACTGGAGTTAAAGATGGTTCTTAGCTGCCATGTGGGTGCTGGGAATCGAACCCGGGTCCTCTGCAAGAGAGGTCGGCACTCTTAACCTCTAGGCCATCTCTCCAGCCCCAATGGTAGATTACTTTTAAGTTTTTAGAGAAGCCCCTACACTGATTTCCATAATGGTACCAGTGTATTATTTTAATGCTACATCTTTCTGGCATTTTTTTTCTTTATTTTCTTTAAAAATGTAGCTTTATTGCCCGGTGTGGTGGTATACACCTTTAATCCCAACACTTGGGAGGCAGGCGGATCTCTGTGAGTTCAAGGCCACCCTGGTCTATATATGAGTTCCAGGACAGCTGAGGCTACAGGAGATCCTGTCTCAAAAATAAAGGACATATATATATATATATATATATATATTCTTTATTATATATAAATAATATATTATATATATATCTTTATTTGTATGTGTATGAGTATTATGCCTTCATGTATACAAGTGCACCTATGTTGTTTAATGCCCAAGACAGCCAGAAGATGGCATCAGATATACTGTACCTAGTGTTTCCCATGGCTGTTAACCATCATGTGGGGGCTAGGAATAGACCTAAGTCCTGTTCAAGAGCAGCCAATGTCCTTAACCACTCAGCCATCTCTCAAGCCCCCATTTATTTGTTTGATAGTAAAAATTCTGACTGGGGAGAAATGGACTCCCAAAGTAGTTTTTAATTTGTATTTCTCTTATGGCTGGAGATGTTTAACACTTTGAAAAATATTTATTGCATTCTCATTTTGAGAACTGTTTGTTTATTTCATTAGCTCACTAACTAACTGAAAAAAATTTTTTGGTGTATACATCTCTCAGTTCTTTTTGCCTTCTATGTATTACCACTTATCTCAAGTATGTCAATAAAGCTCTTTTTCCATTGAGTAGGTAAGCCGTCTGTTTATTTTATTGATCTATTGCTGAAGATTTTTAAATTCATGTAATACAATTTGTCAATTAATTATTGGGGATATTCCTGTGCTACTGGGGCTGTCTTGAGTAATCCTTTGCCTATTCTTGTACCCCAAAATATTTTTTTTTTCTTGTTTGCTGTTAGCAGCTTGAACTAATGTTTGTGTAGGGTGAAGGATTTGGCTCTAATTTCATTCTTCTAAATGTGAACAATCAGTTTTGCCAGCACTGTTTATTTAAAAGTCTAATTTTTTAAGAACCTGGTTTTGAGACGATTCCAAGAACTGGGTGTCCATATTTGTATGGGTTATCAGTCTCCTTATATGTTCCATTGATCTCTATGACTGATTTTGTGCCAGTATGATATTGTATTACCATGATAGATCTGGATTACAGTTTGAGGTCCCTGACTGTAATTCCTCTAACTGCTTTCTTTCTGCTTATAATTGTTTATGCTACTCATGATCTTTGTGTTTCTGAGTTCTTTTTTTTTAATGAGGATTTGTTTTTTGTTTGTTTTCTGGGTTTTGCGAAGAATACCACTGGAAGAGATTGCATAGAATTTATACATTGATTAGCATAGTATAGCCACATCCTACTATCAATTTTGCCAATCCAGAAACATGAAATGTCATTGCATCATCTATTGTCTTCATGTCGTAAGGTTTTCCTTGTATAAGTCTTTCATGTGTGTTCTTAGGTTTATTACTAAATATATAATATTTTTCCTTGTTTTTTCTCACCAAATTTCTTACTGTTATGTAGAAAATGTTCTTGCTTTTGCTTGTTGTTATTTTATCCTAAGAATTTATTTAGAATATTTATGATATCCAAAATATTTTTGGCTGAGTCCATGGGGACCTTTGTCTACAGAATCATATGGTCTGTAAATAGGGCCCATGTAATTTATTCCTCTCTGATTATTATCCTTTTTGTATCTTTCCCTTGCCTTTTTAATCTAGCTAAAACTCTGAGCACTATATTATATAAGTGCTGAGAAATTGCATAACTTTGTAGCAATCCAAACATTAGAGGAAACGGTCTCAGCTTTTTTTTTTTTTTTCCCCTACTTAGTATAATGTTGGCTATTTATTTACCATATTTATTCCTTGCTCTCTTGGGGTATTCTATTCTGAGTTTGGATATTGTTATATGACTCTTCTGCATCTTTTTCATTGATGATGTGGGTCTATTAACATTGTGTGTTATATTTATTGATTTTAATATCTTGAACAAATCTTGCATTGCCTAAGGAGAAACCAACTTGGTTATAAGGTTTGATATTCTTAATGTGATCTTGGATTCAGTTTAAGAGTATTTGTTAAGGTTTTTAGCTTCTATGTTCATGAAAGAGATTTTTGTGTAGTTATATTTTATTGTGTCTATGTCAGTTTAGGTAACAGTATTATAGTGGCTTCATAGACTGAGTTTGATAATCTTTTCTTTCTATTCTTTGAACAGTTTGAAAAGTGTTGGCGTTAGAACTTCCTTGAAATTTTAGCAGAATTCAGCATCAAATATCTATAGCCCTGGACATTTATTTGTGAGGAGAATGTCAAATACCACTTCAAGCTAATTGCTTATTTTGGGTCTGTTTATGTTATTTATATGTTCTGGCTTTAATTTAGATCAGTCATGTGCATTTAAAATTTTAATCATTTCTTCTAGTTGTTCAGACTATAAAATTTCAAAGTATTTTCTGACATTCTGCATTTCATTGGAATCTGTTATGACAACTCCCTTGTCACTAATTTTATTAATTTAGGTCTTTTCTTTCTTTGGGTTAGTTTGACTGGGTTTGGTCAAACTTGATCATCTTTTTAAGAAACTTAAATTTAATTATGTGCATTATTCTTTCAATGGAGGCTTTTATTAAGTTTTGCCTTAATTTCTTCTACTTCTCACCTTTTGCTGTGTTTATGCTTGGCTTCTAGCTTTCCTAGAGCCTTGAGGTCATCATTACATTATTCAGCTGAGTGCTGTCTAGTTTTAATATGAGCACTTACAACTCTAAGTGTTCCCCTTAGGAGTGCCTCGTCTACATTTCGCAGGTACTGTTAAGTTATGTGCTTATCTTCATTTGATTCTAGTATTTTTAAATTTTCTCCCTGATTTATTCAATGACACTCTATTGTTTTGAAAGTGCAGTGTTTAGTTTGCAAATATGAGGTTAGAATTGCCATCGATTTCTTCTTTAATTCCACAGTTGTCTAGGAAGATGCAGGGAATTATTTCTAGATTTTTGTGTTTATTAAAAGCATGGCCTATAATATGATTGGTTAAGAGCACCGACTGCTCTTGCAGAGGACCCAGGTTCGATCCCCAGCACCCACATGGCGGCTGAGAACCGTCCGTAACTCCAATTCCAGGAGAACTCCAGTTCCAGGGGAATCCGAGACCCTCTTCTGATCTCCGCGGCATTGCATGACACGGGTGCACAGACCTACATGCAGACAGCAATTCATACACATACAGAAATAAATAATAAAAAATTTAAAAAAAGATAGACCTTAAATACTTTTAATCTGCAGTTTAATTTAACTCTGAAATTTCTTTGCTGATTTTATTTGGGAGATGTATCTATATTTCAGAGTGAAATATCACATTCTCCAATTATTATTGTGTTATAACCTAAGTGTTCTGTTATTTGTTTTATGAAATCAGACTCTGTAAAATTCATTGCCTCTATATTTGTGATCACTTTGTCCTCTTGGTGAATTACTAAATTCCTTGATATGCAGTCTCCCTTTTCATCTCTTCTGACTGGTTTTAGTCCAAATTCAACTTTATCAGATATGAAAATATCTGTCTCACATGTTGATAGTTTCTATTGGCTTGGCAATTCACCTTCCAATCTTTTGGGGATGCTGTGATAAAGTATTGCATCATGGGTTTTGGTTTACTTTGTTGTGTTTTGGAAATCTGATGGGATGCATGAATCCTTCTATTTGTAGCTTTTCTCCTTTGGCTCCACTGCTTTTATGTTTGTTTTATTCCATGTTAGTTCTCCTGGTGAGTTGTCTTCGGTTTGAAAGTTGACTGCAAAAGCAACTATAACTAATTTACAGATGCCTCTGTGTTCATTGCAGAAGATAGTGTTTCTGATTTGTCTTCCTTATAGGGTTTGGAGACAGGCCTTTAGAGGGTGGAGTGGGTTCAGGTAGAATTTACAGTGAGAGAGGAGCATCATATTATATTGCAAAAGAAATGAAGAGGTGAGCCTAACATAAAATTCCTTTAATCCTCTTATTTACTTTCATTCTCTTGCAAATAACAGGGGTCAGTGTCTTTTCCACTGGATTAACATCACAGCTTTACAACCACTCCTGTTGCTCACATTCACATTTACCTTGTTCATTCAGAATCTATTTCCATTATATGTTGTTCCAATCCTTTGTGTAAGTGTGGGAATGTGCCACTTATCATATAAAGGCTTACTTACAAAACTGACCTCCTTGTTCAATATGACACCCACTACTTAGGTAAACATGCACATACCATGTATAGAAACAGCACCACAGAATAAGCAAGACAGAATGAGGAGAGTACTTCCTGAGATAATTGCACTGAGCGGTGAATCATAGTTCATGTCAGACCAAAATTTGCCACTAGTAAGAAAAGAATAAAACTCAGGGAAAGGCCTGTCCTGGCAGCCATGTCCATCTCAACGTTCTATTGTGCCGGCTCAGTTTTCCAATCGCGCCAGTGCAGTTCTGTTGACATAGCTTGTGGCTTCTTGCAGAGTACATTTATTACTCTCCATAGGTCAGGAGTCTGAGCACAGGTTAGACATTCCAGGACGCTCTGAGGCTTATTGAATGCAACACAGTCATGGGAGAGATGTCCTAGCATCTTTGATCTACTCTTTTTTTTTTAATTTTATTTATTTCTGCATGTGTATCAATGTACTGTCTGCATGCAGGTTTGTGCACCCGTGTCGTGAAATGCCGCGGAGGTCAGAAGAGGGTGTCAGATTCCCCTGGAACTGGAGTTCTCCTGGAATCGGAGTTTCAGACGGTTCTCGGCCGCCATGTGGCTGCTGGGGATCGAACCCGGGTCCTCTGCAAGAGCAGTCGGTGCTCTTAACAGCTAGGCCATCTCTCCAGCCCATTTTTTTTTATTTTATTTTGATCTACTCTTATAAGAAGGTGAAGGCAGCTCCTCTCAGCTCTCAAGGAGAGTGTATTACACGAATGTCAGATGGTGGATCTGACTGGCCACATAATGGTCTAAGACACACATATGTCAAAAGCTGCTGGTGGACAGATAAGATGAATATCCATTGAGGTTGCATCTAAGGAGGTGTTGACATTAATGGAGATTATGTCACTAATCAGAGCTATTGTTTGGGAGAATAGAAAGAGGCCTTGTTGAAAACACAAATCTGATCATGTTAAATCTATACTTCATATGCTCCAAAACCTCTTCTTCTAGAGAGTAACATTCTAAATCTTTATAAATTAATATTATTATTAAGAAATGTTGTTTTCTTTGATATTATACATTAACCACACTAAAATGCCTTTCAGTAGTAAAAGGGAGCATCTTTTGACATATTCGAAATCAATATAGGCAGTTGCTTCCTTATCTCTAACCATTTCTTATAACAATGGGCCACATCAAAACACAAATGAGTCTTTTGCTTGGTTATGTGACAGGGAAAATAATTTTCCACAATTTTTAAACAAATTCATATAACTAGTTACATAAATCTAAGTACAAACCTAAATTTCAATAGATTTCCAATGAATTCATATAACCAGTTATGTAAATCTAAGTACAGATTGGTTTTCAGGTAAGTATCCTCATGAAAATTTGAACATTACTAATTAAATTCAATCATCTATTTAGAAAGGGAAACAATGATAGTATTTATGAAACTAATTTTTATTTTTTAAAACTAATATTCACTTTACAAACCAATTTCACTTAATCAAGACTATCCAACAGACAGTCATTCACAATATGAATTCTGGTGTATGACTTAAATTATGTCAGACATAGAAACCATGAAGATACTTGTTTTGCAACAAACAAGGCAGTGGCTATTACTGATGAGTAGCCATTACTCCTTACCAACCATTTTTCGATAAGCTATTAGGTCTTCCCTTTCTTCCTTCTTAGTTCAAGCAAGGATAATTTTGTTCTATGCATGTACTCTTTGGAATTCTCCAAGCCTCCATCACTGTCTCCCCTCCCCTGTTCTTGTTGGCCTCTGTGCAGAGAATCCAGACCCCTCTCCTGTCTCCCTGCAAACAATCCATGGGGATTTGGTCCCCTCTTGTACTGCCTCCCTTTTTCACAGTTGTGGCAGAGCTGTGGCAGCTGAATAAATCTTAATATCACTCAGTTTTAATTTGCCTTCCATTCTCCAACATCACAATCATTATGGCCCAAAGCTGGACATTCTAATACCTTAAAAAATTAATTTTATGCTCATTTTATTGAAGCATAATTCATATATAAGAAAACACAAATATGGTGTTTATTGTTAGTAAGTTGCAGTATCGGGGAACTACTGTAATTTAGGTACAGAGCATAGATGGCTCTGAAATCGATTTTCCTGACTGTGTCTTTTCAATCCCTTCTCCCATTCCCAACCCAATGTCTCTACACACTTGCATTTCCTGGACATTTTGTGTCAGTAGAGTTATGCAGAAGATAGATGTTTTTGTCTGGATTCATTCACTAAACTTACTATTTGGGTGGGAGACATGTTCTAGTTTTATGTTAAGACATTCTTTTAAAGCATTCCTGAGTTTCTAAGTGATCTATTGCTATACTCATCCATTTACATTTTGGGAATGGGCTCATGTTTGGTTAGAATTTGAGACTTTAAATTTTATGGAACCTTTCTGGAATCCTTCACTTTATCATAGATCTTTCTGGAATCCTTCACTTTATCATAGATCTTTCTGGAATCCTTCACTTTATCATAGATCTTTCTGGACTCCTTCACTTTATCATAGATCTTTCTGGAATCCTTCACTTTATCATAGATCTTTCTGGAATCCTTCACTTTATCATAGATCTTTCTGGAATCCTTCACTTTATCATAGATCTTTCTGGAATCCTTCACTTTATCATAGATCTTTCTGGAATCCTTCACTTTATCATAGATCTTTCTGGAATCCTTCACTTTATCATAGATCTTTCTGGAATCCTTCACTTTATCATAGATCTTTCTGGAATCCTTCACTTTATCATAGATCTTTCTGGAATCCTTCACTTTATCATAGATCTTTCTGGAATCCTTCACTTTATCATAGATCTTTCTGGAATCCTTCACTTTATCATAGATCTTTCTGGAATCCTTCACTTTATCATAGATCTTTCTGGAATCCTTCACTTTATCATAGATCTTTCTGGAATCCTTCACTTTATCATAGATCTTTCTGGAATCCTTCACTTTATCATAGATCTTTCTGGAATCCTTCACTTTATCATAGATCTTTCTGGAATCCTTCACTTTATCATAGATCTTTCTGGAATCCTTCACTTTATCATAGATCTTTCTGGAATCCTTCACTTTATCATAGATCTTTCTGGAATCCTTCACTTTATCATAGATCTTTCTGGAATCCTTCACTTTATCATAGATCTTTCTGGAATCCTTCACTTTATCATAGATCTTTCTGGAATCCTTCACTTTATCATAGATCTTTCTGGAATCCTTCACTTTATCATAGATCTTTCTGGAATCCTTCACTTTATCATAGATCTTTCTGGAATCCTTCACTTTATCATAGATCTTTCTGGAATCCTTCACTTTATCATAGATCTTTCTGGAATCCTTCACTTTATCATAGATCTTTCTGGAATCCTTCACTTTATCATAGATCTTTCTGGAATCCTTCACTTTATCATAGATCTTTCTGGAATCCTTCACTTTATCATAGATCTTTCTGGAATCCTTCACTTTATCATAGATCTTTCTGGAATCCTTCACTTTATCATAGATCTTTCTGGAATCCTTCACTTTATCATAGATCTTTCTGGAATCCTTCACTTTATCATAGATCTTTCTGGAATCCTTCACTTTATCATAGATCTTTCTGGAATCCTTCACTTTATCATAGATCTTTCTGGAATCCTTCACTTTATCATAGATCTTTCTGGAATCCTTCACTTTATCATAGATCTTTCTGGAATCCTTCACTTTATCATAGATCTTTCTGGAATCCTTCACTTTATCATAGATCTTTCTGGAATCCTTCACTTTATCATAGATCTTTCTGGAATCCTTCACTTTATCATAGATCTTTCTGGAATCCTTCACTTTATCATAGATCTTTCTGGAATCCTTCACTTTATCATAGATCTTTCTGGAATCCTTCACTTTATCATAGATCTTTCTGGAATCCTTCACTTTATCATAGATCTTTCTGGAATCCTTCACTTTATCATAGATCTTTCTGGAATCCTTCACTTTATCATAGATCTTTCTGGAATCCTTCACTTTATCATAGATCTTTCTGGAATCCTTCACTTTATCATAGATCTTTCTGGAATCCTTCACTTTATCATAGATCTTTCTGGAATCCTTCACTTTATCATAGATCTTTCTGGAATCCTTCACTTTATCATAGATCTTTCTGGAATCCTTCACTTTATCATAGATCTTTCTGGAATCCTTCACTTTATCATAGATCTTTCTGGAATCCTTCACTTTATCATAGATCTTTCTGGAATCCTTCACTTTATCATAGATCTTTCTGGAATCCTTCACTTTATCATAGATCTTTCTGGAATCCTTCACTGTATCATAGATCTTTCTGGAATCCTTCACTTTATCATAGATCTTTCTGGAATCCTTCACTTTATCATAGATCTTTCTGGAATCCTTCACTTTATCATAGATCTTTCTCACCCTGGTGTTTTCTCCCTCTCCATTCATAATGAACTACAGGGTTCTGTGTTCCTTCAAGCATGGCTTGTCACCACTCAGTGAACACATCTAGATCTTTTTTATTTCCTCAAGTTCATTGACTGTGCCTTTCACCCTACACTTCCGTTTTTCTCTTTTGTCCTTGGAAAAATGGCATTGCAGATGAAAGTTCCCGGAAACATTGCATCTTACAGAGGAACTCAACTGATTAGAAATTCTGTGATTATAGTGTGTGTGGAATGTTGCAGGCCCAGAGCCTAATTACAGTGTATCTTAGACTATCTTTAACTCTCCAGCTAGCCAGTTCATGGCCATGTCTATGTCTGGCTTAAGATCCTGTGACTAACAGAAAAAAAAAAAAAAAAGGGATGTATTAACTTAACAGACCACCAGCTTCCACCAAGCAAAAGGCTGCCTGTCATCAGCCTCCGAGTCCTAGAGCTGAGATTTCTCTTCAGCTGTATCCACCTACTTAATATTTCCACCAATATATTTGAACAAGTCTTGATTTATGACTTTTTTGTTCTGTTACTATACAAACTTCATTAAACTGTTACTACAGGAAAACATGGGATTTAGGGTCACCCAAATCTGTGTTCCCCTGCTGTGGGAACTCATATTTAGCTAAGAATAATTATCTCTTATCCCCTTTGAGATGAGTGTTTTGTTGTTGTATCAACAGTATTGTTCATACCTCGACGTCTGTTTCAAATAGCATTCTCCCCCATGAGGCTTGCTCTGATGGTTAGAATGATTTTCAACTTGATAGGATCTACATTCACCTACTAGGCCAATTCTTAGATTGGGCTAAATGAGGCAACGAAACCAGCCCTATACATGGACAGTGCCATCCCATAAGCTGGAGCTCCAGACTGCAAAGGACAGTAGAAGCTCAACAGTGTTCTCTCACTGTGGATGGATGTGGTTGGCCACCTCATGCCCCTGCTACTGTTCCTTTTCAACCATGGTGGCCCATATCTCCACAAACTTTAGGCTAGAATAGTTCACTCCTCTTAAATTGCTTATTTTGTGGTATTTTGTCACAGCAACAAGAAAACAAATTATTACACCTGCCCATATCTCCAGGAAAAAAATATTCATTTATTTTTTTGTCTTATTGTATGATGTGCTTAGGTAAACTTTCAAATTAAATTATAAGCATTCAAATGTGTGGGACAGTAATTTCTGTTATAGGACTGGAGGGATGGCTGGGTAGTTAAAGCAATAACTCTTCCTGCAGTTGGCTGCAGTTCTGTCCCTGGCGCCCACATTGGGTGACTTATGATTTCTCTATAATCCCAGCTCCGAGGTTCCCATGTCTTTGTGGGGCCTCCTCAGTCAACTGAACATTGGCCTAGGCAAGCTATGCATAAATAAAAATAAAATATTTAAAAAGTTCTCTATTTGAATACAACAAGATACCATTTATTCAACCTATGTTTCATTAGTGAATTTTCCAATATGTCTATAAATTGTAAGCTGCATGCAGTGGAAACCATTTTAACATATAGTTTTAAATATATATATATATATATATATAATATATATATATAAAACTAATCATAATGTTGACAGCTAAATACCCTTTAATAAAGACTTACTGACTGGGTTATAGTTCTTTTTATGAGTAAATAATTAAATGTTACAATAAAACTTAAAATTAATTGTTCTAACTTTTGAATATGATAAAATCATAGTAGATTTTATATACAAATTACAACTACATACATTTACATCATTTATAGTGAACTTATAAAATCTTAATGTTTAAGACATGATGTCTCAAAGATATATCCATTTAAACTTGTGGATATATACCATATGTGAAACTGCTGAATCTTTTCAACTCATTTATAAAACCTGACCTATTTCTCTAAAGATAGAAATAAATGACAAAAGAGCTACCAGTATGCAGTTTACTTGTAATTATTTTTTACACAGTCTGACTTTCATTTGTATTCTTGAGTTTTTTCTTTATTTTTGAGAATATCATATTTGTACATGATGAAATATGACCATATCTACTTTCCTTTTCCCCTCTAAATCCCTTAATATTGGGCCAACACATCTCTTTCTCAACTTCACGTAGTTTCATAGCACAGTTCTCAAATGTGATTAAGTTGATTAATTGATTGAGTTTATACCCCTCCTTATCCATGCCCTTCCAACCCCCCACAAGACCTCATGTATTCTGTAATACATGGTAAGTCTTATCCAGTCAAGCATTTGCACCCATATCACATTTTCAGTTGTATCCCCAACCCTCCAACATTCATCATCTCTACTACTTCCCCCTATTTACCTCCTTCCTCCCTCTCTAGTCCCAGCATCCCCTTTCCCCCACTATTACTCCCAGCACCTTCAATCTCTTACCATTCCCCTTCCTAGCTTCCTTCCTACACACAACATGGCCTCTTGCATGTCCCTCCCTCCTCTCCTTCCAGGCAAACTCTCCCAATTTCCTCACTCCCCCAGTAACATCTGTTTCCTACAATGTCTCTCTTTTGGCTTCCTCCTCTTACTCTCCATTTTTCCATATTTCCTTTCCATTTTCCTGACTACTGGTGTTACATCAGGATATTTACTCACATATAAAGGATTAGTGCTACAAGGAGGGAGAACATATGTCACTTGTTTTCCTGTGTTACTTTAATTTTTTTTGTATCATTACCTTATATTGGTATTAGAGTGATACTAGCTTCATATAAAGAGTTTGAAAATTCTCCCTCTATTTCTATACTTTTGAACAATTTAAGCATTATTGGTTGTAGATCTTCTGTGAATGTTTGATAAAATTATTCTCTGAATATGTCTGGGCCTGGAATTTTTTTAGTTGGGAGGATTTTGTATTACTGTTTCAATTTCCTTATTTGTTATGGGTATGTTTAGACTGTTTTATCTGTTCTATTTTATAAATTCATCCATGTCCTCTAGGTTTTTTAATTTAATAGAATATAGATATTTAAAGTCTTCCCTTACGATGTTCTGGATTTTTTTTGTTGTTGTTGTTGCTTGTACTCATGGATTATCACTTATAGCTAAAAATGAAAAAAAAAAAACTGAGAGAAAGATGCAGGACAGTTTATGGCAGAATGCATGATCTGGGATGGGGTGGGGGTGGGGGGGGGAGGGAAAGGGAAATAAGCCTGAACTGAATTGGAAAAAATGTATGAAATGCACAAAGCAATACAATAAAAACTAATTAAAAAAAAAAAAGAATGTAATAAAATATTCCTGGAACTAAATGAGAATACAACACAACGAAACCTCTGGGACACATTAAAAGCAGTCCTGACACTTAAGAAATATCAAAAAACCCATAATGAAGTGTAATGTTTTATAGCAAAGTGACGGAAGAATTGGCATTGGGATGGCATACTTAAGAGGTACCCTTTCTGACATGTGCTAAATGCCAAATGCAAACATAAACTCTATGTGTTTTTTTATTTCCTTCTCATGCTCTAAAAGAAAATTTTTCATTGTAATGTTAGTATTCACATATTTGACTGATATTTCTCTGAGACTTAATTTTTCAGGGTATCTGTTGGTTGTTTTCTTAAAAGACAAACATATGTGCTTTTCTAGAATTCAGAATAATGATCTCATTATTAATCATTACACTTCAATTATTCAGAGAAACTGATTATCCAAAAAAAGACTAATATATATATATATATATTACTATATTATCAATATATATATATATTATTTTTCTTTTTTTGAGACCCAGGTCCTTCCTGTTGTCCTAGATACTGAAACCACTATGTAGATTAGGTTGACCTTGATCTCACAGAGATATAACTGTCTCTGCTTCGCCTGAGCATCACCTCAGCACTAGGGTTAAAGACATGCACTATCATTCTCAGCTGCACTACAATATTACTATTGATAAGTTGAGGATAAATTTCTAAGCTGTGGTATAAAAAATTACCATACAAAATTATGTTATAATTTCTCCATTGGCAATTTGAATGTTTGACACATAATTAAAATTTAGGTGAACTAATACAAATTAAAAATAAAAGAAGTCCTAAGGAGTTTACAGCTCTTAGAGCATAAAAAAAATCAACTCCAGTGTATCAAAGATCCTCAAGTAACACCTGAAAACCCTGAAGAAGGCGATAAGAAGAAAAAGTTGGCAACAACCTATAAGACATAGGCATAGGAAAAGACTTTCTAAATCAGACATCACTGTACAAAAATAAGGTCAAAACAATCTGACAATGGGACCACATTAAAACTCAAAAGACTGTAGTACAAAAAAAACAATCAACGGATAGTGAAGGGAAGACTACCACAGAGTGGGAGGAAATCACCACCAGGATACAGCTGACAGAGCATAGAACTTAAGACAAAAAAACAAGGAAATAAGAAAAACAAATGACCGAATTAAAAATGAGAATTGGCAGTAAAATGAGTAAAGGAACAGAGACTTAACAAGTGAGGAAGTAAGATGGCTGATAAGAGAAGGCAATCTTAAAAAAAGTGTTCAATGTCATTCATTTAGTAATTAAGGAAAATGCAAATTAAAAATCACTCTCAGATATCATCCTCACTCCAATAAGCGTGGGCTAAGATAAAGAAAACACAAAAGATGAAAGACCAGTAAGGAAGATCAAGAAGGATGAGTGCCTACTGGACCTCATTTGGTGACCAATGGGAAGGGAAAACCCCAGTGTGGAGCACAAAGGGACCAGAAACTCGATGGTTGTGGTGTTCTGAGTGCAAGATAGGAGCCTTCAACAATTCAAAGGAATGACATACTTTCAGCTAATAAAGAAAATAAATCATAAAAAAGAAAAAAAAAAAAAAAAAAAAAAAAAAAAAAAAGGCATATATATATATATATATATATATATATATATGCATATTTTGGAGTGATACGAATTAGAGAGAATAACAACCACAATAACAATGGCAGAATGATTGGGTCAAAGAACTGACTGAAGCAGTGAACCTCTATTGAAACAGTAAACTTCTGCATTGAAAATTTTTAAAGAGACTGAGAAAAAAATGAAAAATATGTTTGGCAGAATGCATGAACTCTGGTGGGGTGCGGGGGACAGGGGGCATAAGTCTAGATTTGATTGGAAATTTTGTATGAAATGCACAAAGGTTCAGTAAAAATTGGCTTTGGAAAAAAACCCACAAGACACCAAATGCTGGAGAGGTTGTGGGGAAAGGGGAACACTCATCCACTGCTGGTGGGAATATAAACTTGTACAACCATTATGGAAAGCAGTGTGGAGACCCCTTAAAAGACTCAAAATGAGCCTACCACCTGACCCAGTCATACCACTCCTGGGTATATAACCCAAAGACTCATCCTACTGCAGCAAAGATACATGCACATCCATGTTTATTGCAGCTCTTTTCACAATAGCAAACAGCTGGAATTAACCTAAATGCCCCTCAACAAAGGAGTGGATGACAAAAATGTGGTATGTCTACACAATGGAGTACTATTCAGCAGTAAAGAAAGATGTCATCATGAACTTTGCAGGTAAATGAATAGAATTGGAAGCCATTATGCTAAGCGAAGTAACATAGTCCTGGAAAAACAAAGGGTGAATGGTTTCCCTCATTTGTGGATGCTAACAATGAATCCCCAGTTGAAAGGCAAGCTGAAAAACATTGTTATATTCCTTTTATCTGAAAGCAACTATGTTGTTATAATGTAAATCTCTTAACAGGCTCTAGAATTGACCTACAACTTATTTTCAGACTCTGTAATCACTGTATGTGAGTGGAAGGTATGTATTCATATTTTAGAGTAATATAAAATTAAAGTGTGAAAATGTGAATTCCTAAACTTATTTTGGAATTAACATACAGTTCAGTCCCAGAGGTCATAAATTTGATGCATATGTGATGATTATATAGGCATTTGCTGGAGCAATACAAAGGGGAGAGAACAACAAAAACATGAAGACTAGGTTAAAGAACTGAATGATGTAGTTGAACTCTGTCCAAAACAACAAGCTTCTGCTGGAAAAAACTGGAAAGACTGAGAGAAAGATGCAAGACATGTATGGCAGGAGGCATGAACAGGTGTGAGGTCGGGGCAGGGAGAGGGGAAAGTGTCTAAATTGAACTGAAAGATAATGAGTGAAATAAACAATTCATCAATAAAAGTGTTAAAAATCAGAAAGAGCACATGCAAATGACTTAACAGCACAACTGAAGATTGTAAAGGCATGAACAAACCAAACCCAAACCTAGTAGATGTGAGGAAATGACAAAATTAGAGAAGAAATTAATGAAATTAATTTCTTACAAAGAAACAAAACAAAACCAAAAATTAATGAATCTAAGAGCTTTAAAAAAAAAAAAAGGTTAAATAAGATAGACAGGCCCTTAGGCTAGTTAACCAAATGAAAGAAAAAAAATCCAAATTAATAAAATCATTGATGTAATTATTTTTAATGTCCTATTCTATCTGGTGTGATAAAATTTCAGTTGAAAAATTCAGGCAGAAAAATATGGCTTTTCTCCTCATCCCAGCTTCCTGAGATCACAGCCTTCCGGTATGGCCTCAGCTGTGGGCCACTGGGAATCACTAGGAACCTGCATCTACTATGAGTGACAGCTGTGCAGCCAAAGGTAGAGCTATTCAGAAATGCTTAACGGAAAGTGAGCATCCAGCCTCCTAGCCCCCAGTTGCCTAGTACTGTGGTGTCTATAGAAGCAGAGGGGTAAGAGTGATGTCACATCAGGATGAACATTTAGGACCATTTTCTCATTTACATGCATCATCCATATTGTCTCCAGGGCTGTGCTCTCTTTTCTGACACTGATTCTGCTGTGAATTATGCAATGAATCCATTATCTCCAGTATCTCAGCTAATAAATATTCTTCTGCCTAATTCTGGTTCTATTGTCTAAAACTAAAAAAAAAAAAAAAAAACTACCTAGAGGAAAGAATAAGTGATTTGTGTTCAGACATGTAACTTTACAGTAACATAAAAAATTATGCTGGAATAATTACCTTATTGCTATTTTGGAAAAATAAATAAAAACATGTGAGATAGACACAAATGTTCAGGAGCTTCCAATTCCCAGATTTGTTTTCTGGCTGGAAAGGAATGTGTTGGCATTATCTGTTCATATATCTCCAACAAAATAAGCAAATGCAATGCCTAATAATGTTATACTAACTCTATCAGAAAACTTGCACAAACATGCCCTCACCAGATCTGCTTATGCCACTAAAGGGTGATAGAAACAAGCTGATGAGTGTAATTGGAGCCATTCATGGTTTAATATGATGGTTTTCAAAAATGAGAACAGATGCTCAGATCTGAGCAGTAAAATTTGTAAACACTATGGATGATATAGAGTATATAGCAGAGAATATAAACAATGTGTCCATATTATATTATTAAAGTGCACAAAGAGGACTACCGATGGGGGGATTGTCATTTCTAGATCTCACACAATATAACAGAGCTGTAGTCATAAAAACTGCATGGTATTTGCACAAAAAGAGACATGTAAATCATTGGTAGGAAATAGAAGTCCCCAAAATTGAATGCATGCATTTTCAGCCACCTGATATTTGACAAAACTGACAAGACCACACTCTGGAGAAAAGGCAGCACCTTCAAAAACTGGTGCAGATAAAATTGGATTTCCAAGTGTAGAAGAATAAAATTAGACCCATATCTATCATCCTGCACAAAAGTCAACTGTAAAAGGTTCAAAGACCTCAATATGAAACCTGAGACACTGAAACTGTTAGATGAAAACATAGGCAGTACCCTAAAAGACATAGGTACAGGAAAGGTCTTTCATTACTGGGTACTCAGCAATTAAGTTCAACAGTTGACAAATGGGACCTCATTAAACTAAAAATCTCTACAGCAAAGATAAAAGTCAATAAAGTGAAAAGTCCAGGGTGGGAAAAATTCTTCAGGAGCTATGCATCTGACACAGGATTAATATCCAGAATACACAAAGAATGCAAAGAAAAAAAAACAGAAAATGAAATGAAGAAAATAAAAAAACATGGCCTGTGGATCTGTAAAGAGAGCTCTCAATAGCAGAAATAAATCTGGTTATGAAAACCATTAGTGTTCAACATCCTCATTGGTTAGGGAAATGCAACCCAAAACTCCTTTAAGATTTTATCTTACCATAGTCAGAATGGTTAAAATCACAAGAACAAATTACTCCAAATGCATCTGAGGAAGCAAGAAAAGGGGGGCTGTGATTAACTAATGGTGGTTTTGCAACTGGTACAACCCTTGTATAAACCAGTGTGGAGAACATGTGAAAAAAACAACTATAAATCTACCATATGATCCTGTTATACAAGTCCTCGGCATATACCCGAAGGACTCACCTTACTGCAGAAATACCTGTTTATCTGTGTTTTTTGCTGCTATTTTCACAATAGCTAAGAAGAGGAAACAAATATCCCTCAACTGATGAATGGATAATAAAAATGAGCTACATTTATACAATGGTGTTCAACTCATTGATAAAGAAAAATGAATGATATCCTGAAACTTGCAGGTAAATGGATGGAACTAAAAGCTTAACAAACACAACAATAAGTGGCTTAGCAAACTCTCTATTGCTGCAATACTGACACTTTTATGTGGGGGGTTATCGAGAGCTGTCTAATTGGATCTGAGGCCTGATCAATGGGAGGAGACTTGTGTGGTACTGTAAACATAGCCAAATACACATGACTGGAGGGCTCATAGATCCCAAACACAAAACAACCTTTGGCAGATCCCTACACCAATGAAATTCTTAATTTATTCTAAATATATATCTTTATATTTACAGAGAACTGTAATTTTCACCAATCATCAAAAAGCTTATTTTGCTACCAATGGAGACTATTTCAGAGTCCCATGACTGGACAAATCAGAGAAAAGCATGAGGTGCCCAGCCATAAGTCACACATCTACAAAGCAACCTCTACACATAAGCCAAAAGGAACATGGCAGAACAAGGCTCAGAAACAAATGTTTATGCATCTCTAAACTTTCACCAGTTGAGCTTCCTCATGTGATAGGTGGTGATCAACCAGAAAGCCACAGCTTGTGAAAGTGCAGAGAACAGAAGTTGGAAGAATTCTTATCCCAAAAGGACACCTGTGTCAAACCTCTGCCACCCAGGTCTCAAGGACTATTGCAGAAGATTGTGTACAAAGATTGTAAGAGCCAGGAATGGTGGAAGACTACAAGGAAACAGTTTTCCAGGCAAGTGAGAAATTGCTCATGTGAACCCACACAATGGTGAGAACATGCACAAAACACATGCAAGCTGCATTAATTTTCTGTTTCTGTGATAAAACACTGTGACCAAGGGGACTTATGAAAGGAAGAGTTTACTTGATCTTAAGGTTCCAAGAGAATCAGAGTCCATTATGGTGAGGAGTCATGGCGGTAAGACCTGGCAGGACCCGAAAGGGAGCGCACATCTTCAAGCAGGCAGGAGAATCAGAAAGCGACTGGAATTTCACCAAGGCTTAAGAATGCCCTAGCTGAGGGCTGGAGAGATGGCCTAGCGGTTAAGAGCGCTGACTGCTCTTGCAGAGGACACGGGCTCGATCCCCAGCACCCACATGGCAGCTGAGAACCGTCTGTAACTCCAATTCCAGAACTACAGTTCCAGGGGAATCCAAGACCCTCTTCTGACCTCCGCGGCATTGCACGACACGGGTGCACAAACCTACATGCAGACACTACATTCATACACATACAAAAATAAATAACATTAAAAAAAAGAATGCCCTAACCCCCCCTCCCACCTTCCCCCCCAGTGACTTGCTTCTTCCAACAAGGCCACGCCTAAGGCCTTCCAAAGCAGTGCCACCAATTGGGGACAAAATATCCATTTAGTTAGAGCCTGTGGGGGGCATTTTCATTTAAACCACCACAGTCATAACTCTGCCCCCCATTGGCTCATGAACATACAAAATACAAAATGCATTTAGTCCATCTTTTAAGGTCCCTATTATCTTTACCATTCTTAATAAACACCAAATCCAATAGCTCCATGTTTGACTTCTGGGACTTCACGTCCACTGGGCTTAGACATCTGAAGTCTACAGCATTGTTGCGAGCCACATATATCTGTCTTTGCCTAGTACAACTCCCTGTATGCAGCTCTCCTTGGCAGATGCTTCAGAATTCCAACATCTCCAATGCCTTCTTGGGGTCTCCACTGCCAACCAGGTTCCACCTTCACTGCTTATGCAATGGCCTGTCAAGGCCTTCTTTATGCAGGGATGCCCCTGTTGCATGCTGCCTGGCCTGGAGCCTCTCTGAAACCATGGAAGAAAAAAAATGGCCCCTTCACTCTTGCATCCTCCATGCCTCTAAAGCCAGCACCATGTGAATGACACTGCCAAGTTTGGCTGCCCTCCCTGGATGGCCCCTGGCCTGCCTCATCCACATTCCCAGCCTTTTTATGCTGTGGTTTTCTAAGAAAAGAAAACCCCTCTAACCTTTTCCTTTCTTTCTAAATTGTACATTTTGCTTTTCTTTCTTTCACATTCTCTTTTTCATTGTAGATATGCAAAATATTCTCTGTTAATAGACATGCCACCATTTCTAGGCTGTCTTGAAATGTCCTCTGCCAAATAAATCAGTCTATAACTTTTTTCTTTTTTTATTTCATACATCATTTTTCAATTCAGTTCAGGCATATTCCCCTACCTATAACTTTTCACCTTAGCTTCAAGCAAGTTCTAGGGCTGTGGGCAAACAGCAGCTACACTCTTGGTGAACATATCCCAGTTGCTTCTCAAGTTCTGACTTCCTACTGGAACCACTTTGTTCTCAGCACTACTTTCTTCTAGGCTCCTACTGTATCAGCCCATTAAGCTCAGTGTACAGCAATCCACCACTTTTCTAAGTCCAGATTTCCAAAGTCTATCACATTGCTCCAAAAACCATGGTCAGGTTCTTCACAGCCAATAGCCCACTCTGTAGTACCAATTTCTGTATTAGTTACTTAGTTACTTACTCTGTTGCTGTGATAAAACCCCATGATCAAGGGAACTTATAAAAGGTAGAGTTTCTCTGAGCTTATGGTTCCAGAAGAATCAGAATCCTTCATGGCAGGGAGGTTGTTGTGAAGTGGTGGCTAGAGTAGAGAGCTCACATCTTCAAGCAGGCATGGGAAGAAGACTGGAGATTTGGCAAGGCTTAAGAACTCTCTAACCCTGATCCCAGTGATATGCATCCTCTTGTAAGGCCGCACCATCTAAGACTTTCTAAAACAGTACAACCAACTGATGACAAAATGTCCAAATACGGACATTGGAGCCTATGGAGGAAGAGTCTTATTCAAACCACCACAGGCTCTAACCTTAGGTGAGGAACTGTTAAAAACCAGTGAGTATTGGGAGAGTGTGTTGGTTTTAAGAGGGTGATGCTAGATAGGCTAACCAGGTTCCAGTGGACGGAGTCACATGGAATGAAGAACTTTTGGGGACACAATCTTGGCTTGATATGCCTGAACCTATATGACGAAATGCATGAAGTCCCGTGGGAGGGCTACCAGGCAAAGGATTTCTAAATATGATCAATGTGTATTGTATAAAATTCACAAAAATATAATTTTTTAAAGATATACATAAAAAATGAATTTATAAGTTAGAAGTGCCATAACAAGAATGAGAATAATTGTCTATTCAGTTGTAATTGTCTATTCAGATGCTGCTGTTCTGTTCTGTAGTACAACAACCAGACATCTCAACATGGGTGCATATAACTCTGTCTGTCTTTGGGTGTTGCAATAGAAAAGGGATTTGTTTTAATAAACATTATTTTTGTGCCTTCTTTTTATGTGAATCATAGAATAGAAAAATAAGGTTTTAAATATGTAAACAGTTTTAATTGGCAACAAATTAATATGTTTTGTGAATTGATACATTGGATTTTCAGGTGCTGGTGAAGTGTAATGTGCCATTTTAGTAGATTTAAACATTGTTTAAGATCTCACTATGGGAACTGACAATATCTATCAACTCATTTGTTTACAGTTTCATTTTATTAGGATCATTTCTCATTCTTTCCAAGTATTTTGAAATGTTTATTATCAACCCCAGGGTGGCACAGAACTTCCAAAGTTATTCCCCCCATCCTGAAACTCTGCAGGAGTCACCAGGACCCCTGAATCACCGTCAAGTTCTGGTCAGCCCTACTCTATTCACTGACTAATATCATTTTTTTCATATTTTGTGTATTTGTATGAACATGAGACTTGCTTTTCTGTACCTAATCTTTTTAATTTTTTTTTTCTTTATGTGTATGAATGTACTGTCTGCATGCAGGTTTGTGCACCCATTTCGTGCAATGCTGCGGAGGTCAGAAGAGGGTGTCAGATTCCCCTGGAACTGGAGTTCTCCTGGAATTGGAGTTTCAGACGGTTCTCAGCCACCATGTGGGTGCTGGGGATCGAACCCGGGTCCTCTGTAAGAGCAGTCGGTGCTAATCGACGACCGCTAATATACTTTTTATAATGTCCTCACGTTCCATTCATTTAATGCAAAGTATATAATTTTACATTGTTAAAGGCTGTTTAAATGAGTTAATAATGAAACAGGCCCCATAACTTCTTATCTTTTCACCAGCTGAAAAGCACCTATATTGATTCTGTATCTTGGCTCTTACAAATAAATGTGTACTGAGCATGAGTGTTCAAGACTCTTTTAAAAATGCTTGTTTCAATTCCTTTTGCTCTACACTCAAAAATGGCGCCGAAATATTATACTAAATGCATATGCTACAGTTTATTTAACTAATAGTATTTGGACATATAACCTGTTTTCTTTTGTTTTTGTTTTTTTTACTATAACGTTGCAGTCTTTGGCATGCCTAAATAGGCCTCCATGTAGACTCAGATAAAGGGTTTAAAGATTAGGGGATTTCATTCACATTTAAATCCATCTCAGAAGGGCTGTGATATATTAGAAATTGACATTGCTATAGAAAAGACAGTGCATCTATTATGTTTGCTGATGACTAAACCTGTCTGCATAAGAAGCTGTTAGTGAGGAGCTAAAACTGTTTTACAGACTCGTTAGCTGCCTCTTAGCATAGCTAGCCTTGTAGAGTTCTGGAAGGGAAAAAACAAACTCCATGCACAGGATTCTGCAATAGTATAATTTGAAGAAACAGCTACTATCTGTGTGTGCCCCATGTGCTTTCCAGATACTGCAAGACTGAAAAGCCCCAGAGCCCAGTCTGCCCTGGCATTTAAAGTAGATAAGGCACTTTTTAGGAAAATCTCCAGTGATTCCAGTGATGAGGAGACATAGGCATCTCAGTGATATATTTTCTTTTGGATCTGTTTTTTCTAGTTCATTTGATGTGCGTAGATGTTCGCATGTCAAAAGAAAGCTATGTATACTGCAAATAAAACAAAAATTATAATAAATACTAAATCATCACAACTTTATGACATCAGAACAATGTAATGATGTGAAAGAAATCAGTCAGACTCCAAATGTCAATGAGACAGATCTTTGTTCTTTGAAATGTAGGGAGGACTGGGGAATTAAGAGCCAGAACTCCAACTCTTGAAGGCTCACTGCATTGTTCAATGGCTGTGATGGCAGTGAAGAAAGTCTTTGGGAAGACTTGTGATGTTTCTATGCTTTCCTGCAATTTGGGTCTATGTGTGACATCTTCTGAGTCTTATTAAATACAATATGCCAAGCACACCAACATGGTGGTGCTGCCTTTAATGCCTGCACTTGAGAGGCAGAAACAGGTGGATCTTTGAGAGACCGAGGCCAGCCTGGTTGCCATAATGAGTTCTAGGACATAAGGGACTACAGGAAGTCAGTGTCTCAAGAACAAAACCAAACAAAAAGGAAAATTCAATTTATGTCATTCTCTTTCTCAACCAAATCTATTTTTCTAGTCTGCCTTATTTTCTTTGAACATTTGGATATGTCTCTGAGATTGTATGTATGGTGCACTGCATATATTCATGTGTGACATATATGCTGGGTATGTTAATGTAGATGGACAGGTACTGTCAGTGTATGAGCATGTGTATATCTGTGCTGAAGTGTGTGGATGAGTGTTGCACAGGTGTGAATCTAAAAAAAAAAAAATATATATATATATATATATATATATATATGTCTGAAGTAATATGCATGAATGGTGGATCAATATTCTATGTTACATGTGTAGGATGTGGATGTGCATATGGCAGGTATGGTATTTATCAATGAACTATGATTTTGTGTATATGTACCTTTTATGAATGGTATGGGCTTAAGTGTATCTACATGGCATTGTATATCTGAATGTCTATCATTGTATTTACATACACACACATGTTAAAAAATATCACCCATGGGCTGGAGAGATGGCCTAGCGGTTAAGAGTGCCTACCACTCTTACATAGGACCCGGGTTCGATCACCAGCACCCACATGGCGGCCAAGAACCGTCTGAAACTCCAATTTCAGGAGAACTCCAGTTCCAGGGGAATCCGTACCCTCTTCTGACCTCATATATTGATTTGAGTCCTTCTTTCTGTACACTTCATCATCAGAACATGTTCATTTTAGGACCTAGGGGATTGTTTTCACCTTAGACATCATTGTACATATATTAACTAAAACAGTACCATCATATAGTGAATCAATGGATATTTCAACTCAATGCTGCTCATTGTTTTGTTACCAAAGCAGCAATTTTAGCATAACTCAGACTCTGTTTGAAAGTCTACATATATGTGAATTTCTACCATGTCTACAGCAACAGAAACCACATAGATGTTCATAAATGAGTTTGTTGGATGATTGGGAATTAGTATTCTGTAAACAATCCCATGTAGATCTTCCTGTGTGCAAATGTTTTCATTTCTCTTAAATATTTTGAGATGGGAGGTTTGGTTCTATGATGACCATGCATAACTTTGTTAAAACACTACTGGGACCCCTTCTTTAACATCTGAGTTTCAGTTCTTCATTGTCATTAACCCATATTCTATAATTTTTGTTTTTAATTTTAGATGTACTTGTAGTTGCATATTGTTAACACTTTTTGATTTTAAGTAAAATTTTCATAATGATTATTTTAAAAATGTATCTACTTAATGGACGCAACCCAACTGAGTAGTGCACAGGGATTTACGAGCATTTATACTCGGGATGTACATCATGAAGGTTAATAAGTTGAATGTAATTTTTATAAGCTTATAAACTGAACATTTGAGGTACATAAAACATAATGGAAAGTAGGCTCATTAAGGCACATAACAACATCAAAACAAATGATGTGGAATACATAGAGGATTTTTTTTGAATGGATGGTAAATTACACATATAAACAAATGAATTACGATAGTTTGAATCAAAGTCATGCTACATAAGTTTACAAAAAAACACAAACAAACACTGAAACATCCCCAAGGAACCAGTGACTTATTAAATGCAGTAAAGCTTAACAGGACATAACCACATATTTATAATTTAGTAATGTGACCAAGAAGTATGGTCATATGGTCTGTATATTTCTCCTGGTCTCATTTTTTTAAAGCCAATGTTTTATTGAAGCTCTGTTCATTTCATACAAAATTACATTACAAATCAAATCTACACCCATGGCCCCCTCCCTGCCCCCCATCCCATCAGCACTCATGCATTCTGCCAAACATGTTTTTCATCTTTTTCTCAGTCTCTCTCAAAATGCGCGATGCAGAAGTTTACTGTTTTGAGCAGTTCACCATTTTAGTCAGTTCTTTGACACAGTCTTTTCTGTTGATGTTGTTGTCATTGTTGTTGTTATTCCTTCTAATATGTATCATTCCAAAATATGCACCTATGCATGTCACATATATCATAGGTTTTGGCATCTTCAGCTTATGATTTTTTTTCTTTATTTGGTTGAAAGATGCCATGTTTGAAGGCTCCTCCTTCCCAAGCCCAAGCAACGATCAGTTCTGCCTTGTGTTCCACACTGGGGTTTTCCCTTCCCATGCTCACCAAATAAGGTCCAGTAAGAACCTCGTCCTGTCTTATCTACCTGTACTGGTCTTCATGATACAGCCTGGGTAGTCCAACAATGGCAGTCTATACTCTGAAGATGCTGAAACCCCAGTAGTAGCTCAGTTCACAAGTTGGGTGTCTCAGCAGTCCCTATCTGGCACCGAAGGTTTGGAGGATTCTTGGAGAGACATGAGTCTTCAGTCCATATTGGAAGGTTGAAAAGCTGTGTCTTCTCATGTTTTTGAAGGATGGCAAAAGCAGTGGCAGCCACAGGGTAGCTGCACTTGCCAATAAGACAGGCAAAACAACTGTGCTCTTTTGTCTTTTTACTAAGATCTCAAGTTTTATACCTGAAGTAAAATTCAGACACTCAATTCTTTACTGTAATTGGTCCTGTAGAGAGTCATTTTGTAGAAATTAAATGGTGTCTTCCCAAAGATGTTACTAGGTTAAAAACGGATTTCAGGAGGAGAAAATAGAGAGAAAATTAAATACTCAGGGTGCACAATCAACCTGTCCTTTTCTTTAAATATGTCTTAAGGTAATTGATTTCCTTCTGGTTTGGTGTTATGATTGCCTCTCCCATGCATCTCTCCTGAGAGAGCAACCTATGTGGACTGTGAAACCCAGAGTGAAGATTAAAGATCAGAACTCACTTCCTCAGGGCTTTTCACTGGTCTGCCTTACATGATCCTCCTCCTTATAGTTTATATTCTTCTTATTTGTTTTTCTTTCCAGCATATACCATTACCTTTTTTCTTCTTTATTTCATTTATTCCTCTGTAATCTAGTATAGTAATGACTCCATAAGGACATATATTTCATGTAGGCAGGAATATTAATTTTATTTTATATTTTGAAGTTTATTCCTAGGTATTTTTTTTAATCACTTGTAGTATATGTAGTTGTATTGCTGGGTGTGGTGGTGCACATCTTTAACCCTAGCACTTAGGAGGCAGAGGCAGGTGGATATTTTTAAGTTCAAGGCCCACTTGGTTTACATAGTGAGCTCCAGGCCAGCTGGGACTAAATGGAGACCCCATCTCAAAAAGACAGAAAAAAAAAAGAAAAGAAAAGAAAAATTGTAGCCAGGCATGGTGGTACAGGCCTTTAATCTTAGCACTTGGGAGGCAGAGGCAGGTGGATCTCTGTGAGTTCAAGGCCAGCCTGGTCTATAGAGTGAGTTTCAGGACAGCTGGGGCTACAGGAAGATCCTGACTCAAAAAAGAGAAAAAAAATCATCTAGCTTATATTAATTCCATTTACCATAGTTATCAATATTTTACCAATAGTTTTAATAAGTAAAAATATCTAAATTCTGTTTCTTTGGAAAATGCTAATAAATTTTAATTTCACTTTACCTATAGTAAAACAATAGTAAAGACACATTTCCTTTTCTGTCTTTTGTTTCTTTGGTTTTGAAGACTTCTTTCCTGAATTTTCTGTTTTAATTGCAGATTCTATTTCTGTAGGAATTATAACCCACAGTTATAATTCCTACAGAAATAGGTCATTAGAAATATAGGAATTATATTTCCTACAGAAATATAATCCCTATAAAAAGGTCTTGCCTTTTGTCACTGCATTCAGATTCTGAATTTTACTTCTTTATTCACTTTCTTTCCTTGTGATATGTTTCTTTCTCTGTGTGCTTGTGTATACATGCCTTCATGTTTATGTGTGTTCATGGGGTGCACATATACCTTTATGCATTGCCTGTAGAGACCCCAAACAAACCTGAAATGTGGTTCTTCAGACCCTGTGCACCTTACTGTTTCTGAGATACGGTCCCTCATTGGACAGAGACTCAGCAAGCAGGGTAGACTACCTGGCCTCTGAACTCTAGGGATCTGCTTGTCACCACCTCCCTACCTACCACTCAGCTCCGCTCTTTAAATTTATTTTTAAGTTGGTTTTGGGAAACTCGGGTCCTTATGCTTCCAAGGCACCCAAGTGAGCCATGTCCCTTACATGATATGTACGGTTTCTTATGTGACCATTTTTAAATAAAGTTAATAAATTAATTATTACTGTATTAATTAATTATGTATACATGCTCAAATAAATATATGAGTACTTTTAGCACTTTGCCTGATGTTTTATGTTTTGTTTATACTAAAAATAATTTAAATTATTTACTGCATTGAAATGATTTATGTTGCTAAACTGTTAGGATTTCAAGTATCTAAACTGAAGTACAATTTCTCAGGACTTACTATTTATTTCTGTTTATACTTTCCTTTTGGATGTTTAAGATCACACAGTTAGCCCAGATTAACCAAGGGTTTTGCTTTCTCAAGGTCAGTTGAGGATCTTTCCTCAAGGGTCACTCAGATTTTTGGGGTAGGAGGGAGCCCCTGGCTCCTTTTGGCTTTTTAATCATCAGTTCCACCCATTAGCAAAGTCAGGTCCTGCTAGACCAGGCTTCCCTTTTTGAAGCATGAGCAGACTTTCCTCTTTATAGACTGGGCACTGGCTGAAGTCCCATTAGTGGATCTCCAAGACCTCCCTGCACAGGAAGACTGGTGACTCATATTTGCAGGACATTTCAAGAGATGCCCCTATGCATATTCCCCTGGGACTTAGTTGACCTCTAAGGGCAAGGAACAAAGTTATCCCTTAAGACCCTCTGCCAAATTGGTATGGGCATTAAGTATGGTCATTAAGCATCCAGAAAGGCTAAGTTACACCAGTCTGATATTTTTAACTATATTTTAGAAAATGCTTGGACAAAAGCTCAAACAGCCTTGTATAAGAAATACTAAGTTTTTGTACATGGATGAAGGATATGCATGTGTATTTTAGAGTAATATAAGATCAAAGGAATGTGGAAAAAAAAAACTAGTTTGTCATGACATTATGTCTGACCACAGTTTTTATTTTATGGGGGGTGCTTCTTATTATTTCTTATACAGGTCTCATTTTTACATTGACATATGAAATTACCAGAAACATTTATCTACTGTGATAGATATTGTTGAAAAATCACCTCCCAACTTATTGATTGTTCTACATCTTACATAATTCTAGTGAGTGTAGTACTGTGCTGGATAGCTTTAGTGTCAACTTGACACACCTGAGTTGAGGGAGCCTCAATTGGGGAATTGGCTCCATTGGACTGGCCTGTGGCCACATCTGTGGAGTATTGTCTTGATTGTTGGGCAATGTGGGAGGGCCCAACTCACTATGGGTGGTGCCACCCTGGTCAGGTTGTTGTGTACCGTATAAGAAGCCAGGCTGGGCATGGGCCAGGGGAGCAAGCTAGTGAACAGCATTCCTCCATGGCCTGTGCTTCAGCTCCTACCTCCAGGTTCCTGCCCTGAGTTCCTGCCTTGGGCTCCTTAAGTGATGAACTGTGACCCAGGAGTTGTGAGCTGAATAAACCCTTTCTTCCCTAAGTTGGTGTCAGTCAGAGTGCTTTGTCACAGCAATGGAAGACAACTAGAACAAGTACTTTTCCTAGGACACTGAAGTTTCTTTCTTAAATTTTAAGTTTTGCCTTGCTATTTATAAGAAAGAAACTTCTAATTGTTTATTTTCCTCCCTTAAAATTGGAATAGTGAGTAGAAAAATATAGCATAATTTTAATGCAATTTTATTTTAGAAATGGAACAGTTGATTATACAAAGTGGCAAAAAGTCAATGGAGCACTAAGTCATTTTAAATATTTATTATTCTCATTTTATGTTTATGAGTCTATTGCCTGCATGCTGGCAGGTGGACCCATGCTATGCAGTCCCTGTGCAGGTCAGAAGAATGCATTAGATCTCTTAGAGCTGGAGTTGCCATTGGTTGTTAGCCACCATGTGAGTGCTGGGATTCACAACCAGGGCCCCTGTTCTTAACCACGGAGCCATCTCTCCAACCCCAATTACAGCATTTTAAACATCTTTTTTTCTTCAAATGCATTTGCTTTAATGTAGGTGTGGATTAATTTAGCAAATAAAATGTAAAATAATTTATAGAGAAATATGTTACTGTTTGGGTACACAAATATATTGGTCAAAAATAATATTAGAATGTATTTTAGAATAGTAAAAAGAATGGAAGTATTACATACTCTTGAGGAAAATCTTTTGTAAGGTGACATATTTTAAAATAATATTACTTAGCCAGGTGTAGTGGCACACACCTCTAATCCCAGCACTTGGGAGGCAGAGGCAGGCAGATCTCTGTGAGTTCAAGGCCAGCATGGTCTACAAAGTGAGTTCCAGGACAGCTGGGGCTACAGAGAGACCCTCTCTCAAAAAGACCAAAAAAAAAAATTAAGATTTAAAGTAGGATTGGTATATAGGCATTCCCTGTTACTGATTAACAATAACATCATATATCTTGATCAATATAAAGCTTGAGATTTCTTGAACATGAGGTAGTTGAGATATCTAACAAGAACTTACTCCTTCGTGAGGATATGAATCAGTCAACACCAAAGAACAGGACAAATTGATACCACATTTTTTTTACCAGAAGCATGGACAAATCAGTAGTTACCCTTGGGAATTTCTATCATCCTAGCTAGAAACATCAACCTAGATTATTTTGTCAGGCTCCATGAAATGAACACTTCAAACATAACTAACACTAACTCTTAGTAGGTTGCACAAAGCACACTTAAAGTTTTATATGCTCACAAATTTTACTAAAGAAATTACATATTTTTAATATATATATTTGAGACAGGGTCTCCCTGTAGCCATGGCTATCCTGGAACTCTCTATGTAGACCAGGCTGGCCTTGAACTCACAGAGATCTGCCTGCCTCTGTCTCCCAAGTACTGGGACTACAGATGTGTGCTACCATGCCTGGCTTAAGCAATATTTGTTAAAGGTGAATTGTCTGTTTGGAATAGAGAAGAGATCCAAAGCTAGATATAACTTTGGTAGACAATATACAAATAGAGGCATAAATTCCAGGAGTGGTAATTCCTAGAAAGAAAAAAAAAATGGAGCTAAATAGTGGAGATGAGTGGGGCAGGCCATGTTATCAAGGAGACCAAGACTCTGGTGTCTCTGAAGCAACTTGGGGCGATGAGGAGTCAGGTATGCACATAGATTTTTGTATTGAATCTTTGCAATTTTCATGCACTATGGTTTATGGTATTTAGATCCTCTCCTTTCTCCAAACCTTCCCCCTACTATACACTGCCCAATTTAATAGACTTTGATTTGTGTCCCTGTGGTAGTTTGAATGAGTGTCCCCCATAGGCTGTAAGTATTCAGACATTTTTGTCTCCAGTTGGTGGCACTGTTTTTGGAGGTCTTAGAAGGTGTGGCCATGCTAGAGGAAGTACATTATTGGGAGCAGGCTTAGTGAGTTTATCAAGCCTCGTGGTCTCCAGTTGCTCTCTCTCTGCTTCCTGTGCTCTTTGCAAGATGTGACCCTCAGCTTGTTGCTCCAGATCCAGTCACCATGCCCTCTGCCACTATGGACTCTAATTCCCTGGAACCATCAATTGTAAGCTCAAATAAACTCTTCATTTTATAAGTTTCTTGGTTATGGTGTTTTACCACAGCAACAGAAAAGTGACTAATACAGTTATTTGGTACCAGAGAGTGGGCTGTTGGCTATGAAGAACCTGACCATGTGGATGTTTGGAGAAATGTGGAAGACTTTGGAACTTTGGGCTAGAAAAGCTGTTGACTACTGTAAGCAGAGCTTAATGGCCCATTCTAGTAGAAGCCTGGAAGAAAGCATGGCTGCAAAAAATGTAGTTCCAGAGGAAAATAAAGACTTAGGCAGCAACTGGGATATTTTGATAAAGAGTCTGGCATCAGTTTACCCAGAGCACAAATGCTTGCCTGATTCTAAGTTGAAAAGCAATGGACTAATGTCTTTGGTGGAGGATATTTCAAGACAGACTAATGTAGAAATGGTGGTGTGGCTATTAATGGTGAATATTGTACAGATCTACAGTGAAGAAGAGCAGATGGGGCAGAAAGAAATGCAGAATGTACAGTTTGGATCAGAAAAGTGCACTAGGAAGATTAATGGTGGGGCCAAGGCATGTGAAGGAGAGGCTCCCTTTCATAAGGAGATTAAAGTAATTAAGGAGAGGCCTCGAGATTTACAAGTAAACAAAAGAATCAGTACCTGCAGGGCAAGACCACACCCAGCTAATCCTCCAACAAGTCCAGGGCAGAGAAAAGTTGCAAATGTGGTTGAAATAGGCCAGAGTCCATCCTGAACTTGCAGCCAGATTCGGCAATTTCATTGACGTGGTGCTGGCTTTAGAGGCATGAAGTTTGCAAGAGTGAAGGGGTCATCAGTTCTTCCATGATTTTAGAGAGCTGCCAAGGTCAGGCAGAGTGCAGCAGGGGTGTCCCTGAATAAAGAAGGTCCTGATAGGCCATTGGGTGAAGCTGTGAATGTTAAGCCTGGTTGGCAGCCGAGACCCCAACAAGACATTCAAGATGCCAGACCTGTGGGATATTTGCCAAGGAGAGCTGCATACAAGGAGTGGTACCAGCCTAAAAAAGAGATGTATGTTGTAAGCAAAGCTGGAAGAGCCATCTAAGCCCTTTGGAAGTCAAGTCGCAGAAGTTGCATGTGGAGCTACTGGACTTGGTTTTTGCCTGCAGGTTTTCAGTCTTGTTTTGGTCCAGTATTTCCTCACGATGCCTCTATTCCTCCCTTTTGGAATGGGAATGTGTATTCAGTTCCACTGTATGTTGGGAGTTTGTAATTTGCCTTTTGATTTTACAGGAGCTTACAGTTAAGAGATTGGCCTGAGTCTCAGAAGAGACTTTGGATTGTAGACTTTTGAATGGCATTGAATCTGGTAAAGACTATGGTGATTTTTAAGGTTGGACTAAATGCATTTTGCATTTTATATAGTCGGGAGCCTATGGGGGCCAGGGAGTGGAAGGTGGTGGTTTGAATGAGTGTCCCCCATAGGCTGTAAGTATTCAGACATTTTGTCTCCAGTTGGTGGCATTGTTTTTGGAGGTCTTAGAAGATGTGGCCATGCTAGAGGAAGTATATTATTGGGGGCAGGCTTAGTGAGTTTAACAAGCCTGGTGGTCTCCAGTTGCTCTCTCTCTGCTTCCTGTGCTCTTTGCAAGATGTGACCCTCGGCTTGCTGCTCCAGATCCAGCCGCCCCGCCATGCCTTCCACCACCATGGACTCTAATTCCCTGGTACCATCAATCGTAAGCTCAAATAAACTCTTCCTTTTATAAGTTTCTTGATCATGGTGTTTTATCACAGCAACAGAAAAGTGACTAATGCAGTCCCCAAATGTCCTTCAATGTGAGTCTATCCATTGGGCCCACCAAGTCTCTTTCTATAAGAGAGTATTTTTCTCCCTCCCAGAAGTCATCAATTGCTAAAATTTCTTTAGGTCGGGTTGGGATTTCTTACCCATTTCTCCATGTCTCTGCTGGGATTTTGTCTGATTTGAACTTGGAAATGACTTGGGCATGCTGTCACTATTGCCATGAGTTCATATGACCAGCTATGTGGAAGACTGCTTCATTGTGGTTATCACCGCCCTCTGACTTATACAGTATTTCTGCCCCCTCTTCCAGAATTCTCCCTAAGCCTTGGGAGGCAGAGGTTTGATATAGGCATCCTATTCAGGGATAAGTACTCTCTGGGGCCTCTTGTTCTCTGCACATTGGTCAATTGTGGGTTTCTGTGTTAATCACCATCTGCTGCATAAGCAAACTTCTCTGGTGCGAGTTGAGAGATAGATTCATCCTAAGTGTAGAGGTTTCATTGACTATGAGCCACTTAGGGTTCAGTATCTCACAGACACTTATTCTCTGAATTTGACCACAGACACTTATTCTCTGCATTTGACCAATTCTAGAACTCTGTAATAGTCTCCATCTGTTATGTCCACATTTTTTAAAGGAAGACTATTTTATGTAATAGGAAACAGAAAATACAAAGAGTTGAAGTGGGAATAAACCTATTACATTCAGAAAAATTTTATACTTGGTGAACCAGAAAGTGGTAAGAGATAAGTGTTTCCTTCAGAGGCCAGATGCTTCCAGGGCATTTAGGAAAAGTGGGGAATTTTACCACATATTTGAAAAATGGTACAAGAGAATTAAGCAGGGAACTTCCTAACTCAACATATGATTTTAAAATTGGTAATAGTATTATAACTCATCCAGTGCGATGAATTGCAGGGATCAATACTGGATGAGGGAAAGCATTAAGGGAACTTCTTCAGAAATCCATGGAAAGGATTGGGTATTACATGACTGTGAGAGTCATGGTAATGGAGAGACTGCATGCTCTCTATTTATGCTGCAGATAGGAAGACACACCAAACAGATAGGAGGGAAAGGGTGGCCAAAGAATAGAGCTCCACTCTAGCATTAAGCACTGGGTGAATTATGGTTATATCTAAACACCTGTCTATTATCTATCTGTCTATCTATTCATCCAGCCAGCCATCCACCTATCATCTATTATCTATCTATCTATCTATCTATCTCTCTATCTATCTATCTATCTATCATCTGTATATCATCTATCTTCCTATCTTCTATTTAGCTATCATCTATCTATCCATCTGTCTATCATCTATTTATCTATTATCTATCATCCATCCATCCACCCATCATCTATCTATCTGTCTTTCTATCTATCATCTATCTATCTATCTATTATCTATTTTTCTATTATTTATCAGCCATCCATCTACCATTGCTCTATGTATAAACCATTTACTTTGTGACCATTCCTCACTGGGAACAAAAATAGAGTTTATTCAATTATAACAAAATAGAGTTTATTCATTTATAAAGGGAGAGGATCAATAGTTGATGCCCCTGTGATATTTGAATGGCATTATCAGGTTAGCAGTCCTGTCAGTCTTGAACAAATCTCAGGAATGAATAGAGAAGTTAGAAGTCCCAGGTATGAGAAATATGATGTCATGGACCAGAAGGAATTATTCCAAAGTATCTTGACCAAGATGTGAGGCTCATCCCTGAGATCTTCCTCCCTGAGTCAGGTGCCAGAACATTCAGAAGAGGCAAAACCAAAAGAAGCAGGCAGCACAGTAACCTGTGGTGTCATCAGACCCCAGAGAACACAGCCCTTCAGAAACTGATCAGTGTGGACTGAGGAGGATCCTCAAGAAAAGTTAGAAAGAGATTAGCTATAAGCACATATCATAGTAGTGTCAAAGATAAAAGAGCAAACAAATAGAATTGTCAATAGTTCTAGCCCGTAAGATAAGATTGCTTATTTCCTGTATATCTGCTGCCGTTTTTTTTTTTTTTTTGCTCTTTTATCTTTGAAGGAAAGAACTTAGCATTGTATTTAAAAAGTTACTTTTGGGTTAGAGAGATGGCTCAGGAGTTGGAAGCACTTGCTGCTCTTGGAGAGGAGCTGAGTTTGACTTCTACACCATCTTTAACTTCAGTTCTAGAGGATCTGATACCCTCTTCTGGCCTCTGCCAATACTGAGCAATATGAGAGTAATGACACACTTGAAGGCAATGCACTCATGCACATAAAATAAAAATAATAAATAAAATTGTATAGCTACTTTTATGATCATTCTTGTTTGAGTATCATACAAATAAGCAAACATCAAAGCTGTTAGATGTTCAAAACCTTGGTTGTTTGTAGGGGAATTTAAAATATTTTATTTAAGCACTAAAGCATATGGACTATTTTATTTTTCACATGTATGGGTGTATTTCCTGCTTGTATGCAATGCACCTGTGCTGTCCAATGCCCCTTGAGGTCATAGGAGGGGTGTTGGATGATCTGGAACTGGAGTTACACATGGTTGTTAGCACCATGTGGGTGCTGGGACTCAAATTCAGCTCCTCTGCAAGAGCAGCCAGTACTCTTAACCACTGATAAAGCTCTCCCGACCAACTATTGCATATTTGAATGACAAACTATATATAAAATGTTAGAAACAAAAAAAGAAGAAACACATCTATATAATTGATTTAACAAATTTACTAAAGCACTGTAGAATTAATCTGAGAAATAAAACCTATAATTACGGTACTTATATATAAAGGAAAATACTAATGTAAATATTCCTCTTTTGCGTGTGTGAATAAATGAAGTGTTTGGGAGTTGTGGTGCATGCATTTAATCCAAGTACTACAGAGGGAGAGTCTGAGAGATCTCTGTGAGGTCAAGGCCAGGCTGGTCTCCATAGCAAGTCTCAATGCACCCTACTCAAAACAAAACAAAACAAAACAACAACAGCAAAATAATGAAGTACATAAAAGGAGAGATAATAAATTAAGGAGAGAAAACTGATAAACTTGCTTAATCAAGTACTCATGTTAAAGATGACCAGAAATCAGTCTCACAGATACACAAATACATAAATACCACAATAGAATTAAGTAAGAAAGGAGGTGATAATCTCTGTGGTAATGGTCACCTAAAACCTGTTAACCCAGTGACATCCTGGAAATTATTCCTCTTTACAACTGAGAGATCTTTCTACATTACCCAAGAGATAGTGACAAAAATTGTGAGGAAAACCAAAGCTGCCTGGTACACTACGGTCCTAGTTACACTTCTGATGTTGTGATTAAGCAACAACCTCAAAACCACACAAAAAGCAACTTAAGGGAGAAAGGCTTACTTTGCACTCACAATTCCAGACTAGAGTCCATCATAACAGGAAGTCATGGAGGCAGGAGTTTGAAACAGCTGGTCATGCCACACCCACAGTCAAGGGCAGAGAGAAATGAGTACATACTTCACTTTTGTTACTCTTATGCAACCCTGGATCCAAACCCAGGAAATGCACCTCAGTTCACCTGCATATAAAAAATAGCCCTCGAGGGCATTCCCACAGGCCAGCCTGATCCTCAATCTTGCATTGAGACCGTCTTCCCAGGTGATTCTAAGGGGGGATGGGGTCAAATGAACAATTAAAACTGACCACCACAACCTCAACAGACTAAAGGGATATGTGGAAGTTTAAATACTTTATGTGTTATCATGAATGTTATCTGTTATAAATAAGAGAAGGAACAGGTTTAGGAGATTAAATGGATACAAATCTACCCTTAAAATGAGATTTTGGGGGAGAGATCCTTGAGACTATGATCAAGCTTAGGGTTGGGAGAAAAAGCAATGGCGATACAGCCCCATACCTGAGACAGCATGAGGAGCCTTAAAGGAAGAGACGGGATGGCCTTCTGGTCACAACCCGAGTGGAGCTGCATTATGAGGGGCAAAATGGGAGAGCATTAAGAGAGATAGACACCAGGCACAGCGTGACAGGAGCTGAAGGACAAAGACTAAACGCGTCTTCAGAGAAAACAAAGCTGGGCAAAGGGAGTTTTCTGACTGATTTCTTTATTGAATTTTTGTGTATTTCACATAGAACATCTTAATCATCTCTATGCCCTTCCCCTTCTGACAGCATCCCTCAGCCCCCCCTCCCCCCACTGGAACTCATACATTGTCATCTAGGTCAAGGCACATCCTGTCAAGCTTGTGTCCCCAGATCTCCCTTAGTGCAAGTCCCTTCCCTTAAGAAGATCACCTCTTCCTTACCCAGCAGTAATCAGGGTCCAATGATTCTTCCACCAACATTTTGGCCTGCTGCCCATTTCCACAGTTCTGTGCTGTGTTTTTGTCTACTTGGTCTTATGTATACTGACACCATTGCTGTAAGTCATCTGAGCAAAGCCCCAGGAGCCTGTAGGATTGTAACTCCATATGGTCATGCAACCCCTCCCTGACTCTTAAAATCTTTCCATTCCCTCTTCTGCAATGGTCCCTGGGACCTGGGTCAATGGAGTTTAGTATAGGAGTCTAGTCAACAGACCCAGAGTCTGCAGACTCTGTTCCCTATAATTTAGCCATTTGTGATCTTTTAGACATTTTCTTTTCTTTTTTTTTTTTTTTTTTTTTTTTATTTTTGGAGGCAGGGTCTCCCTGTAGCCCCATCTGGCCTGGAACTTGCCCTATAAACCAGGCTTGCCTTGAACTCACAGAGATCCACCTGCCTCTACCTCCCAAATGCTGGCATTAAAGGTGTGCCACCAGGCCCCACCTTCTTGGAACTCTTTTATATGAAGAAGGAGTTCCATTGTTGAGAAGTGAGAGATGTATTAACTGAAATTAGATTTGTCATCATACTTGACTCTTGGCTTTAAAATAAAGCAATGTTAACAAAGGCCATGAGATACTGGTCGGACGATATACCAGTAGATGGCCATGCTTTGAATATGGTTTCCTTCACAGACTCTTTGAATGCTTGATCTGCAGGTGGTGAGCTTCAGTGGAATGTTCTGAAAACTTTAGGAAGTGGGACCTGGCTTGAGGTAGTAAGTCATGGAGGCATGCCCTAGGGCTTAAGTCTTATCCTTGGATCTTCCTGTCCTCCTTTCTCTCAGTTTCTAAGTTGGTATAATGTTGATTTCTCTCCTCTGCTGAAGTTTTTTTGGCCCAGTGGTGCTATAGTACTTCATTCATTGATTAATGGAACAGAATAGAGAGAACTAATAGACCAGCATTCTTGAGATCAGTTGGTTTTGAACAAAGCCACAAAGAGTAAAGAAAGGATTATCTTTTCAACAAATGAAAATAGAAACCTATCCACTAGTAAGCAGAGTCCATAAGTGAGCTCAATCCACACATATGTCCATCTTCATAATTTAACTCAAATCAGAGACCAATGCATAGCCCATAGAATAAAACATGAGGGGGTTGGAGAGATGGCCTACCGGTTAAGAGCGCTGACCGCTCTTGCAGAGGACCCAGGTTCGATCCCCAGCACCCACATGGCGGCCGAGTACTGTCCAAAACTGCAATTCCAGGAGAACTCCAGTTCCAGGGGAATCCTACACCCTCTTCTGACCTCTGCGGCATTGAACGACACTGGTGCACAAACCTGCATGCAGACAGTACATTCATACACATACAGAAATAAATAAAATTTTAAAAAAATTTTTAAAAAATGAGAAAATGTTTGTGACTTTAATTAGGCAATATGTGTATCTGTGTGTGTGTGTGTGTGTGTGTGTGTGTATGTGTGTGTGTTCTAAAATTTAGGGTCAATTAAATATAAAATAATAGATATTTAGAAATTTTTCAAGCTTATACTTTCAAATTTTTATTATGAGAAGAAATCTCTATGGTAAAAGTCTCAGATTTCCCTCTATTATTTTGAATGGAAGATTTAATAAAATCTGAAGAAATTTGAAGAAAATAAGTGATAGAGAACAGCCAGTTGTTGACAATTTAGAACAAAGGATTTTGTGAAATATTGTCAATCCAGACCCATGAAAGGGCAAAAGGGTTTATTTGGTGCACAATTCACGTTAAAATCCATCAATGTAGAGAAGTCAGTGCAATGGGATTCTGCACTATCTGGTCCTATTATCCCCATAGTCAAGACCAGAAAATGCTGAATTAAAGCATACAGTCCTGTAAGAGCTCATTTTGCTTGCTTCACTCTCATGCAGCCCAGGACCCCTTTCATAGGTGACGGTGCCACATACGGGAGGGATATCTTTTTTTTAACATTCTTTTTTTAATTTTTAATTTAATTTTATTTATTTATGTGTATGAATGTACTGTTTTGCGTGTAGGTCTGTGCACCCGTGTCGTGCAATGCCGCGGAGGTCAGAAGAGGGTCTCGGAATCCCCTGGAACTGGAGTTCTCCTGGAATTGGAGTTACAGACGGTTCTCAGCCGCCATGTGGGTGCTGGGGATCAAACCCGGGTCCTCTGCAAGAGCGGTTGGTGCTCTTAACCGCTAGGCCATCTCTCCTTGATGCTTTGTGAATTTCATACATCATTTTCCAATTCAGGAGGGATATCTTTTTATCTCAGTTAACAAAAACCAAGAAAACCCCTCACAGACCTGCTCATTGGCTGAATGAATCCAGACAACCCTGGGGAATGCTCTTCCCAGATGATTCTAGATAGTATCCAGTTGAAAATGAACACTAACTACCACGACACCACCTTTTATCAATTTAACAGATTAACACATCGCTTTTAAGATACAAGTTTCTACTCCTGATCCCCAAAATGTCACGTTTATCTCATAACATTTAAATGCAGTTGAATTTTATAAGCCTTTATAGTATTTAAATATTCCAACACTTCCAAAGTCTCTCACAACACCCGCCATGTGCCTCCATGGGTACAGCCACACAAAAGAGCGTTTGGCAGCACAAATTTGACTTGATAAGTTCTCTCTCTTCTCTCTCTCTCTCTCTCTCTCCATATATATATATATATATATATATATTTATATATAATATATATATATTGTGTGTGTGGTTTTATGTGTGTGAAGAAGAGGGGAAGTGGTCTAAGTATGAACCAAATACACTGCATAAATTCCCAGAAATTCAATGAATAATGAAGTAAATAAAACATACAACAATAATATAAATAAAACTAAATAAAAAGAAGTTAAATACTTTCAATCTTTAGTGGCATAGAATAAATTATTTCAAAATGATAGCTTCTAGGTATAGTAAGGGTTGGTCAATTTAAAAGAAAACTAGAAAGAAAAACAAGCCAAAAAAAATCCTTTATCTCCATGTCCAGTATCTCAGACTTGTGAAGAAGTCAGCTAGACTTAGGACCTAGGGTATTCCCACCCACCCAGCTCTGTCCCTTGTAGCACACACTACTTCTCTCTTAGCCTGGGGTCTACAGCCTACTGTATTCTTCCTTGCTGGATGTTCCACAGTCCTGCATTTCTGCGGTCTCCATTTCAGATAAGGTTTCACCTTCACAGCATCACACACTCTCCTGTCAGTTTCTCTCTTCTGGTTTGTCAACTCTGTCACTCAGTGCCTGGCCTCGGGTACTCTCCATAACTCCCTGAAATCTGCACATTTCGATACCTTTAAATGCAGGAAAATGTGGATATCTCCACTAATTCTGCCACAAGTTAGAAAGGTAACCCTTGGAGAACACCTGTAACAGGTTCTGTGTGCTGACCTGAGGAAACACTGTTCTATATATTTGGGCAATATATTGAATTACTCCTTAATGGCACTAATTGTTTTATAGTTATAGCTGCTATGTCATCATCTGTATTCTATTTGTCAACATCATTAAGCTTGATAACATACCATTCCTCCAAAATATAAATTAGTCCATTTTCTCTAAATTCAACTTGACTCAAGACATTGTCAGAATAAAGTCAGATTCCTGGCCAAAAGATATAAATAACTCCAGACCAGGTCTTTATAAAAACCCTTGGTCCCTGGGGCTGGAGAGGTGGCTCAGTGGTTCAGAGCACCATCTGTTCTTGCAGGTGTCCTGAGTTGGATTCCTATCACCCACATGGTTGGCTAACAACCATCCATGACTCCAGTTCCAGGGGAAATCAAATGCCTTCTTCTGAGTCTGTGGGTGTTGCACGACATGGGTGCACTTACACCCATGTAGTTATACACTCATACACATAAAATAAAAATAATAAATGAATGTTAAAAAAAAAACCCTGTGTCCCTCTGCAAATCTCACAAGCTGGTCTCCATATTCTACATTTGTCTCAGCATTTTATCTTCCAAACCCCCATTGCAAAAGCTTATTAATCTCTGTTTAACATTATTCAGTGGGAGTGGCTTTTCTAAGTCCAAACTCTTTCACACCACCCCCGCCCAACAAAAAATAGTTCCAAAGGCCTAAATGTCAAGTCACATAGGATTAATTCATCGTGCTCTTCTGTTGGTTCCTTCAACATATATAATCAATCTAAGTATATGAATCTATGTACATTCAAGAATCCACTCTTTAATTGCAAACACATACTGCTATACATAGTTATAAATTTTAAAACCAATTAGAAACAGACAAGAACTCTGGTCAAGCATTTCAGGAATGTCAATAAAACAGATGTACAAATGGAATAAGCATATAAAATGATGTAGAATATTATTATTGATAATATAAATGAAAACTGAGTCATCATCAGCTTGACTAACATGAAAAGAATGGTATTATAAAGTGTGGTAACAGATGCAGAAGAACTGAACTCTTAGATATTGTTTGCCAGCTGTGCCCCAGTGCTTCCCAGCAGAAATTAAAATAAATGTTGCAGATTTGTACAAGGTCTATAGCATTGAAAAGTAAAATAATACCTCCCATGGACACATGAATGGGCAAATGAATTGTGCTATACAGTGAAATGGCATTAGAATCAAACAAAATTTGTGATACATGGAAAATCATGGCTCAGTCTCCAAATCAAGTTTGCACTCTGTGAATGTCAGACAGAAATATAGGCCTAGGCCTATGGTGATTGTATGGAATTATTTGATTTTGTCTGATCATGTGGGTCAAATGAACGTATAGTTGTCAATGTTATAAGAGTGTTTCTTCCTGAAAACCTTGGAAGTGTGTACAGAGCAGGTATGATTATACGGATTTTACGGTTTTCAATACTCATTAAATCATAACCCTTATGTCTAAGCTTTTTATTTGTCAGAGTTATCCACAATGAAAACTACAGTTCCAGAGTTATTTGATAGTTCTGTAATTTAAATTTTATATATTGAAATATCTTGACATACTATATATGTCTGTATGTGTACCTGTATTGCATGAAGCAATGATTCTATCCTTAGTTTTCTTATGAGAAAGAAGGACAATATTTACAGTTTTTTGTTGTTAGCCTTAGCCTTTAAAGGGCACACAATCCCTGAGGCCCAGGACAATATTTAAATACTAAATATGAGAGCTTTTAGAAACATTGAGTCTTGGAATTTCTCTAAATTTGCAGACAGTATTAACGTGTTCCTAAGTGAAATGGTGCTTAAAAATCTTCATTGTGAATCATAAAGTGGGGGGTGTACATGTCAGGAATTTAGCAGAGGAAATAAGACACTTGTACATGCTGAGGATTGCTCCTGCTGCTTTCCGATGGCAAGGCTGCAGGTTTTCCCCAGGTTTCATCTGTGTGCAAATTAGAAAATCAATAAGAGAAAGATATAAAGTAGGCATAAAGATGATAGAACATAAATCTTCCAAAGTAATGCTTCTCATTGGACAAAACTAAAACAATAGAAAATATGATTTTGAGTTTTGTGTAACTTAAAGATGTTGTAAAAGTCATAATTACCTGCTGTTTCAAGTGCCTGATATCCAGAAGGCTGTTGGTCTTCTGGCAGTCATAAGGTTGATGGAACTCATTGCCATACCTGAGGCTGGTGGCTGGATAATCATGCAGCCAGCATATAACGACGAAGCTGATGGTCTTCGTGGTCAAACCCAGCCAGGAAGCTGTTGGCTTTCACAGCCCCCACACATGAACGATCCCCTGCAGGAGGCTGTTAGCCTTCTTGACCACCCAACAGGTCTGGGGAGCCAGCCCCAAACTGGACAAACTGAAAAGCTAGCTTTAAGATTAACAGTTTCTCATCAATCTGGCTAAGGAAAATACACCCGAAAAAACAACCTGGAGATCTCTGGTGGCAAACCTTATAGAAAAATTTTCCTTTAATTTTTGAAAAGGGAGACCAGATATATAGGCTTCTTTTAGGAAGAGATTTTAATGGAATTTGATGATGACTCAGTAGAAAAATCTAACTATAAAGCACAAGCTCCGGGCATAAAAGATGAGCATATAATGGCATTACCAACAGAGACAGGAACTCATGGGAACTACCAGAGTGAGATATTCCTGTGGCTTAGAGATATTAGCCAGTGAGAGACTGTTGAGTAGATGAGGCAGTACAGGCTACTAATGTGAATCACTGGTCTGGTGGGAATGAATTCCTGGAGAAAACGTATAGAATCATCAAGAGTATGAGAACCACATCCAAGGAAAATGGTGGACAGAAAAGGTGTGAAAATCTTCTAGGTCGGAAGTTTAGTCACCGTGATTCTTGTTAGGAAGCTCAGTGAATTTATTAGCTCTAATAAAACATCATGTAGAGGCAACCTATGGTAGGAAACATTTACTTGGACTTACGGTACCACAGGGATAAAGTCCTTCTTGGTGGGAGGCATGGCAAAACGCAACAGGATTATGAAACTGAGAGCTCACATTTTGAATCACAACTGGAAATGGGCTTGACTGGAAGAAAAATGAGGTCTATGAGCTCTCAAAGCCCTGAGCCTGGAGATGTGTGTTCTCCAATCGGGCCACACCTCCTAAACGTCTATAAACCCTCCAAACAGTGCTGCCAAATTAACCAGGTGCCTTCAAATTCTTGAGCCTAGGTGTAATGCTTCTCATTTAAACCAACATATTGAAGAATCTGAGGAAACAGGAAATGAGACTGCCCTGGAGTGACCCCTGCCTGTGTGCTGTTAATGGAAGCCACCAGAAATCTGATAAAATGTCACCCCTGTCAGCTACCTTCATCACAAACTTGCCTAGCTTCTTTCTAAGGCTCCTTCCCCATGGGAAGAGATGGCTCCTAGCCCAGCCCTTGTACATGTCCACTTTACTAGCTGATGACAGCTTGCACATGGCTACTTCTACTCATATTCTACTGCAGAGTACAGTCAAGAATCTTCCAAATATTTAGAATGACTGAGTAGATGGGGGGGGGCGGGTGAGTGCTCAAATGTATGATGGGCTACTTCCAAGGTCCATCATTTTGGTCTTCTCATGAAATTAGGGACCATCAGGCCCAAGGACAGCTTTCCTCAGGGCTCACTTTCTGCAGAAGAGTCCTCCATAATGTTCAGAGATGTTCTTCCTTGTCTCTCAGGTCTTGTGAGTCAGATCATGCCAAGAAAGAAGACAGTTTTTCTCCACTGAACAGTCTGCTCTGGACTCTCCACTTTGTAAAATAGACAATGTGAAGACCAGGACCTATATTTTGTAGCTCATATACAATCATAATTTGTAGCATGTGGATCATAGGATATTTGCTCCATGTTTCCTTGGTTACTTCTAAGGATTTCAATGTAAATATTTTCTTTCTGAAACTTGGATCTTAGTTTCTTTTTTTATTTTACTTTTTATTTATTTTATTTAATTTTAATTTTTTATGTTTTTTTTTTTTTGTTTGTTTGTCTGTTTTATCTTTGTTTTTCCTTTTTTCCCCTTCCCCTTCCCCCCCACCCCACCCTACCAATCAGATCATTCATTCTGCCGTAACTTTTATCTGGCATCTTTCCTCTGTTTTGTTTGTTTTGTTTTGTTTTCAATTTTTTAAACAATAAGGTGATAATTGTGGTACAGAGCATCTTATGTAAACCAATTTGCAAGCAGTTGTGGCCCAGCCCACACAGCTTCATGGGTCCCACCATCAGCGGGGGGGGGGGGGCCTTGTATGTTCAATCAAGTTGATCGAAATGAGTGGCCAGTCTATATTGTTTGTAGTTTCACCATTCACCCCAAATCACAATCTCAGGCCCTTTACATTCTAATCGGAATCCGTGCCCCCTCTTCCACAAGATTGTTCCCTAGGCTTAGAAAAGGGGCACAGGTGGATGAGAAGCAAAACAGTCTACATCTGGAGCTGTTGTCTTGGTCTCTAGTCCTGGCTGTTTTCTTTCATGGGCTGCCAAGCTATTGCCAGGCATAACCTTTCCATCCCACTAATGAAGCACATGCAATTAGATATATACGGGTAATTAAACAGTACTAATTAATTATAGGCTTTCGATCCTACCTAATGAAGCACAAGCAATAAGATATATAGTTATTTAAACAAGTACTAATTGTTATGGTAGGTTACATTGGTATAGACACAATGTTTGGAAGGTATGGTTAATCCATGAATTAACATTTTCTTCTTGTTAGGTATGACAGGGTCTTCATGTGGTTTATACATCTCCTAACCAATTAGAGGATGTAAGCTTGTGGGCATCAGCCATGGGTTTTATTCCTCACAAGGAGAGAGCTAAAATAGCCAATTAAGATTTGGGATATACAGAGGCATATGGCTGCCACTTGCTGCACAACAGATTTTCCAGGCAGATGAGGTGTAGCTGTGCTGACGGAGGAGACTTGACTTGACTCAAGGAGACCTATTTTGCTTTTATTGGTTTAGTGGCAATTTTGGTAACACTTCTCTGGCAGTGAGTAGGATTACCAGAAAGTGCCAGCAGAAGGATTGACACCTCTGGGCATTGAAGGGAAGAAATGCCTCAGATTGACTTGTAGACATCAAGTCCCCTCATCCTGAATCCTACTAAGTAACCAACTATATTAAATGATCCTAAGAAGGTTACCTTCTTGGTGCTGCAAAGGTTTTAATATAAGGGACTTTCTTAACTCCCCCTCCATAGAAATAAGGAGAAATATGATGATGATGAGGTCATTCTCAGGCTGTAGATTGGAGCCAGCTGTCATAGAGGTATTCCTCTTGTAAAACTGGTAAAAACTGCCTTTCTTTAATTGACTAATGGACATTAGAAACTGTGAAAAAGTATTTTTTCCAGTTTTTAGAAATAAGATCACTTATTGCTAAAAAATGGGAAAAAAAAAACTGAGAAGAAAGATGGCAGGAGAGTTATGGCAGAAATACGCACATGATCTGGGATGGGGTGGGGGGAGAATGGGGGGAAGGGAGGGGAAATATGCCTGAAATACTAAATTGGAAAATAATGTAAATGAAATTATACAAGCATCAAAATAAAAAAAATTGAAAATAAAAAAAAAAACTGTGAAAAGGATTATTCTCTATTCAGAACAATATAATGCTAAAGTCTCCATAAGCTTATGCACCTTAAAGCAAAATTATTAAATACAGGAAGCTCTGACATCAACAATAGGAGTTTATTCTACCAAAGGAGATGTTGGCCAGGGGAGCCAAGCCCCCCACAAAAGGTAAAAGCTCCTTGCCTCCAAACTGGGACATCTGCAGGAAGAAGAGGCAATAAGGCCCTGCTGTTGAACACCTGATATAAACATGGGAAAGATGTATGGAGACTGCACTTGCAAAGGATCTTAAGTTTTTATAATAAATAAATGCTAACAAATTTATTTTCAATTAATCTGATGAACTGCAATTTTTTGCTGGTTATTTTTCCCTTCTCTAGTTTTTGCATTATGGTTGATCTCAGAGATCTTGTTGGGAATACGTAGATTGCTAGGTTACTTTTTGTGCTGTATATTACCACTGATTTTCTAAAAATGCTAGAGATATCATTAGAGGAGGCAATGAAGAGAAGACTGTACACACCAGACTAAAATGGATAGGAAGAATGAACTATCACTCTGTTGCCATGACCAATCAGCTATATGCACAAAGAATATTACACATGATCATGTCAAGGTCGGATAGGGATGGCTGCTTATCCAAAAGCACTCAGTCTCAGTTGACAAGCATGCACCATTGTTGGTGGTCCACAGTTACTAATACTTGTCAGGATAATCATAATATTCAGATATTAGTTGAGTTCTTCAAGATTAAGACACATCGTCTTAGTTTGCTTCTCTATTGCCATGACAGACTCTGAATGAAAGAAATTGTAAGGAGGAAAGGGTTTGTTTCACCTTAGATTTTTCAAGGCAGTGATCACCGTGAGAAGTAGAGCAGGAAATCAGAGCACAGACCATGGGCGAAGTCTGCATCCTGCTTGCTCCCCTGCCCTGGGCTCCACCTGCTTTCTTACACAATACAGGATCACCTCCCCAGGATTGGCAAACCTGGCAGGACCCTCCCACACAAATTAGCAATTAAGAAAATGCGCTATAGACATGGCCACTGGCCAAACTGTTGGAGAAAATGCCTCAATTGAGATTCCTTCTCATTGGAGGTGTCAAGTTGATAAGTGAAGCTGTCCAGCACACACCTGAAAGTAGGAAGCTTTTAAACTGAATGACAGTGAATACATACTACTCAGCAGAAGATATTTGGTTGTAGTTCCCAAAGTATATGATAGTTAATAATTTAATAATAATAAATCTTTTATTATTACTTATTATTATTATTCATTGTCTCTTCTCTCTCTCTGTTGCCTCACAGACTCTAGTAGTCCTGCTTCCTTGCCAAACATTCAGTTTTGGAAACTGATTGGTAAACAAAATATTCTCAAGTATTAATAATGTTGCTAGGTCTTTTTTTACTGCTAAGATGTATTAAATGTAACATCAGGGTTTCATCTCTGTCTTCTGAATGTTACTCCAATATTCTGGCCAAATAATGAGTCATCTCTCCAATGCAAATATTTAATTGGCCTTGACTTCATTCGTATGTGTCATGAATTAAAAAAATTAGTGACTTTACTACTTGTAGAAACTTCATATTTTACCATAAGAAAAGCAATTGCTTTCTTTGGGGGGGATAATCTTTTTTTTACCTTTATTTGGTTTATTTTTTTAGGGGATTCTACAATATGAGGGCACAGTTATTTTAAGATCACATTGATGTTGATCAGTTTTCCACTGACAATTAGGTTATTGGTCTAGCATCCACAGATGAGGGATACCATNGAGCAGTCGGCACTCTTAACTGCTAGGCCATCTCTCCAGCTCCAACATTTCTACTATTAAATAAAAACGAAAACAATTTACCAGGATTTTTGGGATACAGAATTGCAGTTCTGTGTGTGTGTGTGTGTGTGTGATATATTGTGTGTGTGTGTTTATGTGTGTGAAGAGAGGGGAAGTGGTCTAAGTATGACCAAAATACACTGCATAAAATTCCCAGAAATTCAATGAATAATGAAGTAAATAAAACATACAACAAAACAAGTATATAAATAAAACCTAAATAAAAAGAAGTTAAATACTTTCAATCTTTAGTGGCATAGAATAAATTATTTCAAAATGATAGCTTCTAGGTATAGTAAGGGTTGGTCAATTTAAAAGAAACCAAATCAAGCAGAAAAACAAATCCTTTATCTCCATGTCCAGTATCTCAGACTTGTGAAGAAGTCAGCTAGACTTAGGACCTAGGGTATTCCCACCCACCCAGCTCTGTCCCTTGTAGCACACACTACTTCTCTCTTAGCCTGGGGTCTACAGCCTACTGTATTCTTCCTTGCTGGATGTTCCACAGTCCTGCATTTCTGCGGTCTCCATTTCAGATAAGGTTTCACCTTCACAGCATCACACACTCTCCTGTCAGTTTCTCTCTTCTGGTTTGTCAACTCTGTCACTCAGTGCCTGGCCTCGGGTACTCTCCATAACTCCCTGAAATCTGCACATTTCGATACCTTTAAATGCAGGAAAATGTGGATATCTCCACTAATTCTGCCACAAGTTAGAAAGGTAACCCTTGGAGAACACCTGTAACAGGTTCTGTGTGCTGACCCTGAGGAAACACTGTTCTATATATTTGGGCAATATATTGAATTACTCCTTAATGGCACTAATTGTTTTATAGTTATAGCTGCTATGTCATCATCTGTATTCTATTTGTCAACATCATTAAGCTTGATAACATACCATTCCTCCAAAATATAAATTAGTCCATTTTCTCTAAATTCAACTTGACTCAAGACATTGTCAGAATAAAGTCAGATTCCTGGCCAAAAGATATAAATAACTCCAGACCAGGTCTTTATAAAAACCCTTGGTCCCTGGGGCTGGAGAGGTGGCTCAGTGGTTCAGAGCACCATCTGTTCTTGCAGGTGTCCTGAGTTGGATTCCTATCACCCACATGGTGGCTAACAACCATCCATGACTCCAGTTCCAGGGGAATCAAATGCCTTCTTCTGAGTCTGTGGGTGTTGCACGACATGGGTGCACTTACACCCATGTAGTCAATACACTCATACACATAAAATAAAAATAATAAATGAGATGTTAAAAAAAAAACCCTTGGTCCCTCTGCAAATCTCACAAGCTGGTCTCCATATTCTACATTTGTCTCAGCATTTTATCTTCCAAACCCCCATTGCAAAAGCTTATTAATCTCTGTTTAACATTATTCAGTGGGAGTGGCTTTTCTAAGTCCAAACTCTTTCACACCACCCCCGCCCAACAAAAAATAGTTCCAAAGGCCTAAATGTCAAGTCACATAGGATTAATTCATCGTGCTCTTCTGTTGGTTCCTTCAACATATATAATCAATCTAAGTATATGAATCTATGTACATTCAAGAATCCACTCTTTAATTGCAAACACATACTGCTATACATAGTTATAAATTTTAAAACCAATTAGAAACAGACAAGAACTCTGGTCAAGCATTTCAGGAATGTCAATAAAACAGATGTACAAATGGAATAAGCATATAAAATGATGTAGAATATTATTATTGATAATATAAATGAAAACTGAGTCATCATCAGCTTGACTAACATGAAAAGAATGGTATTATAAAGTGTGGTAACAGATGCAGAAGAACTGAACTCTTAGATATTGTTTGCCAGCTGTGCCCCAGTGCTTCCCAGCAGAAATTAAAATAAATGTTGCAGATTTGTACAAGGTCTATAGCATCTGAAAAGTAAAATAATACCTCCCATGGACACATGAATGGGCAAATGAATTGTGCTATACAGTGAAATGGCATTAGAATCAAACAAAATTTGTGATACATGGAAAATCATGGCTCAGTCTCCAAATCAAGTTTGCACTCTGTGAATGTCAGACAGAAATATAGGCCTAGGCCTATGGTGATTGTATGGAATTATTTGATTTGTCTGATATGTGGGTAAATGAACGTATAGTGTCAACTGTTATAAGAGTGTTTCTTCCTGAAAACCTTGGAAGTGGTGTACAGAGCAGAGTAATGATTATACGGATTTACGCGTTTGTCAATACTCATTAAATCATACCCTTTATGTCTAAGCTTTTTATTTTGTCAGAGTTATCCACAATGAAAACTACAGTTCCAGAGTTATTTGATAGTTCTGTAAATTAAATTTTATTATTGAAATATATTGACATACTATATATGTATGTATGTGTACATGTATTGCATGAAGCACAATGATTCTCATCCTTAGTTTCTTATGAGAAAGAAAGGACAATATTTAAAGTTTTTGTTGTTAGCCTTAGCCTTTAAGGGCCACACTATCCCTGAGGCCCAGGACAATATTTAAATACTAAATATGAGAGCTTTTAGAAACATTGAGTCTTGGAATTTCTCTAAATTTGCAGACAGTATTAACGTGTTCCTAAGTGAAATGGTGCTTAAAAATCTTCATTGTGAATCATAAAGTGGGGGGTGTACATGTCAGGAATTTAGCAGAGGAAATAAGACACTTGTACATGCTGAGGATTGCTCCTGCTGCTTTCCGATGGCAAGGCTGCAGGTTTTCCCCAGGTTTCATCTGTGTGCAAATTAGAAAATCAATAAGAGAAAGATATAAAGTAGGCATAAAGATGATAGAACATAAATCTTCCAAAGTAATGCTTCTCATTGGACAAAACTAAAACAATAGAAAATATGATTTTGAGTTTTGTGTAACTTAAAGATGTTGTAAAAGTCATAATTACCTGCTGTTTCAAGTGCCTGATATCCAGAAGGCTGTTGGTCTTCTGGCAGTCATAAGGTTGATGGAACTCATTGCCATACCTGAGGCTGGTGGCTGGATAATCATGCAGCCAGCATATAACGACGAAGCTGATGGTCTTCGTGGTCAAACCCAGCCAGGAAGCTGTTGGCTTTCACAGCCCCCACACATGAACGATCCCCTGCAGGAGGCTGTTAGCCTTCTTGACCACCCAACAGGTCTGGGGAGCCAGCCCCAAACTGGACAAACTGAAAAGCTTGCTGAAAGATTAACAGTTTCTCATCAATCTGGCTAAGGAAAATACACCCGAAAAAACAACCTGGAGATCTCTGGTGGCAAACCTTATAGAAAAATTTTCTTTATTTTGAAGGGAGACCAGATATATAGGCTTCTTTTAGGAAGAGATTTTAATGGAATTTGATGATGACTCAGTAGAAAAATCTAACTATAAAGCACAAGCTCCGGGCATAAAAGATGAGCATATAATGGCATTACCAACAGAGACAGGAACTCATGGGAACTACCAGAGTGAGATATTCCTGTGGCTTAGAGATATTAGCCAGTGAGAGACTGTTGAGTAGATGAGGCAGTACAGGCTACTAATGTGAATCACTGGTCTGGTGGGAATGAATTCCTGGAGAAAACGTATAGAATCATCAAGAGTATGAGAACCACATCCAAGGAAAATGGTGGACAGAAAAGGTGTGAAAATCTTCTAGGTCGGAAGTTTAGTCACCGTGATTCTTGTTAGGAAGCTCAGTGAATTTATTAGCTCTAATAAAACATCATGTAGAGGCAACCTATGGTAGGAAACATTTACTTGGACTTACGGTACCACAGGGATAAAGTCCTTCTTGGTGGGAGGCATGGCAAAACGCAACAGGATTAGAAAGCTGAGAGCTCACATTTTGAATCACAACTGGAAATGGGCTGAACTGGAAGAAAAATGAGGCTATGAGCTCTCAAAGCCTGAGCCTGGAGATGTGTGTTCTCCAATCGGGCCACACCTCCTAAACGTTCTATAACCCTCTCCAAACAGTGCTGCCAATTAACCAGGTGTTCAAATTCTTGAGCCTAGGTGTAATGCTTCTCATTTAAACCAACATATTGAAGAATCTGAGGAAACAGGAAATGAGACTGCCCTGGAGTGACCCCTGCCTGTGTGCTGTTAATGGAAGCCACCAGAAATCTGATAAAATGTCACCCCTGTCAGCTACCTTCATCACAAACTTGCCTAGCTTCTTTCTAAGGCTCCTTCCCCATGGGAAGAGATGGCTCCTAGCCCAGCCCTTGTACATGTCCACTTTACTAGCTGATGACAGCTTGCACATGGCTACTTCTACTCATATTCTACTGCAGAGTACAGTCAAGAATCTTCCAAATATTTAGAATGACTGAGTAGATGGGGGGGGGCGGGTGAGTGCTCAAATGTATGATGGGCTACTTCCAAGGTCCATCATTTTGGTCTTCTCATGAAATTAGGGACCATCAGGCCCAAGGACAGCTTTCCTCAGGGCTCACTTTCTGCAGAAGAGTCCTCCATAATGTTCAGAGATGTTCTTCCTTGTCTCTCAGGTCTTGTGAGTCAGATCATGCCAAGAAAGAAGACAGTTTTTCTCCACTGAACAGTCTGCTCTGGACTCTCCACTTTGTAAAATAGACAATGTGAAGACCAGGACCTATATTTTGTAGCTCATATACAATCATAATTTGTAGCATGTGGATCATAGGATATTTGCTCCATGTTTCCTTGGTTACTTCTAAGGATTTCAATGTAAATATTTTCTTTCTGAAACTTGGATCTTAGTTTCTTTTTTTATTTTACTTTTTATTTATTTATTTATTTTATTTTTATTGATGATTTGTGTACTTCATATATCATTTTCCAATTCAGTTCAGGCATATACCCCCTTCCCTTCCCCCCACCCCACCCTACCAATCCCAGATCATTCATTCTGCCGTAACTTATCTGCATCTTTCTCTGTTTTTTTGTTTTGTTTTGTTTTCATTTTTTAACAATAAGTGATAATTTGTGAGTACAAGCATCCTTCATGTAAAACCAATTTGCGAGCAGTTGTGCCCAAACCCACACAGCTCATGGGTCCCACCATCCAGCTTGTATGTTCAATCAAGTTGATCAAATGAGTGTCCAGTCTATATTGTTGTAGTTTCACCATTCACCCCAATCACAGCCCTTACATTCTACCGTGCCCCCTCTTCCACAGATTGTTCCCTAGGCTTAGAAAAGGGGCACAGGTGGATGAGAAGCAAAACAGTCTACATTCTCTGGAGCTGTTGTCTTGGTCTCTAGTCAATTCTGGCTGTTTTCTTTCATGGGCTGCCAGCTTTTCCAGGCATAACCTTTCCATCCCACTAATGAAGCACATGCAATTAGATATATAGGTATTTAAACAGTATAGTATATAGGCTTTCGATCCTACTAATGAAACACACGCAAATAGATATATAGGTATTTAAACAGTACTAATTGTTATGGTAGGTTACATTGGTATAGACACAGATGTTTGGAAGGTATGTTAATCCATGAATTACATTTTCTTCTGTTAGGTATGACAGGGTCTTCATGTGGTTTATAACATCTCCTAACCATTAGAGGATGTAAGCTTGTGGCATCAGCCATGGGTTATTCCTCCAAGGAGAGAGCTAATAGCCAATTAAATTTGGGATATACAGACATATGGCTGCCACTGCTGCACAGTATTTCCAGGCAGATGAGGTGTAGCTGGTGCTGACGGAGGAGACTTGCTTGACTCAAGGAGACCTATATTTGCTTTATTGGTTTAGTGGCCTTTGGTAACACTCTCTGGCAGTGAGTAGGATGTACCAGAAAGTGCCAGCAGAAGGATTGACACCTCTGGGCATTGAAGGGAAGAAATGCCTCAGATTGCTGTAGACATCAGTCCCCTCTCTGAATCCTACTAGTAACAACTATATTAATGAATCCTAATGAAGGTTACCTTCTAGGTGCTGCAAAGGTTTTAATATAAGGGACTTTCTTAACTCCCCCCCATAGAATAAGGAGAAATATGATGATGATGAGGTCATTCTCCAGCTGTAGATTGGAGCCAGCTGTCATAGAGGTATTCTCTTGTAAAACTGGTAAAACTGCCTTCTTTAATTGACTAATGGACATAGAAACTGTGAAAAGTATTTTTTCCATTTTTTAGCAATAAGATCACTTATTGCTAAAAAATGGAAAAAAAAACTGAGAGAAAGATGCAGGAGAGTTATGGCAGAATGCATGATCTGGGATGGGGTGGGGGGAGATGGGGGGAAGGGAAGGGGAAATATGCCTGAACTAAATTGGAAAATAATGTATGAAATATACAAAGCATCAATAAAAAAATTAAAATAAAAAAAAAAGAAACTGTGAAAAGGATTATTCTCTATTCAGAACCAAATATAATGCTAAAGTCTCCATAAGCTATGCACTTAAGCAAAATATATTAATACAGGAGCTCTGACATCAACAATGGATTATTCTACCAAGGAGATGTTGGCCAGGGGAGCCAAGCCCCCACAAAAGGTAAAGGCTCCTTGCCTCCAAACTGGGACATCTGCAGGAAGAGAGGCAATAAGGCCCTGCTGTTGAAGACCTGATATAAACATGGGAAAGATGTATGGAGACTGCACTTGCAAGGATCTTAGTTTCTTATAGATAAATAAATGCTACAATTTATTTTCAGATCTGATGACTGCATTTTTGCTGGTTTTTTTCCCTTCTCTAGTTTTGCATTATGGTGATCTCAGAGATCTTGTTGGGAATACGTAGATTGCTAGGTTACTTTTTGTGCTGTATATTACCACTGATTTTCTAAAAATGCTAGAGATATCATTAGAGGAGGCAATGAAGAGAAGACTGTACACACCAGACTAAAATGGATAGGAAGAATGAACTATCACTCTGTTGCCATGACCAATCAGCTATATGCACAAAGAATATTACACATGATCATGTCAAGGTCGGATAGGGATGGCTGCTTATCCAAAAGCACTCAGTCTCAGTTGACAAGCATGCACCATTGTTGGTGGTCCACAGTTACTAATACTTGTCAGGATAATCATAATATTCAGATATTAGTTGAGTTCTTCAAGATTAAGACACATCGTCTTAGTTTGCTTCTCTATTGCAGTGACAGAACTCTGAATGAAAGCAAATTGAAGGAGGAAAGGGTTGATTTCACCTTAGATTTTCAAGGCAGTGATCACCGTGAGAAGTAGAGCAGGAAATCAGAGCACAGACCATGGGCGAAGTCTGCATCCTGGCTTGCTCCCCTGCCCTGGGCTCCACCTGCTTTCTTACATAAACCAGGATCACCATCCCAGGATTGGCACCTGGCCAGGACCTCTCACATCAATTAGCAATTAAGAAAATGCCTCATAGACATGGCCACTGGCCAAACTGTTGGAGAAAATGCCTCAGTTGTGGTTCCTTCTTCATGGAGGTGTCAACTTGACAACTGAAGCTGTCCAGCACACACCTGAAAGTAGGAAGCTTTTAAACTGAATGACAGTGAATACATACTACTCAGCAGAAGATATTTGGTTGTAGTTCCCAAAGTATATAAAATATTATATTCCATAATATAAATCTATTTATTATTACTTATGTATTATTATTCATTGTCTCTTCTCTCTCTCTGTTGCCTCACAGACTCTAGTAGTCCTGCTTCCTTGCCAAACATTCAGTTTTGGAAACTGATTGGTAAACAAAATATTCTCAAGTATTAATAATGTTGCTAGGTCTTTTTTTACTGCTAAGATGTATTAAATGTAACATCAGGGTTTCATCTCTGTCTTCTGAATGTTACTCCAATATTCTGGCCAAATAATGAGTCATCTCTCCAATGCAAATATTTAATTGGCCTTGACTTCATTCGTATGTGTCATGAATTAAAAAAATTAGTGACTTTACTACTTGTAGAAACTTCATATTTTACCATAAGAAAAGCAATTGCTTTCTTTGGGGGGGATAATCTTTTTTTTTACCTTTATTTGTTTATTTTTTAGGGGATTCTACAATATGAGGGCACAGTTATTTTAAGATCACATTGATGTTGCTCAGTTTGCCATACAATTAGGTAATTAGTGCTAGCATCCACAGATGAGGGATACCATTCATCGTTTGTTTTTCTGGGACTGTGTTACTTCACTCAACATGATATCTTCTAGCTCCAACCATTTTCCTGCAAAGTTCATGATGTCATCTTTCTTTACTGCTGCATAGAACTACATTGTGAAGATGTGCCACATTTTCTCTATCCACTCGTCAGCTGAGGGACACTTGGGTTGGTTCCAGCTCCTTGCTATTATGAAGAGAGCTGCAATAAACATGGCTGTGCATGTATCCCTGTGGTAAGATGAGTCTTGTGGGTACATACCCAGGAGTGATATGTCAGGGTCAGGTGGCAAGTTCATTCCAAGTCTTCCAAGGGTTCTCCACATTCTTTTCATAGTGGCTGTATCAGTTTACATTCCCACTAGCAGTAGATGAGTGTTCCCCTTTCCCCACTGCCTGGGCTAAATCCCCCTGCTACGGCTGATGCTCCATGGAGAGGGCTTGGGAGAGAAATGCAGACAGGCCGCTGATTGGGATGGGGCTCAGCAAGGGAGTTAGTGCTGGCGGAACAAAAACCATATGAGACTGGGAGTGCGTCTAGGCAAAGCTTGTTTTACTACACCCAGTTAGCAGTTTATATCTCTTTGGCAAGCGGGTGGGGAGAAGTGAAAGTGATAGGGATCCTGGGCCAATGATAACCGAGCTTCTCAGCCATGTCCTGGAAACCAGCAGCGTCTGGGCCACATCTAGGAGAACGGGAGTTTGTCTGGGCCTCATCTAGGTGACTGGCCTTTTCAGCATGCCCAGGCAAAGCCATTTTTTCAGGTCAGGCTATGCTGAGTCATTCCTATGCAGAATTTGACTTACTTTCAAAACTTATAGACAAGTCATCAAACTTTAGGGCAGGTTCAAAAGATTACTTGTGGGGCTGGAGAGGACCCGGGTTCGATCCCCAGCACCCACATGGCGGCTGAGAACCGTCTGAAACTCCAATTCCTGGAGAACTCCAGTTCCAAGGGAATCCGATGCCTTCTTCTGACCTCTGTGGCATTGCACGACATGGGTGCACAGACCTACATGTGGACAGTACATCATACACATACAGAAATAAATAAAAATAAAAAAAAGAGATTACTTGTGGGCCCATGGCTCAGAAATCAGGCCCAACAGCTCCCCCTTTTGTTTTTATAATGCAGGAGGAGGAACATAACCCCTGTCTTAGGTCATCTATTCTTGCAGATTCAGTCTTACCCGTCTTCAGGGTACAAACAGCTTAGGTTTGGCCCGTCTTAGGTTGACTGATTGCAGAAAGATCTTACACATCATGGGGTGCTATGACTCTGGTCTGCCAAAGAGCCTCTCCATGCCCTGTCTTAGGTTGTCTCGGTCTCTCCAGGGTCTTACCTGACATTGGTAACATGGAGAGCAGGGGGCTGGGTAAGATGGCCATTTTTATCGGGCCCTGACCCCTGGCAGATAAGCATGTAATAGGGAATCTTGGTCTGGTGTATAATAAGATTGGATAACTTGGCCCAAGGATGAGGAACCATGCAGCATGGGGGCAGGATAGGATGCATGGGGTGGTGCATATTCTGGCGGGGACTGCCAGGGTTATTCATGTGAATTGTCGATGGACAAGACCCAGATGTGAATTATTTCATTGGCGGGGGTGTAGGTGGCCCCCCTGTCGACCATTGCTGAGAGGACCTTGGCTGTCACTTTGTTGGCTTTGCGTTGGCTACAGGTGAAATGGAGCAGACATCTGAAAAACAGGAGACAGACTAATGCCAGAAGGCAGAGGATTCCCCACGTGGCTACCATTGTGGGATCAAAGAGACATTTTGGTTTAGACCACACCTGTGAAATGAAACTGGTATCAAAGGCTATGACCTCGGGGCAAGTGGACAAAGGCCCAGAGGTCATGGGTGCAAGTGGGAGCGAGAAGAGAGGAGATACAAAGTGTTGTCATCAAGGAGCTCCAGAACCCAGGTCCAGGTGAAGGTGAAGATCTCTTGAAGGGGCTCATGGTAGCTTTTCTTAGAGATTTCTGAAAAAATACAAATGGAGCCTTGGCCCTTGGTTAGTAAAGGGTTAGGAAGAAGGGGGCAATGGGTCTAGGAGGTGAGGCAGACGGTTTTCATTGTTCTCTTGCTGGGGCAAGTACTTGAGGTTTCTTGCCGACACCCATATGGGTGCTTCCTCTCCTATGGGGAACACACACCCAAAGCGTCTCCCCATTGTGAGTAGGGGATCTGGGCCCTTCCATTGGGGTGTTAATGGATCCTTCCATTTGACTTTTACCTGGGGGTTGAGGCTCTTATGCCCCCAGTGTTTTTGGAATCTTGATTCAGTCATTCCTTTAGAAAAATTCAAAATATTTATAGTAAAGAGGGCCTCTGCTAGCTGCAGGTGGGGGCTTACTCCCCCTTTTTGTTTTTGTAATTGTTCCTTAAGGTACTGGTGGTGTCTTTCGACAATAGCCTGTCCCTGGGGATTGTAAGGGATTCCCGTGGTATGTTTAATACCCCATCTTTCACAAAAAATCCTGTAAGGGCCTTGGAGGTAAAGCAAGGTCCGTTGTCCGTTTTGATTTGGTGGGGTAGTCCCAGTGTAGCAAAGCATTGGAGGAAATGAGATTGGGCATGCTTGGCCTTTTCTCCAGAGTGGGCAGTGGCCCAGCAGGCCCTGGAGAAAGTATCAACAGATACAAAAACATTTAAGTTTGCCAAAGGCAGCAAAGTGGGTGACATCTGTTTGCCAGAGGGCATTAAGTTTCAGGCCCCCAGGAGGATTGACTCCTGGGGGTTGAAGTGGGAGTACTCTGAGGAAAGGTTGGCAAGATTTACACGTTTGGACAATTTTTTTCAATTCTTTTATAGGTACCTGGGGGAACCTTTGGTGTAGCCCTCTCCAGTTTGCATGGGTCAGCTCATGGAAATTTGCTGCTTCAGTAGCTGTTAGGATATTAGGCCCTGAGGCCAGCTGGTTTACTAGGGTGTTTCCCATAGATAAAAATCCAGGGAGGCCTGAGTGTCCTCTAAGGTGCTGGAGGTATATTGGGGCACTTCTTTCTTCCAAGAGGGCTTTAAGCTCTACTATGAAAGGGGAAATTGGGTTGCTGTCAAGTCTGATATGGGCCTGTGGTAAGTGAGGTAGGAGGTTAGTAACATACAGGCTGTCAGAAAAGAGGTTACATGGCTCATGAATGTCCTGCAATGCCATTACTACTGCCAACAGTACTTTATATTGAGCAGATCCTTGGCTTGGTTGGAATATTTGGCTGGTTGGAGTAGGACCGTTCTTTCTAAAGGCTACATAGGCCAAGCCGGCCTTTCCTTCATCAGTGAAAATGCATAATGCATGTGGTATAGGTGTCTTGGAAAGTAGAGAGGACATTGTGAGTGCTAGGGGAAATTTCTGTAAAAAGGTGTCCCACTTACAGGGCCCAAAATGGCAGTCTATCTTTCCCATGAATTCTTCCAGGGAGACAGTTAGGCACCAGTGGTTGCGGACTAGCCATTCAATGTCTGATATCCTATATGGGAGGATAATATGATGGGGGTCCATACCATAATGCTTCTATGCCTGTGTTCTCCCCCATATTATTTCATCTGCCAGTTGGTCTTTTTGTGAGTACACCCAGGGCGTGCCTGCTGTGGATGCATGTATCCATTCTAGGGGTTCCCCTTCCTGAGTGATTACTGCTGTGGCCTGGCCCAATCCTGCAAGCACCCATAGGGATAGGGGGTATTTTTTAGAATATCTAGCTAAAGAGCAGTCGTGCAAGGCCTCTTGAAATGCCCCGAAGATCTCTTGATATTTTTGTGTGATAGGGATCTCTTCTTGGGGACTTCTATCTCTTAGCAAGTCAAACAGTGGTGTTAGTGTCTCCGTGGGGACGGCTACCCAGGGCCTAAGCCAGTTAATCTCACCAAGCAAACTTTGGAGCTGTGTCAGAGTGAGCTGCTCTGGCACTTCTATGTTAGGCTTTACAGGACTATCCTTTGTGAGGGAGAGATGGGTGCCTAATACTTTAAAAGGAGGGGCTTGTTGGATATTTTCAGGGACCACCTTGAATCCCCCCTGTGTCAATGTTTGTGATATTATCCTTAAGAATTCCTGTAACTCTTGGGGTTCCCGGCAGCCAATAATGAGATCATCCATATAAAGTTACAACAGGGAATCTCTCCATGATAACATAGGAGCCAGGAGGATGGCAAGGAATTGTTAGCAATATGCAGGGCTGTTGGCCATGCCCTGGGGGTAATAACACCCATTCATATTGGCAATCTGGTAAAGAGTAGTTAACGGATAGCACTGAAAAGGCAAATTTACTGCAGTCCTCTAGGTGCAGGGGGACTGAGAAAAAAAGTCCTTGAGGAAAAGATGGGGGTGGAGCTGGGTGGCGCTGGGTGAGGCAGGCCTGGCCAGTGCTCAGCAGCTGCAGGAGGCAGCAGGTGACCACAACGTGCCAACTAAGCATCGGCTGTGGGCAGTGCAGTGGCGGCCAACAGAGTTCCTTGAGATCTTTGGCCTCCCATGGATACCAGTCTACGGGGCGATTCCACCCCAGGTTAGATTCACAGAGAATGCCTGTGTCCCCTTATCAGGAGGGCAGGCCCCTCTGTGCACCACTTCCTCCCCATAAGGGGGTGGTATGGAGGGCGTCCAGAAGGGGTTGGTGGGAGGATCTGATTGAGGAGAGCTCCCGAGGGCCCAAGGGGCATTTTTAAATGGGTCGAGGGAGGGGTAGAGGAATTCAGACTGACTCAGTGGGCTGACAGAGCCCGGAGACCTGGGGTCAGCCCTGTTCTATTTCTTTTGGGACTGGAGTCTCCAATGCCTTCTTAGGGGGATGGTGAGGGAAACAACCCTTTAAAGCTGATACTGTAGGGAGCGCTCCCAGGGGAGGTATTTCCCCCTTTTCCGACTGGGCTTTTTTAATCATTTTTTCAACCCTGTCCCAGGTGTCTCAGTCAAACAAATCACTCTCTGGAAGCCAGGGAGCAAGCTTTAATAAACATCCCCAGTCCTGCAGGGCCTCAGTATCTGAGAAGTCCAGACCTCTACTCTTAAGCAAAATTCTTAAAGCCTCAAAAGCAGGGTCAGGCTTGGAGTTAGACTTCCCCATATCTAAAGGGGGGGACACTCACCTGTTGAATAACTGGTTCATCAGCGACTACTGAAAAATCAAATTGGTTTTACATGAAGGATGCTTGTACTCACAAATTATCACTATTGTGGTAGAATGTAAGGGCTGCTATTGGGGTGAATGGTGAAACAGCAGCAATGTAGTCTGGACCCTCATTTGATCAACCTGACCCCCCGCTGGAAGGTGGGGCTGTGGGGGTTTGGGCACAACAGCCTGCAAATTTGTTTTACATGAAGGATGCTTGTACTCATGGATTATCACTTATAGCTAAAAAATGGAAAAAAAAAACTGAGAGAAATATGCAGGACAGTTATGGCAGAATGCATGATCTGGGATGGGTAGGGGTGGGGTGGGGGGAAGGGAAGGGGATATACGCCTGAACTGAATTGGAAAATGATGTGTGAAATACACAAAGCATCAATTAAAAAATAATAAAAAAAAAAGAAAAAGAAAAATCGGGCAGAAACACCACCTGCCAGGGCTGAATTTCCTGGCCACCGCTGATATTCCATGGAGAGGGCTTGGAGACAAGTGTGGACTGGCCGCTTATTGGGATGGGGCTGAGCTAGGGAGTTAGTGCTGGCCATCCTGAACAAAAACCACACGAGACCAGGAGTGTGTCTAGGCAAAGCTCCTTTTACTACACACAATTAGCAGTTTATATCTCTTTGGCAAGTGAGGTGGGAGAAGAGAAAGTGACAGGGATCCTGGGCCATGATAACTGAGCTTCTCAGCTGCTTCCTGGAAACCAGCAGTGTCTGGGCCACGTCTAGGCGACTGGGAGTGCGTCTAGGCCACATCTAGGTGACTGGCCTTTTCAGCATGCCCAGGCAAAGCCGTTTTTCCAGGTTGGGCTATGCTGAGTCATTCCTATGCAGAATTTGACTTACTTTCAAAGCTTATAGACAAGTCATCAAACTTTAGGGCAGGCTCAATAGATTTCTTGTGGGCCAACCACTCAGAAATCAGGCCCGACACCCCACAACCTGTAGCACATGGTATCATTTGTTTTCTTGGTCCTAGCCAGTCTTATTGGAGTAAGATGATATCTTACCTAGAAGAAATGGATGAATATCTGAAACCCTGGGAATCACCAAAGCTCAACAAAGAAGAGATTGACAGTTTAAACTGACCCATAATATATGAAGAAATTGAAGATGTAATAAGAAACCTCCCAACTAAAAAAGCCCAGGCCCAGATGGTTTCAGGGCAGAATTCTATAAAACATTTCAAAAAGACTTACAACCATTATTACTCAAATTGTTTAGAAGGATACAAACAGAGGGAATTCTCCCAAATTCCTTCTATGAAGATAGTGTCACTCTATTACCAAAACCCGGCAAAGATACAACCAAAAAGGAGAATTATAGACCCATCTCCCTAATGGACACAGATGCCAAAATTCTAAACAGGATACTGGCAAATCGCATACAGACCCACATCAAGAAGATCATCCATCATGACCAAGTTGGATTCATACCAGAGATGCAGGGATAGTTCAACATACAAAAATCAATAAATATCATCAAGCATATAAATGTACTGAAAGACAAAAAACACACGATCATCTGAATTGACATGGAAAAAGCCTTTGACAAAACCAGCATCCCTTCATGTTTAAAGTCCTAGAGGGAACTGGATTGGAGGGATCATTCTTCAATGTAATCAAAACTATATACAGGAAACCCACAGCCAGTATCATCTTAAATGGGGAAACAATAGAAGCATTCCCTTTAAAGGTAGGAACTTGGCAATGCTGCCCCCTCACCACTCCTTTTCAATATAGTGTTTGAAACCCTTGCTAGGGCAATAAGGCAAGAAAAGGAAAATAAAGAAGTACTAACTGGAAAAGAGGAAGTCAAGCTATCCCTTTTTACTGATGATATGCTTGTTTACTTAAGGGATGCTAAAAACTCCACCAGAAAACTCCTAGAAATGATTAAGAACTTCAGTAAAGTGGCAGGATACACAATTAACCTAGAAAAATCAATAGCCTTTCTTTACAACCAACAACAAACAACTGAAGAAGGAATACAAGGAGACCTTCCCACTCACAATAGCCTCAAAAGCAATAAAACACCTAGGAACAAATCTAATCAAAGACACCAAAGGTCTCCACAATAAAAATGTTAAACCCCTGAAGAAGGAAATTAATTGAAAAAGACATCAGAAGATGAAAAGACCTCCCGTGCTCATGGATTGGGAAAATTAATATAGTAAAAATGTCCATTCTACCCAAACTCTTATATATATTTTATGCAATCCTAATTAAAATCCCCAAGAGTTTCTTCACAGGCTTGGAGAAAAAAGTCCTTAATTTCATTTGGAAAAACAAAAGACCCTGAATAGCCAAAACAACCCTGAGTAAGAAGAACAATACAGGGGGCATCTCTATACCAGACTTCAAACTATACTACAGGGCTATAATCATAAAAACAGCTTGGTACTGGCATAAAAACAGACCTGTTAACAAATGGAACAAAACTGAAGTTCCAAATTTGAGCAAATACAATTTCAGCCACCTCATATTTGACAAGGGGCCAAGAAGACACAATGGGGGAAAGACAGCATCTTCAACAAGTGGTGTTGGCAAAACTGGATCACCACTTGTAGAAGAATGAAATTAAACCCCTACCTCTCACCTTGTACAAAAGCCAACTGCAGATGGATTAAAGACCTCAACGTGAAACCCCAAACTCTGAAGGTGATAGAAAAAAAAGTTGGCAACAGCCTACAAAACATAGGGGTAGGAAAAGACTTCCTAAATCAGACGGCAGTGCTCAAGAATTAAGGTCGACAATTGACAAATGGGACCTCATTAAAGTTAAAAGCTTCTGTACATCAAAAGAAACAATCAAGGAAGTGAAGAGAAAACCCAGAGTTGAAGGAAACCTTTACTGCAGATACATCTGACAAAGCATTGATTTCCAGAATACATAAACTACTCAAAAAACAAAGAAGAAAGAAAACAAGTGACCTACTCAATAGATGGAGTAGAGCTGATCAGACTTCACAGGTGAGGAATTAGAGATGGCTGAGAAACATCTTATGAGAAACATGTCGCTAATAGTTAAGGAAATGCTTTCTTATTATTAAAAGGAATCACCTGACGTATCAACTTTGTTTTCAGTATAACAATAATCAGCCAAAAAAAGCATATTAATGAATTTTATATGTGTGGCTTTGTGTACAATAAAATAAGAGCAATTGGTTTAATATTACTGATTTTATTAAGGTAAGTCAACCTCATATAAAGATTAGTCTCCATGCCTTGCCAGGGATGCCCTTGCCATTCACACACTGGCTCTAAACCACAGTGACTGTAGTGAGAACCCAACAAGTGATGAAAAACTGGAGAGAAATGGTCAAAATCTACTACAGTCTTTCTAGGACCTCTCTACTGATATTAACACCTGAGTTTCAGCCTGGTTCTCACCTACAGGGCGAGCTCCTCCATCTGGAAGGAGGGGCCTTGACTTGGCACTTGCAGATTTCACAGTATGAAGTACTCAGTTTACAGGATGTTTTCCCTCTTCGTACCCAATACTCAGCACCTTCCTCTTCATATTTTCAGCTTAGAAATGACTTCCATCATTTCTGCACCATTCTCTCTCTCTTTCTCATATAAATTTATAATTTTCAGAATGTAAAAGGAGCTCAGAATTGGAAAATTGTCAGCATTTTCTCAAAGTACAAACATGTATGGGTATGCTTATTTTTGTCATGTAGTTATGTAGCTAATAGACATTGCTAGTTGAAACTAAAGCCAAATTGTATCATCCAGTTATGCTGAATGAAGAGTTTTCCATATCTAGCAAGAAAAACGGATTCCGAACTAATTCATATGTATCTGTTTTGACAATTTTGTATATGTACATCCCTTCCTATCAAATGCCTTAGTCTTTCAAATCAGGTGCTAATACTGATCATACCTAGTACTTCTTATTTCTCAGGCAGGTATTATTCTAACTTGCTATGAATTTGATTATTAGTTATGATGTCAAGGTTTCAGCCTATGATTGTCTGACCCCTATTGGGCCTATGATGGGGTAGGACTTTACTGCTGGAACCTATGACAGAAGATGTCCCACTCCCCTCTTTGAAGGATACAGGTGGGAAAGAAAAGGAAGGGGCCAAGGTCTCAGTAGCCTCCTCATGAGCCCACAGTCACCATTCCCCCAGCTGAAGGATATGTTGGTTTTGTGGAGTTTGGGCTATCAGAAATAAAGCTGCTATACACAGGTATCATTTCCAAGTGAAGACACGTTTTGCTCTTCTGTGGGATAAAGGCTTTGGAGGTGGTGGTTTAATAGTGATGTATTTTGTGTGTCAAGTTGACAAGGGGTCAATTGTGCTGGATAGCTTTAGTGTCAACTTGACACACCTGGGTTGAGGGAGCCTTAATTGAGGAATTAACTCCACTGGACCAGTCTGTGGCAACATCTTGATTACTGAGTGATGCAGGAGGGCCCAACCCATTGTGGGTGGTGCCAGTCCTGGGCAAGTGGTCCTGTATTGGATAAAAAAGTAGGCTGAGCATGGGCCAGGGGTGCAAGCCAGTAGGAAGCATTCCTTCATGGTCTGTGCTTCAGCTGCTGCCTCCAGTTTCCTGCCCTGAGTTCTTACCTTGGACTCCCTAAATGATGAACTGTGACCCTGGAGATGTAAGATGAATAAACCCTTTCCTCCACAAGTTGGTATTGGTCAGACTGTTTTGTCACAGCAATTGAAGAGAAACTAGACCAGGTCTTTAAAATAACCCAAGCCTTAATAACCCATGTAGCAGTAGCTCATATTGGCAGGGGAGGAGGCTACTGTCCAAGCACTTGCTAAACTGAAATAAAGTTTTTCCTTCAAATTTCTAAATGTTCCAATTAGGTTGAGGAACTTTAAGGGGTAACTTTGTTCCTTGCGCTTGGTGGTCAACTAAGTCCCAGGGGACTGTTCATGGCGTCATCTCTTGAAAGGTCCTGCAAATGTGAGTCATCAGTCTTCCTGTGCAGGGAGGTCTTGGCGGTCTGTTAATTGGACTTCAGCCAGTGTCTAGTCTATAAAGAGGAAAGTCTGCTCATGCTTCAAAAAGGGAAGCCTGGTCTAGCAAGACCTGACGTTGTCCTCAAGTGGATGGGACTGGTGAATGAAAACCCAAAAGGAGCCAGGGGTTCAGCCCACACTAGTGTGTAAGCTCTCTAGCATGGATAAACTGCCTCTCCTCACCTAACTTTGGCTTTGATCTCATGATTTTCCTGCAACAGAATCTTGGACTTTGTGCTGCTATTTTAGTAGTCTGACAGCAACCTAACCCCTGCCCGAAAGCTTACTAAGATTTTGATAGGCATTCCTTTAGACCTATAATTAGTTTAAGGGAAAATTGATATTCTGAATGTATTCAGTCTTCCTTCCCTTAACCCAATGAGCCCTTTATTAGCATTTTATGCTCCTCATTATTCAGACCTAAACATTACTATGTTTATATCTAAAAATTCCTTTATTGTTTCAATAGTAAATAATACTAAGTCATTTTGGTTTTTGATTGCTTGATATTATTCCATATAAGTGTAATTGATTTCATATACTTGTATTGTGTCCTATAAGTTTATTGATCTTGGACTTTTGTTACAGGAGGGTTTTTAATGAGAAACTTTGGACTTCCTATATAAAAAATTTATGGATTCAGGGCTGGGGTCACAGGCCTGGAATTCCGGGTGCTCAGCTTGCTAAGAGGATCAGGAGTTCAAGCCTTGACTGAGCTACAGGGTGAGTCTGAGGGCAGCCTGAGTCCCTGACTCAAAATAAATAATATTTTTTAAAGATCTGGGATTGAACGCAGTTGGCAAAATGCTTACCTAGCAAGCACAAGGCTCTCAGTTTGAGTCTCAGCAGAGCTTCACATTTATACGAAGGTAAACAGAGACAACTTTATGTCTTTCTTGCCATTCTCTACATATTTACTTCTTTTCTTGGTGCCCTGGCCAAAAATTAAACTACTGTACTGAATTAGAACTGTGAATTAAACTGCTAGATGAGAATTAGATATTGCTTTCTCCTTCCCACCAGGGAGCTATCACGGTGTTTTTCACTATTTGAATTAGGCTATGACATTCACTTTAAATTCAGTTTTCTGTAGTATTGTTCTATATCATGTTGGAGAATTTGTTTTTGTTTTTTTTTTTTTTTTAACTGTGGAGCTTTCTATATAGCTGAGGGTGATCTGGAACTCCTTATCTTCCTGCTTCTACTGACCTAATTGAGAGATTACCTCATAGTGTGCTACTATGCTTGATTGGTGAGGTGCTGGGCAGTGAACCTAGGGCTTCCTGCCTTAGAGGCTGACACTTTATAAACTGAACTATACCAAGTATACTTTTCTAATAAGTTCATCCCTAATATTAGTTTGTGGACATATCTTTATCATGAGTAGGTACTAAATTTGGTCAAATTCTACTTATATGTCTACTGATATAATCAAATTAAATTTCATACTATCTCATTAATAGGTAAATAATGTTCATTGATTTTCAGATACGAAACCACCCTTACCTGCCAGGGTTGTTATTGGTGGGCACAGTGTGTCATATAAATCATTTTATACATTGTTAGAATTGGGTTTATAATTTACTTATTTACTTTTAGTAGTATGCCAGATGCTGGAGAGGGAGAGAGAGAGAGAGAGAGAGAGAGAGAGAGAGAGAGAGAGAGAGATGCTCTCAGTTTGTTGGACAAATCCACCTAAGACTAGAGATTACTTTTCAGGAATTGTAAATTATAACTTGAAATGATTTAATGATTATTAAAATAGTTGGTGTAGTCACTTATTATTATCTAAGCTTGGCAGTTTGTTGCTTTTAAGAAATTAGTTTATTTCTTAAAATCTTTTGCATATATGAGAAGAAAATGTTTTCACATTATTTATATTTGATCCTTTAAGTAACAGATTCATTATGACATTATTTCATATCACACTTTTTTGTGCATTCACGTTTTTTATCATTGACATTCTTACTACAAGTGTTTTCTATTATATTCTTTCTGTTATAATCAAACTTTTACATTCTTATTTATTTCTCAACACTTATTATTTTCAGTATCTTTGACCTCTGTTTTTCTGTTTCCTGTCCTTTAGATTGCTCTTATTTTATTCTGAAATATTTCCTAGGTCTTAAGATAGGAACAAGGGTTGAAATGTTTAAGATTTTCTAATGTAAACATTTAGTGCTGCAAGATTCCTTCTCAGGACAGACCATTTCCAATACATTTTTATGTATTTTCCTTTTAATTCACTTGAAAGTTTTTAAAAGACATACTTTGAAAGTTACTCTTAAAACTATTGTTTATAATTTCATTAGTGAAACCAAGATGTGCTCTTAGGTAGTGCAGGAACTTGACGCTTTTTGCCCAAATCTTCGAAGCAGTGTTGCAGGGCAGAGTGTATCAACTTGGCCAGGGGGCGGCTGGCTAAAACCCCCTTCCATGAAGGTAATCAGGGTAAAAAAGCCAGGCCCCCCTTAATGTTCCAGCCAAATGAAATATCAGTCCTACATTACTGGAATGTGAAACATTGTATATCATTTAGATATGTGTTTCACACTCCCTCCCTCCTCCCCCAGAAATCTCTATTAATTCAAGGGAGAGGGAACAAATTTAGGTAACTATAGTTAAGGACATTGACTGTGACTTCTGACTTTTACTATAATTATGTACAAGTTTATTTTGTGATGGAATTAATAAACGTGAAAGCCCAAATAATATGCAAACTTTCATACCTTAATTCTTAAATATCAGGATTCTCTGAATATAATAAGGGATATAGACATATACACACCACATTGCTATATATTATATTATTATATATATATATAATATATATATACAAGTATCATTAATCAATCATCTGTTAATCCTGTGAACTATAATAATAATGCATCTAGGAAGATATATCTATGTATAACATAATTTCACAAAAGTTTTGGTGGGGGTGGGGACTGGAAAGATGTCTTGGCAGTTAAGAACACTAGTTCTTAACTAGTCCTAGTTCAGTTCCCAGAACCCAAATGGTGGCTAACAGTTATCCGTAATTCCAGTTCTAGGGGATGCAATATCCTCTTTTGACCTTCATGGGCATTGCCTGACATGGTTACACTTGCTTGCATGAGGAGAGTTCACTCATACCACAAAATAAAAATTATAAGTCAAATATTTAAAAAAAAATTTAGTGTAACCAACACTTTCTGACTGGATTTAAAGCTCACTCCACAGGAAGAAAGGAATGGCTGGTGCATAGGCAGAGGCTGGAGGGATGAACCTAATGAAATCATTTTGCTAAATGGGAATAGTGTCAAGCTGGACTTTAAATCCATATTTCTATACCCAAAGATTAGTGCATCTCTCAGAACTCATCAAAAAAGGTTTGTGCAGTGGACAGAAATTAATAAAGCTCCAAACTGGTCACAGTATAGAAAATAAGCATCTGTAGAGTGCTTGGAGATAAATGGGCATTTCTGTCACACTGTTCCCTCCAAGCTGCAGGGAGTCTTGGAGGAAGGCACGGAAGTCTCTCAGATCCAGAGGTCAGGAAGGAGCTAGCGAGTTTCCAGTTATTACAGGTGGCTGCGCCTGCGAGATCACAGTAGCTGTGGTTGCCTTCACATGACCTGCACAGCATCCAGTGGACATTCTAGCATGGGGTGGAGGATCCCACAAGCCCCACCCCTGCCGGAGGACATTGACAATTAATGGCTTCTTGGGGAAGGAGAGTCAGTTTACTCTAGGGATGCAGCTCCTGGTAGGTGGACCCCTTCTCCAGTGAATGGCCCCACACCCATAAATATATGAGCAGCCAAAACTGGATTCACTGTGGTATCAAAGAAACAATAAAGGAAAAATAAATAAAAAGAGAAAAATTGGGAGGAGCAATAGGGGTGAATATGATCAAAACATGCATTTGTGAAATTATCAAAGAATTAATACAAAATATTTTTCAGTAAAATGAAATAAATAGGCTCAGGAAAAATTACAAACATGAGGTTGATTAATATGATTATTAAATATTCAATTATATACCTAATTGTTACAATACTTTAGGTAAGTTTTTTAGTATTTACTACCCTCAAACTACTCCAAATTTCATTAACTTAAATAACAAGTTGTTGCTTATGAGTGTGTATATACAAGAGTGAGAAGTCCTTGTAGTCATAATTGTGGGGTTCAGATCTTAACTCGACTCTCACATATTCAGGGCTCTAGAGGGAGAACTGATCCAGCATCTTATTATAAGGTTGGTCCTATGGGTCAGGGAAGGGTATGAAGTTGTTGGAAATGCCCTGTGCATGTGCAGTGCCAGCTGCAGTATTGGCATACCTTCTTCCTGCTACATGTGACTGACCCAACCAAGCTCATATTTGCATGACACACAGGTAGACAGACTTTGAGAGAGGCCTTAGAGTCTTTTTGCTTCAAGAACTGCAGACAAGAATAATGCAATGATACAACTGAACTTGCAACCTCTTCAGTGGCTCTTGAACATGTGACATTCCCTATGTATATATCATCCTTAGCGAATGACAGATTCGTTCATTGCCATAACAATAATCTTATAAAATCTACTCTGAAGTGCAGAGTGCAGGTAAGCAGCAAAATATCACTGAACAACCTTTTCTATTACATACCAACATTGTGCATTTTAAGAAACTCTGTTTAAGAAACATGAATGAAAACCTCCTATGCTTGCTCCACAGTGGACAACACCTTGGCCCACACGATACCCTCTAGAATACAGCTCTCCATGGTCCCCAGGTCCTACCCTGGCTCTGAGTAAACTGAAATAAAATTTCCTCTCTCTCTTCATCCCACTTAAAAGTCTTTGTTATCATCCAAGTCAAACAATACACAGACCTGGGAAGAGGGCAGAGTGAGGGTAGCTTTCTGGAGCCCAGAACCATGAGGAGCATGGCGAGAGGGCCCAGGGCTTTTATCCTTTATCCACACACTGAGGACAGAAACTGTGACTTCATTTGTTTCTCTAGTTATTATTTAGTAAATATTGGTCTATCTTTTCATTTTATTTACTCTTTTACCCATTGTGAATATTCTTTGCTCTGTCTGTTGTTTAATAACTTGTATTTTTATGTGGTCTGTCCATTTCTTGTACAGTGCTGCTTTCAAGGCTTTGCAGACCTCTCTCAAAGTGAAAATAAGTAGAAGTTGTGGAATTAAGGATGAAAAATAGAAATATATGGGAAAATGTCAAATTGAGGCTGATAAATATGTGAACAAGTGGCAAGTGCTGAAACAACCAGCCACTGAGTCTTCTTACCCTGTTTTGAGTTTCAAACCAGGCGGTGAGAACCACTGTCTCTGAAAACTTCTCCTTGGCCCATGAAACCTAGAGTTAAAGCCTGTTTCCTTTCTGAGCTCAGAGGAACCCTCCAAGGGCAGGCTTTAGGGAGGACAGAATGGAGCTCTGGATGGAGTGATACCACTTCACAGATCAGTTTTAAACTATGGAGCATGACATTTTCAAAAATAATGCCCCTCAACAGATGGGTGGCTGACAAAAGTGTGGTACATCTACACAATTGAGTACTATTCAGTGGTAAAGAAAGATGGCATTATGAACTTTGCAGGTAAATGGATGGAGCTCAATGTCATTATGCTGGGTGAAGTAACACAGTCCCAGAAAGACAAACGGAGAATGGTTTCCCTCATTTGTGGATGCTAACACCAAATCCTCCAGATGAAAGGCAAGCTGAATAACACTATTGTTATATTTCAGTTTATCTGAAAGCAACTATGTTGTTTTAATGTGAATCTTTCAATGGGCTCTGAATCCACCCACCACTTATTTTCAGACTCTGTAGTTACTGTATATGGGTGGAGAGTATGTATCCATATTTTAGAGTAATATAAAATTAATGAAGGAAAATGTGAATTCCTAAGCATAAAAAAGACTGAGGGAAAGATGCAGGACAGTTATGGCAGAATGTATGATCTGGGGTGGAGTGGGTTGGGGTGGGGTCGGGGGAAGGGAAAGGGGAATATGCCTGAACTGAATTGAAAAAAGATGTCTGAAATACAAAAAACATCAATAAAAGCAAAACATATTCTCTTTATTACTTTATTTTTGTGTATTCATGCATTACCAACATATATGTTAGTGCACCTATGCCATGAAATACCCACAAAGGCCAGAAGGAACTGGGGTTACAGGGGGTTGTTAGCTCCCACATGGATGCAGAGAATTGAACCTGAGTCCTTGGTAAGAATAGCCGAGCCAATGTTCTTACCCTCTGGGCCATTTCTCCAGCCAGACATTTTCTATTTTAACTGGGGAAGTTTATAGTTTATTCTTTTAAAAATATTTTATTAATTCTTTGAGAATTTCCATTGGAAATTTTGATCAAATCATACTCCTCCCCATCTCCATACCCATCTTACTACCCAATCCTCGACTTCATGTTCTCCATTGTGATTGCTTTTTTCAAGCCAGTTTGTGTTTTCCTGATGATCTTGGTCCATTTCGTATAGCCTGATCAGCTTACCTCATCACATCCTTAAAGGAAACAGTCTCTCTCTCTCTCTCTCTCTCTCTCTCTCTCTCTCTCTCTCTCTCTCCTAGTGGCTTCCAGTTATCTATAGTTCCTCAGCTAGGACATAGGCTTTATCCATACCACTCTTATCTATTCTAATCATAATGTATTATTATTATTATTATTATTATTATTATTAATTATTGCTTGGGCTTGCACAGGCTGTCATAAGCACTTTGGGTTCATCTACAATTGCATTGTTCTGTCTAGAAAACATGGTTTCCTTGAAATCCACTAGTTCTGGCTTTTAAATGTTATTGCCCCTCTTCTGCAATCATCCCTGAGCCTTGGGAGGAGAGAGTGTCCATTTAGGACTGAACACTGTATAGTTTCTTACTCTGCATGTTGACCAGCCATGAACTTCTGTGTTAATCACCACGTGTGGCAAGAAGCTTCTCTGCTGAGAGTTGAGAGGTGTCCTAACCTATGAGTACAAGGATAAGCCATTAACATTGTCACCTAGAGCTTGAGCTCATTCCCTAAGCTTCTTTTTGGATCCCCTGGACTGTAGTAGTTGCAGATGGTTGTTAGTCATTATGAGGGTGCTGGGAATTGAACCTGGGTCCTCTGCTGTTCTTAACCACTGACCTCTCTCTATATCCCACTCCCTAAGAACCTTTAAATCTCCTGCAGAATATTACTCATTTCTTTAATAAGAACAAGGCCCCTACTTTTTCTTCTGTGCTTACAAAGGTTGCTCTGAGCAGCCACTAGCTAGCTTTTAGATTTGGGAATGTGGCCATACACAACACAGCTGGTTATCTACCAGAAGTAGGAGAAGCTGTCCCCATCTTACTATTTGGAAGAGTTCCTGCCTAAGCCACTCAGGATGAAGTCCTACAAAGTGGTGGTTGCTAATTTGGCTGATTCGATGATCACACCACCTAAATCCCTTCACCATGTCATACATGGCAACTTCATCACAGGTCTAAATCCATCACAGTCAAAGGTTCAGGCCACCATTGAGGGCAAACATATAAGGTAAGGATGTGTAGGGGAGGTCATCCAAGAAATGCTCCTAACACAGCACAATTTATTCTAGTTTAGGGTTCCCTAATTAACTATGATTCAGGCTTTTCTGTATGTCTTATAGCAATCCATACCTCTCGGCTTACACATGCATGTGTTTCACAGTCCAAATCAAAATGCACCTCTTCATCTGATACACTTTTGTGTAAGTTTTGCAAACGATTGCTATGCTGGAAGCCAAGAATATAAATTGATCTTAACCAGTGCTTTATTATAAGATTGATATCTCACAATTTTCTAAAGTGTTTGTGTATTTGCAAAAGTGAAATTGAGTTTATAAAAAGGTACTAAACGTAATTGGAATCATTAAGAAGTAAGTGTCAAACTGCCTGTCATGGTAGCATGGTATCTAGGTCAGCACACACTTTTTATTTTTTTTTTTATAAATTTATTTTTATTTTTTTAACAACTCTAGACCCATGTCTCCCCCCATTCTCCCACCCCACCAGATTCTGCCAAACATGCCTTTTATCTCTTTCTCAGTCTTTCTCAATATTCTCCATGAGGAAGTTGACTGTTTTGAGCAGAATTTCATCGTTTCAGTCAGTTCTTCGATGCAGCTGTTTCTACTGTTGTTGTTGTTGTTGTTGTTGTTGTTGTTGTTGTTTCCAATATGCATCACTCCCAACTGCTTTGGACAAAAGCTCAGGGGGCCATAGACAAGAAATACTTACAACTAGGCAATTGGCACTAGCATCTACAGATGAGGGATACCATTCTTCCTTTGTTTTTCTGGGACTGTGTTATTTCACTCAGCATGATGTCCTCTAGCTCCAGCCATTTTCCTGCAAAGCTCATGATGCTGTCTTTCTTTACTGCTGCATAGAACTCCATTGTGTAGATATACCACATTTTTTCTATCCACTCATCAGTTGAGGGGCATTTGGGTTGGTTCCAGCTCCTTGCTATTGTGAAAAGAGCTGAAATAAACATGGTCGTGCACATATCTCTGCAGTGGGGTGAGACTTGAGGGTACATGCCCAGGAGTGGTATGGCTGGGTCAGGTGGCAAGTTCATTCCAAGTCTTCCAAGGGTTCTCCACACTGCTTTCCATAGTGGCTGTATGAGTTTACATTCCCACCAGCAGTGGATGAGTGTTCTCCTTTCCCCACAACCTCTCCAGCACTTGGTATCATTTGTTTTCTTGATCCTAGCCAGTCTTATTGGAGTAAGATGATATCTTAAAGTGGTTTTCATTTGCATTTCCTTAATGATTAGTGATGTTGAACAGTTCTTGAGGTGTTTCTCAGACATCTCTAATTCCTCACTTGTGAAGTCTCTGTTCAGTTCTTTGCTCCATCTATTGAGTGGGTCATTTGTTTTCTTTTTTCTTTGTTTTTTGAGTAGTTTATATATTCTGGAAATCAATGCTTTGTCAGATGTATCTGCAGTGAAGGTTTCCTCCCACTCTGTGGGATTTCTCTTCACTTCCTTGATTGTTTCTTTTGATGTACAGAAGCTTTTGAGTTTGATGAGGTCCCATTTGTCAATTGTCGACCTTAATTCTTGTGCAGCTGCTGTCTGATTTAGGAAGTCTTTTCCTACGCCTATGTCTTGTAGTCTGCTGCCAACTTTTTCTTCTATCATCTTCAGAGTTTGGGGTTTCACGTTGAGGTCTTTAATCCATCTGGAGTTGACTTTTGTACAGGGTGAGAGGTAGGGGTTTAATTTCATTCTTCTACAAGTGGTGATCCAGTTTTGCCAACACCACTTGCTGAAGATGCTGTCTTTTCTCCATTGTGGCTTCTTGGCCCCCTTGTCAAATATAAGATGGCTGAAATTGTATGTGCTCAGATTTGGATCTTCGGTTTGGTTCCATTGGTCAACAGGTCTGTTTTTGTGCCAGTACCAGGCTGTTTTTATGACTATAGCCCTGTAGTATAGTTTGAAGTCTGGTATAGAGATTCCCCCCTGTGTAGCTCTTTTTGCTCAGGGTTGTTTTGGCTATTCAGGGTCTTTTGTTTATCCAAATGAATTTAAGGACTTTTTTCTCCAAGCCTGTGAAGAAACTCTTGGGGATTTTGATTGGAATTGCATTAAATCTATATAAGAGTGTCAGTAAAATGGACATTTTTACAATGTTAGTATTCCCAATCCATGAGCATGGGAGGTTTTTCCATCTTCTGATGTCTTCTTCTTTAAAGGTTTAAAAATTTTGTTGTAGAGATCCTTGGTGTCTTTGGTTAGGTTTGTTCCTAGGTATTTTATTGTTTTTGAGGCTATTGTGAGTGGAAAGGTCTCTTTGATCTTTCTCCAGTGGCTTGTTGTTGGTGTAAAGAAAGGCCATTGATTTTTTAAGGTTAATTTTGTATCCTGCCACTTTGCTGAAGCTGTTAATTGTTTCTAGGAGTTTTCTGGTGGAGTTTTTAGCATCCCTTAAGTAAACACTCATATCATCAGCAAATAGGGATAGCTAGACTTCCTCTTTTCCAATTAGTACTCCTTTAATTTCCTTTTCTTGCCTTATTGCTCTAGCAAGTCTTTCAAGCACTATATTGAAGAGGAGTGGTGACAGGGGCCAACCTTGCCGAGTTCCTAACTTTAAAGGGAATGTTTCTGTCATTTGCCCGTTAATGATGATATTGGCTGTGGGTTTCCTGTATATGGCTTTGATTATATTGAGGAATGATCCCTCCAATTCAATTCCTTCTAGGACTTTAAGCATGAAGGGATGTTGGATTTTGTCAAAGGCTTTTTCAGCATCAATTGAGATGATGGTGTGCTTTTTGTCTTTGATTTCCATTTATGTGTTTGATGATGTTTATTGATTTTCGTATATTGAACCATTCTTTCATCTCTAGTATGAATCCAACTTGGTTATGATGGATGGTCTTCTTGATGTGGGTCTGTATGCGATTTGCCAGTATCCTGTTTAGAATTTTGGCATCTGTGTTCATTAGGGAGATGGGTCTATAGCTCTCCTTTTTGGTTGTATCTTTGCCTGGTTTGGGTAATAGAGTGATGCTAGCTTCATAGAAGGAATTTGGGAGAACTCCCTCTGATTGTATACTTCTAAACAGTTTCAGTAATAATGGTTGTAGGTCTTTTTGAAATGTTTTATAGAATTCTGCCGTGAAACCGTCTGGGCCTGGGCTTTTTTTAGTTGGGAGGCTTCTTACTACATCCTCTATTTCTTCATATGTTATGGGTCTGTTTAAGCTGCTGGTCTCCTCTTGGCCAAGCTTTGGTGATTCCCAAGATTTCAGATATTCATCCATTTCTTCTAGATTTTCAAACTTGGTAGAATATAGGTTCTTGTAATATTCCCATATAATTTTCTTGATCTTTTCCTTGTCCGTTGTGATATTTCCCTTTTCATCACAGATTGTATTGATTTGGAGTTGTTCCTTCTTTCTTTTTGTTAACTGGGCTAGAGGTCTGTCTATCTTGTTTATTCTTTCAAAGAACCAACTTTTGGCTTCATTGATTTTTTGTATTGTTTTCTTTGTTTCTATTTCATTGATTTCTGCTCTGATTTTTGTTATTTCTTCCTGTCTGTTGCGTTTAGGGTTCATCTGTTGTTGCCTCTCAAGTGCTTTTAGCTGTAGTGTTAGATCATTCACTTGTGCTCTTTCTGTTTTTCTAATGTAGGCACCCAGGGCTATAAATTTCCCTCTTAGGACTGCTTTTAAGGTATCCCATAGGTTTTGTTGTGTTGTATTGTCATTGTCATTCAGTTCCAGGAATGTTTTTATTTCTTTCTTTATCTCTTCCTTGACCCATTCATTATTCAAGAGTGTGTTGTTTAGTCTCCATGTGTTCTTGTAGGCAGGAGGGCTTGTCCTGGTGTTGATGTTGAGCTTCATTGCACTGTGGTCTGACAGGATGCATGAAATTATTTCAATCTTTTTGTATTTGTAGAGGTTTCTTCTGTGTCCCAGGATGTGGTCGATTTTGGAGAATGTTCCGTGGGGTGCTGAGTAGAAAGTGTATTCTCTGGTATTAGGATGGAATGTTCGGTAGAGGTCTATGAGGTCCATTTGGTGTATCATATCGTTCAGTTCAGATGTCTCTCTGTTTATTTTTTGTCCTGTTGACCTATCCAAAGGACTCAGTGGGGTATTGAAATCTCCCACTATGAGTGTGCTGGGGTTAGTCTGTGACTTGTGGTCCTGGAGAATTGTCTTTATAAAGTTTGGTGCACCAGAATTTGGGGCATATATATTCATAATTGTGAAATCTTCTTGGTAAATTGTTCCTTTGATAAAAATGTAATGGCCTTCTTTGTCTTTTCTGATTTCTTTTACTTTGAAGCCTATTTTGTCTGATATTAAAATAGCAACACCTGCTTTCTTTTTGGTACCATTTGCTTGGAATATTTTTTTCCATCCTTTCACTTTAAGGTGGTGTCTGTCCTTGAAGGTAAGATGTGTTTCTTGTAGACAGCATATTGATGGGTTCTGTTTCCTAATCCAATCTCCCAGTTTATGTCTTTTGATTGGGGAATTTAGTCCATTAACATTTAAGGTTATGACTGATAGGTCTGTGTTGCTTCCTTTTGCCTTGTTATCCATTTGCGGTTTGGGTTTAGGTTTCTACTTCTGCACTTATGCTTTTATTCATTTCTCTTTCTAGGTGCCTGGGGATGGTCGCTCCTTTCTTCTGTTCTTTGAATTGTTTCCAGTATTCTCTGAAGGGTTGGTCTTCCAGACATGTATTCTTTCAACTTGTTTATGTCATGGAAGGTTTTCCTCTCTCCTTCAATTATAATCTAAATTTTTGCTGGGTATAGTAACCTGGGTTGGCATTTATTGTCCTTTAACACTGGAAATGCTCTGCTCCAGGTTCTTCTTGCTTTCATAGCTTGCATTGAGAAGTCAGATGTAATTCTGATAGGTTTCCCCTTATAGGTTACTTGATGCTTTTCTTTTGTGACTTTAAGGATTTTGTCTTTGTTTTGGGTGTCTAGTATTTTAACGACGATGTGGCATGGAGAATTTCTTTTCTCATCGTGTCTGTTTGGAGTTCTATGTGCTTCTTGTGTTTGTATTGGTTTGTCTTTTTTAAGTTTGGGGAAGTTTTCATCTATTGTTCTGTTGAAGATCTGATCAATACCATTCTCTTGGGATTCTTCTCCTTCCTCTACTCCTATGGTGCGGAGGTTTGATCTTTTCATTGTGTCCCACAGTTACTGGTTGTTCCACTTTTGTGTATTTTTAAAATTTTCATAATCCTTCCTTGAGGTTTTTCGTTGTTCTGTGTTATCTTCCAGGTCTGATATTCTTTGTTCTGCTTCCTCCATTCTGCTTCTGAGGCTTTTTCCACTCCTTTCCTCTTGATTGGATGAGTGTTTGATTTCCTTTTTCATTTCTTCTTCTGATTTCTTTAGTATTTCTACTTCTTTTTGGAGCTTCTCAATCTCTTCCTGTAGCTCTTTTCTTCACTTCGCTGGTTGGTTTCCATATCTTTTTCAGAATGGGATCTTTTTAGTGTTTCCAGTTCCTTCTGGAGTTTGTCATTCTCTCTCTCTCTAAGTCCTTCTTGAGTTCTTCATTCTCTTTTCTTAGTTTTTTGATTTGCTCTTTATAATGTTGCAGTTCTTTAAATATGTTCCCAATTGTGTTTCTGATATCTGTGTCCTGGGCCATCCCCATGGGGATACCACTGTAGGAATATTCCATAAGGTTGGTAGAGCTTGATGCAGTATTATCCTGCCCCTTTCCTGTGTTATCTCTTCTTTGTGTTCCTGGCCTATGAGCTTCTCCTTGCCTGTATTCCAATGTAGGTCCTAAATGCCTCTTCACTGTGTTGAAGGCCTGCTTGCTTGTCTCCAGATGCCTTCATAATCTCAGTTGGCGGGGGTGGGGGGTTGTGGGCACGCTCTNCCTTGCCTGTATTCCAATGTAAGTCCTAAATGCCTCTTAACTGTGTTGAAGGCTTGCTCTGCTTGCCGCCTTCAGATGCCTTTGTAATCCCAGTTTGGGGGGGGGGGACTGTGAGTGGGCTCTTTAGCCCGTGCCCAAGCACCTGGGCTTGCCTGAGCTGTTCTCAGGAGATCTCAGCAAACACTTTTCATCCTACACTTTGGAGGCAGAGGCTAGTCTGTGAAGGTGAAGCCAACCTTGTCTACATAGAAAGTTCCAGGTCAGCTGGGGCTACAGAGAGACTCTATTTCAAGAAAAATTTTAGTGTCAAAGGAAAAGACATACATTTGCTCTCTAGAATGCACAGTCTGTTGCCAGGCCTTGAACTGCTTTACCTCTTGAGGGATGAACACCCTTCCCCTCAATAAGACTGAAATAGTAGTCTTTTTATAAATGTTTTATAAAATGTCAACATTCTGGGCATCATAAAGAAAGTATATAAAAAAAAAGAAAGTATTAAGACAGTACCACTAATTTTAACTTGCATGATTCTTCTGACAGCTTCCCTCAGGGTGGTAGTTTAGATCCAAAGCCCTGCTGCTGGGAAAAGACAATTAGGGTCATATATAAAATATTCTTTCACAGTTTCCTTAAAGCCAATTTATCAAAATTGTTCTGTAGAAGATAGTCGCCTGACATTTGCTGTTTGGAAAATATTAACTTGTTTCTGCCATTGGTAATCTCAGACACCTGGAGTACAATGGGAGTGTGCATGCATGGACACGCCTGCTTCTGGGGCAAAGCAGGTACATTCAGTGCATGAATCCATCCCTTCTGTTTTAAATGCTCATAAGAACCTGTTTCTTATTTTTCTATTTCTTCCTCTAGCCTGATATCCATGATGTTGAGATTGCCAAAGAAGTGACCCCAGCAAAGGAAAACTCCGCTCTACTTAAATTCAAGTAAGACACCAAGTAAGGCAATAAGATATCATGGATGATTAATGAAAAAAATAACTATCTCTCAATGTCTCTCTAGGGTAGTTGTTTTCTTGGGGATTATGTTTTTTTGAAGCTTATATTGATGTTTTAGGAAAAGTGGATTTTTTTTTTGTTTCTTTTTCTGGTTTGGTAAAGATAGCCGGACTTTGAATATGTCCTAAATTTAGACACATTGCATATTTGTATGCATCTTTCTACAATATTCCTTCAAAAGATGATATTGGAAATACTTTTTTTAAATATATCACTAATAGGAAGAGATATTTATTAGTTTCTTGTGTGTATGTGCATATTTGTACATATTTGTGTTTGTGTATACATGTGCTTAAGTACATGTGTGAACGTATGTACCTGTGGTTATGGAAGACAAGGATTAACATCAGTTGTCTGCCTCAGTTAATCTCCACTTTATATTTTGAACCAGGGTTTCTCAGGGCATCTGGCATTCACTAAATAGCCAGGCTGGCAGGCCAGAGGGCTACAGGGATCCACTATTTATGTCTCTATAACACTGAAATTATAAAACATATGCCATGACCAGGTTTTATCCATGGTGTTAGTAATCTGAATTCAGGTCCTCTTGCTTAGGCAACAGATCTTTACCAACTGAGCCATCTCCCTATCCCCCACAATTAGCTGAAACCCCACTGTATGAGGGATAGGATCAAACACCTCTGTAAGTCAAGAACTGGCTTTAGACCCACCAGGTAGTGACCAGACTCTCCCAAAGAAGGAAACCTGTGGGATGAGGTCTGGGTGGACATAGCAAAGCCTTTTTTGAACACACTTCATAGCAGGGGAGACAGGATCACCTCATTGCCTGTCATTTGTTTAGTGATGAATTGGGACAAAATTAGTAAAATAACAAATGCACCCCCAGAAAGGGCTCATGAAACTGAAGGTTAAAGCAGGTGAAAAATCAACATTGTCTCAGACCTTATGCCAGGACAAGGGTCAAATTGTGAAGGGATAAAATACCTGTTATAAAGGATTCTTACTTGCTAAGATGGTTAGGCCACTAAATTCATTTTAATACATCTTTCCGCTATTTTCAGATTCTTACTTTGTGCCATTCAGTAATTCATTGATTTCCATTGTGTTTCAAGGAATGCTAATACAGAAACTATACTGTTTATGTGAAAGAAGTGAATGTTGTTTCACTGTAATATAAAATTGCAGGAGTGTCTCTATGCCATGAAAACCACAGTAAGTTTAAACTGAGAGCATGCATCAGATTGCCTATGAAGGGAGAACACAGCCTGGGTTCCCTCAGAATGCAGTCATCTAGAGAGGTACATGAGATTACACATGCTTATGATTACAATGTTTCACTGCTCTACCAACTCTTAGATGTGGAAGAGTTACTGTGCTATGTTTCTCATAGTAAAATTGAGATATGCATAAACTGATTCATATGCCCCATTCATAGTTGATCTTCAATGATTTGAATTCCTCATTTTTTTGCCTTTTTTGTCTGTTTTGAGACAGAGTCTTCCCATAGCCCCAGCTGGCCTGGAACTCCCTATGTAGACCAGGTTGGCCTTGTATTCACAGAGACCTGCCTGCTCCATTTCCCAAGTGCTCAGATTAAAGGTGGGCACCACCATGCCTTGAGATTTGCCATAAATTCAACATAAACCTGGGAAAATAAAATTTCATTATTAGAAGCCACTGTATATTGAACAATTCTGGACACGGTACAAGTGTGTGAATTACTAAATTATTTACCTGTAGTTTGAGTGATATACACTTTGTAAATAAATATTTTATAGTAGAATTTCTTCGGTTTGATTTCACATTGGAATTAAATTTTATAAACTTAATGGAAGTAAATTTTATAATCTCCTGGATGTAACCACTTCCTGTATTATATTTTGACATGTATTGTACCAGACAGAAGTAAAACAAGTCTGAACATCTGGCTTGGTATTTGAATAGCTGAACAAATTGTATTTTGTGGTGATGCCCTTGTCAAGGGCACTATAGCTTTGTTCTACTTGTAGTGATACAATTTGACCTCACCATTTATTGAAGATGTTGTCCTTTCTCCATTGTGTATTTTTGACCTCTTTGTCAACAAATATGTGACTATAGCTGCATGGAATTCTCTGTTTGTCTTCAATTCAATTACATTGATTACTATGTATGTTTTTATACCAGTAACATGATTCTTATAGTACTGAAGCTCTGTAGTATAATGTAAAATCAGAGATGGTGGTACTTTGAGCAATATTTTTATTGTTCAGATTGGTTATTTTTTTGTCTATAATGGGTCATTTCAGTTGTCATATGAAGTTTTGAAATTGTTAAGATTTATTTATATCTTATGTGTTTGAGTATTTTCCCTGCATGTATGTAAAAGCACCACATGCATGTAATGCTTGTAGAGGCCAGAAGAGTGTTGGATCCCTGAAACTGGTTGTTAGTCACAGTATGGGTGCTGGGAACTGAAATTGGTTCCTTTGCATGAGCAACAAGTGCTCTACAGCTGTCTCACCACCCCTTGCATATAAAGTTTAAGATTGTTTTTCCAGTTTATGTGACAAATTGCATTAGAATTTTGATGGACTTACATTAAATCTATTGATCGCTTTCAGTAGGATGGATATTTTCACATTGAGCCTACAAATACATGAGCATGGCAGGTTTTAACAACTTCAGTTTCTTTCTTCAGTGCTTTAAGTTTTCTTTTTTAAATTTTTTTTATTAATTTTATTTATTTCTGTATGTGTATGAATGTACTGTCTGCACCCATGTCGTGCAGTGCCGCGGAGGTCAGAAGAGGGTGTCAGATTCCCCCGGAACTGGAGTTCTCCTGGAATTGGAGTTTCAGACGGTTCTTGGCCACTATGTGGGTGCTGGGGATCGAACTCGGGTCCTCTGCAAGAGCGGTCAGTGCTCTTAACCGCTAGGCCATCTCTCCAGTCTGTGCTTTAAGTTTTCATTGTACAAGTCTTTCAGTTCTCAGTTGACTTTATTCAAAGATGTGTGTGTGTGTGTGTGTGTGTGTGTGTGTGTAGACAAATAGTTAAAATGGCATCTGTACATTTTTATAATCAGTATATCTACCATATTGTGAAAATATATGATAGATTTTGAGGCTCTGTGGAGTGGGATTGTTTCCCTGGTTTCTTTCTTGGTATGCCTGTTAGTATATAGAAAGCTACAGGAAAAAAATCTTTACCAGATCTATATATCTGACAAAGGGTTAGTGTCTAGAACATAAATATCTCAAAAAGTTGACCACCAGGAAATTAAGCAACCCAAGTAAAAATTCTGCATGCATTGAATCAGAGATATCAGAAAAGAAATATATATTTCTTATATGTATATATATTTCTTAATATATATATATATATATATATGCATATATTCATGAGAAAAATCTTGTTTAAGTGTCAGCATAATTAGCCATCAAGGTAATAAAAATGAAATTACTTTGAGACTTCATCAAATCCTCTTACCCCAGCTAAGATTGCTAAGAAAACAACAACAACAAAATGCTGGTGTGGAAGTAGCAAAAAAGGAACACATATCTATTGTTGATGGAAGTGCAAATTAGTACAGCTATGATGTAAATCACTGTGGATGTTCCTCAAAAAGGTATGAATAAACCTCAAATATGCTCGATCTAGTTCTACCACTCCTGGGCCCTCTTGACTTCTCCCTTTCCTATTTGTATTCTTTCAATGTTTGTCCTCTTATCTTCTTGCTCTATAATGATCTGGAGTGGAGAAAGTAGACATCTTTTTCTTGTCATACCCAAAGAACTCCGCATTCTATGATAGAGATACCTGTTCACCCATGTTCACTGTTGATCTATTTTCAATAGCCAGGAGATGGAAATAGCCTATATGTTCATCAGCTGTGGAATAGATAGTGAAATATGGTACATTTACACAATGAAATATTATTCAGCTCTTATGAAAAACAAAATTTCATAATTTGCATCTAAATGAAAATACCTGGAAATTCTGAGTGACTTAACTCATATTCAGAAAGACAAATGTCATTTGTTCTCTCTCATATGCAGATGCTAGCTTTGAATATTTGGATACATGTCTTTAAATTGGAGTGCCCATAGAAGTCATGAAACTAATAAGGAGAAACAGAGAGAGGGTTAAGAAAGGGGAAATAGAAGGCAGATGTTATGATGGGAACTGGGGAGTAATGAAGCAGGAAGGATTGACAGGGAGAGTGATTTAGAGTGCAGAGTAGAGGAAGGATAATTAACACTAAAGTCTTTAAAAAGCCAAATAGACACGTACTATGGAGAAGCTTCTTATAATACCCAGCCATTAAAAATAGAGCTAAAATGGAGCTGCCCTATAACAGTGGGACACTGCCTCTCCAAGACACTATAAACTGTCAAATAGAAATCCCAGTGCCAGCTTCAGTAGACAGTCAAACACCAGTGAACAAGCAGGCAGGCATTATAAGACTACATGGGGTTGAGAGGGACACGGTTAGGGAGAGGCATATGGAAGGAGTTGAGGGGATGGCAAAGGTGATAACTTTGATCAAAGCACATATGCATACATAAAATGATCAAACAATAAAAATAATCTTTTAAATAAAGGCTTATGAAATGGGTAGGAAGCCATGAAGGTAAAGGTGTATACTCTCTGTTGTGTGTTGGATATTTACATCGTATTAGGTAAAATAAATACATAGAAACAAGTTAAGCAATATTGGAGGTGGATGTGAGGATACTCCTAGAGATCACTGTGTGAGTCTGAGTGTGAACCTTCTGACCTCACACAGAGGCGAACGTGAACAATTTGTCAAGAGAGTAGTACCCGTGAAAGTCCCAAGAAGCAATGAACTGATATGCAGTATTTCACAATGCAGTTAACTTTTGGTTTTGTAGACATTTTCCAACTCTCATAGACTACCTCAGTGCAACTGTCTATAATCTGTCTTGTAGAACACCTTTTTCCACATGTGAAATTTCCTTTTATTCTCTGTTTTTTTTTTGGCTACTGTTTAAGTGTGGCACCATTGTACACATTGTGCTGTGTAGTTCATCTACCCCACCCCCACCGTTGATGCTGAAGGCTTAAGTTTTGTAATGAATTGATAATATACTAGTTTGTTGTACATGTGGGATTTTTTTTTCTAATTCAACTCTGCAAATGCACATTGTTAAAATGTTGACTTTGGGTGTTATGTGAGGACATATCATACTGAAACTCTCACAAAATGCATAGATGTCTCATTTGAACATCTTCAATAAGAGCAAATATCTCAAGATCATTCTCACTGTAAAACTCCATGTGTGGTGCTGACCTTGAAGACTTGCATGCTCTCATCACACCGCCACGGGTACATCAGATACAAGCTGGATGCATACAATTACCAACTGCGGTGACATGCTTTTAAATCTTTTTCTCATTGTGCCTGGCTTGTCTTTTTACCATAACTCTGTGACTGCTGTTGTAACATTTGTTTTACTTGAAAATTAGAGCCTGTTCCTGATGCCTCTCCTTTTTAAGAACGAGGCCGATGAGTGGTTGTCATGTTTCTATCCATTTTCTACAAGTCCCAAATTATGAAAATAGATGTCTTTAAAGAAATTTAAATTTTATTTTTTCCAGGGCTGGAGAGATACCTTATCAGTTAAGAGCACTGGCTGCTCTAGTAGAGGACCTGGGACTATTATTAGCAAACACATGGCAGCTATCAGTTGTCTATAAATCCAGTTCCAGGGTATTTGACAACCTTTTCTGACCTCCATGGGCATTGCAAGACATGGCTTCACTTACATACATGCAGGCAAATGTGTACTCATGTACACATAAATAAACAAATGTTTTCCCAGAACTATATTTTAAAGAATCAAAGTTTGGTATTTTAATGTTTTGGAATGTGGCATTTCTGATGATTGCTGAGGACTGAAGTTCTCTGTCTGGATCCTGTGAGGCTACAGTAACCCTTTCCAGTAGTCAGCCCTCCCTCCTCCTGCTTCACCTGTCAGCCTTTGATCCAGTATCTCCAGAGCCCCAAACTTCTGGGATAAGCAGCTCTTCTGAGCAAAGCCCAGACTCTGTGAGCCTAGCTATGGTAGCTCTTGTGCTTCATCACGTGTGAGTAATGGATTCTATGCAGCACAATAGCCTTGGTGTCCCTGAGGGTTGGGATAGTGAAGAATATTAGAAATCAAGACTTACTTGGGAGGCAGAGGCAGGTGGGTCTTTGTGAGTTCAAGGTCAGCCCCGTCTAGAGAGTGAGTTCCAGGACAGCTGGGGCTACAGGGAGACCCTGTCTGGAAAAAAAAAAAAAAAAAAAAAAAAAAAAAAAAAAAAAAGGAAAGCAAGACTTACTTTTAGCTGAGGCTGTCTGACTACTGTGGTGAGCAGTGTCACCAGAATGCACCAACCAGAGAGCAGGAATAGAGGTGGGCATTTGGGAAGTGGACATCTTAGGGATAGAAAGTCTATGAAGCTGAACACCATGCACAGGGAAACGTCCTCTGCCTGCCCTGTTAGTTACTATGTTCTCAGGTTGCTGAACACTATCCACAAGGAAACAGCCTCTGCCTGCACTGTTAGTTACTACGTTCTCAGGTTGCTGAACACCATGCACAGGGAAATGGCCTCTGCCTGTCCTGTTAGTTACTATGTTCTCAGGTTGCTGAACACCATCCACAGGGAAACCGCCTCTGCCTGTCCTGTTAGTTACCACGTTGCTGAGCACCATGCACAGCCTCTGCCTGTCCTGTTAGTTACTAGGTTCTCGGGTTGCTGAACACCATGCCCAGGGAAACGTCCTCTGCCTGTCCTGTTAGTTACTACGTTCTCAGGTTGTTCCATTTCTGATCTTCAGTTCTGAGTCCTTAACCAACATTCAACGAAAAATCATAGGATGTTTTGTGAATTTTTGGTTGATTTTTCCCCTATCAGAAAAGGTGTATGATCTTGACCTAATGATTGTTTATAAATCTGGAAGGATGGACAATCACAAGAAAACCATGTTTGCTCCGAGAGGCTGCCAGAGGAGGTCAGCTGTGTAGATCACCTGTTGACCAAATTTCCTGAGGAAGAAGAGAGGAATTTAGTAAACTACAAAGCAGCCTAGATTACTCTGTCCAATGAAGAAAAGAATAGAAAGAACTTCCAGTAAGTCCACTTCTGTGGACTAGGGAAAAAAGAAAAGAGTAATCAGTTTGAAAAAAAAAAAATTACACACACAAACATGGACACACATACACACATTTATTGCTTGTCCTATCATCTTTGAGAAATGCATAAAATATTACTCTAAAGAAGTTACTATCAGCTCATTAATTTTTCTGAAATATTCGTTGGGACTTTGAATATTTCTTTTCTTTCTTTTTTGTTTTTTATTTTGGTCTTTTCTAGACAGGGTCTCCCTGTAGCCCCAGCTGTCCTGGAACTCACTCGGTAGACCAGGCTGGCCTTGAACTCACAAAGATCCACCCTGCCTCCACCTCCCAAGTGCTAGGATTAAAGGCATGTGCTACCACGCCTGGCTGGGTCTTTGAATATTTTGGCAGGATGAAAAATTCTAAAGTTACAAAGGGATCCTATGATTTTTATCTTTAAACGTTCATGGAGACAAATAAAGCAAAGGACTATAATGCAAGTCTGCATCTATAATTCTGGTCCTTAACAACCTTCTACACCTGATCAGAAGCTATGCCTGCCTTCACTTCAGGAAGATTTTTCAGATCAGTCAGCAAGGCAGCTGCATAGTCCACAACACATTAGGAAAGCAGCACAGGACATGCAGGCAGTGCTAGACACCAGGTTAAGCTTGTTTGTATCAGATCTATGTCACTTTATCCAAGGTGAAGAGCATAGTCAGCAAAAGTAGAAATAGAGATGTTTTCCCAGGAGAACCAGAAACTCATAAAATCACTAACATGCTCAAGAATACTGGCAACTCAAGCAATCTTGGTGATAAATAGTCTGATATAATTTATACATCATATGACATATGAGCAGCTGTAATCATATGAAGAGAAAACAGATTATAGTATGACAGACATACAAAACAAGCAGATGCTGAAAATATCTCTGCAACACAGAAAAATAAAGCAGCAATATGAAATTTGCTCAATCAGATATTCAGTTCTTCAAATAATCTTGTTCTGGTAATGAGAAGATGCTGAGGAAATCTAACTGCTCCTGTAAGCCACTCGGAGAGGGAGATTAACACAGTATGGCAGGGAGCAGAGTCACAGTTGTGGACATTGTGCAAGCATGATCACAGGCCACACTAGATCCACATATGGAACAAGCCTGTCTCTGTGTATGAGCATGTCTGAAAAGGAATTAAAAATGGGATTGGAAGATACACACTTAAGAAGATGGATAAATATTTGAAATACTTTCCAAGATAGCTCCAAACAAAATGCAAAATATCTTTTGTAACTGTCAGAAGAACAGGCTTCGAGGATGGGAACAGCCACCTAATGGATACCCACTGTATTCCTACAATTTCTTCTTCCCTTTTTCTGTGCATAACATCTACACCTCTAAGCTCTTATCAGTGGAGATAACCAGTGAAATGTGATTATATCAAATCCTATCTATATATTATATGTTTCCAACATATACTACCCTATTATGTTTAATTTATAAACAGGGTATAATGAGTGATTAACAATACACAATGACTAAAGAGAACAATTGCGACAATACAAGGTAATAAAATTGTCAGCATCATCACCCTTGTACTTTGGAGCCATGGATTAATAAATGAAATAAGTGCTACTTGAGTACAAACTCTCTCTATATATATGTATGTATGTATTTGTGTGGATGCTCAGTGCCAAGGGATGGTTCTTCTCCCAGATGGGACCAAGTTCAATGGTGCAAAATCTCAGCACTGCACTCAGAAGGCAATGCCATTTAAAGCTCATGAATTGTTTACTCTTTGAGACTTTCGCAAGGCATTCAGAAATGCACTGAATTTCTGGTAACTAAAATAATGGAAAACGGAAACAAGAAGCATAAAAAATGTAGATATTTTACACAATGCAAAGCTGTATATTTTCTTTCTCAACCGTTAAGTTGTTGACATTTTGACCTGTGGGAACATACAAATCTTTTCCCGTAGTTAGTTTTAAGATTTAAATTGCAAAGTTTTTGACAAAAATTTTTCATATATATATCTGTATCCCCCCTTTTTAAATTTATTTTTATTTATTTATTTTAGTATGTGTATGAACGTACTGTTTGCATGTAGGTTTGTGCACCCGTGTCATGCAATGCCTCAGATGTCAGAAGAGGGTGTCGGATTCCCCTGGAACTGGAGTTACAGAAGGTTCTCAGCCGCCATGTGGGTGCTGGGGATTGAACCCGGGTCCTCTGAAAGAGCAGTCGGCACTCTTAACCGCTAAGCCATCTCTCCAGCCCTGTATCCCCCCTTTTTATTTTAGGTTTTTATTTTTTGACCCATGAGTCTCAAAAAAGCAGTTGTATTACACATACCTATAGGCAGGAATCAAGGCTCAGATTTCATCAAATTCACCCAAGCTGTTTTGGGTGACTGTATGTCGTTAACTTGGGAAGCAAACTTAATTCCTTAAGTTAAATCATCCTACCGGTAAAAGAGAATGTTATAAGATGATACTGTACAACAGAAAAATTATAGAGAACATTTATATGTGCCAATCCCAAAGTTATTGTTATACAGATTTTAAGTAAAATAAATGTGGACAACAACAATTTATATTTCCAATTAACTCAGATGCATTACTGTTTTTATCAAAACCTTTAAACCAATGTTGTTTAATATACACATATCTACTTTTACTAAGTCCTAAAACACCTTGTAATGTGTAGACAGAGTCTGGGCAAAATTGGATACTTGTTGAACTCACATCAATTAAATATACATTAATCGAATATAGACCCGTGTCCCTCTCCCACCCCTCCCACCCCTTCTGATTCACCATTTCAGTCAGTTTTCTGATGCAGTTTTTCTGTTGTTATTTTAATATGCATCCCTCTCCACAAGAAATATTTACAACTGGGTTATTGGTGCTAGCATCCACAGAGGAGGGATACCATTCATCGTTTGTTTTTCTGGGACTGTGTTACTTCACTTAATATAATATCTTCTAGCTCCATCCATTTACCTGCAAAGTTCATGATGTTGTCTTTCTTTACTGCTGCATAGAGTCATTGTGTACATGTACCACATTTTCTCTATCCACTCGTCATTTGAGGGGCATTTGGGTTGGTCCCAGATTTTTGCTATTGTGAAAAGAGCTGCAATAAATATAGCAAAAAGATACAGCTTTGCATTTTGTAGGATGTACCAGGAAGTGCCAGCAGAAAGGTTGGCCCATATGAACATTGAAAAGAAGAAAAGCCTCAGACTGCTACAGGCATCAAACCCCTCTGTGGATCCTACTTGTAACAACTGTTTATAATGAGTCCTAATGAAACTTACCTTCTAGGTGCTGCAAAGTTTTAATAGAGACTTTCTTACCTCCCTTTCATAGAACAAGGAGTAATATGATGATGATGAGGTCGTTCCCTAACTGTAAATTGGAGCCAACTGTTATAGAGGTAATCTCTTATAAAACCAGTAAAACTGCCTTCTTTAATTGACTAATAGACACAGAAACTGTGAAAACGATTATTCTCTATTCAGAACCAAATATAATACTAAAGTCTCCTTAAGCTGTGCATTTTAATACAGGAGAGCTCTGTTATCAGCAATGGATTATTCTACCAAGGAGATGTTGTCCAGGGGATCCAAGCCCCCACCCAAAAGGTAAAGGCTTCTTCCCTGTAAACTGGGATACCTGCAAGAAGAGAGGTGGTACTGCTGTCAAAGACCTGATGTAAGCATGGGAAAGATGTATTGAGACCACACTTGCAAGTGTACAGTTGGTCTCTGGAATACCAGAGAGTGTTACCAAAGGCCACTAAACCAATAAATCAAATATAGGTCTCCTTGAGGCAAGCAAGACTCCTCCATCAGCACCAGCTACACCTCACCTGCCTGGAAATACTGTGCAGCAGTGGCAGCCAAATATCTGTATATCTCAAATCTAATTGGCTATTAGCTCTCTCCTTGGAGGAATAACCCATGGCTGATGCCACAAGCTTACATCCTCTAGTGGTTAGGAGATATTATAAGCCACAGTAAGACCCTGTCATATTTTACAGAAAAAATGTAATTCATGGATTAGCATACCAATCCAAACATCTGTATCTATACCAAAGTAACCTACCATAACAATTAGTACTGTTTAAATACCTATATATCTAACTGATTGTGCTTCATTAGTAGGATTGAAAGGTTATTCCTGGACAAACTGTCAGCCCATGAAAGGAAACAGCCAGAATTGACCAGAGGCCAAAATGACAGCTCCAGAGAAAGTAGACTATATTGCTTCTCATCCACCTGTGCCCCTTTTCTAAGCTTAGGGAACGATCTGCAGAAGAGGGGACATGGTAGAATGTAGGGCTGTGATTGGGGTGAATGGTGAAACTACAGCAATATAGTCTGGACACTTATTTGATCAACATGATTGTACATACAAGCTCCCCCCCCCCAGCTGGATGGAGGGACCCTTGCGCTGTGTGGGTTTGGGCACAACTGCTTGCAAATTGGTTTTACATGAAGGATACTTGTACTTATAAATTATTACTTATTGTTAAAAAATGAAAAAAATAAAGAAGTAATAGAAAAAATGTAGATACTAGGTTTCAGGCCATACAGGGTGGCTGTTGCATTAGCACTGAGGTGACAGCAACAGGACAATCAATGCCTGGTAGTAGAGGTGGTGGCTGTCACCCTGCGATGGGGGCTTCCACTTCTATAATTTGCTCTGCATCCTTCAATTCATTTTTCTACACAGGCTTCTAAGTGAAAGACAGAATTTGTGGATTCACAGGGACCAAAGAAACAATAATCTCCATTTAGTCTGGAGGTTTGGGAGGTTGTAGGGTGGATGCAAAGAGGACATGAGTGGACAAATAGTCAAGTTGTAGATCATCTACTCCTGTTCCAATGAAAAAGTTCTGGCTTCCAGTTATATGTTAAGCTTCACTATTAGATTCTGTTTGATGAAACATTCTAACTATAATCAAAGCTCTGCCAGCCTGGCTAAACTGGTGAGGATCAGATTAGTAAATCTACATCAGTTACACAGACACCTGATGTCAGTTTTTTAAACTCCGGATGTAATTATGTGTAGTCATAAGAATTAATTTTGTTTCTTAGGCCAATGAGCTTTAGCATCTTCTGAGTTATTTGGGATGATAAAAGTGTTGCTTTCAACTTAAAAATTAGGAATTCAGGCTGGGCATGGTGGCATACACCTTTGGTCCCAGCAGATCTCTGTGAGTTCAAGGCCAGCCTGGTGTACACAGTGAGTTCTAGGGAAGCTGGGGTTATAAGGAGACCCTGCCTCAAAACAAACAAACAAAAAAGCAAACAAACAAACAATCTGGGGCTGGAGAGATGGCTCAGAGGTTAAGACCAATGCTTTGCTCTTGTAGATGACCCTGGTTCAATTCCCAGCGTCCACAAGGTGGCTAACACCAGTTGGTAACTATAGTTCCAGGGTATCCATCACCTTCTTCTGACCTCCATGGGCATTGCACAACATATGTGCACCTACCTACATGGAAGCAATACACTTATGTACATAAAATAAAATAAATATTTACTTATATAATATTAGCTTTATTTTATCAATATTTTATTATGTTATTTTTTAAATAAATTAATAAATAAATATCATGGCAACTCAAGAACTACCACCTGCTAACATTATTTTTCTCTCCTTGGAACCATTGTTCATATATGTATATTCTGGCTAGTCTTCTGCCTAATGTTGCTCACCCAGGAGAAATTTAACCAGTGGTAGATGAGATTCCTATCTGTTTACCTAATTATTTGAGTGCAATCATATTATAGTATACAAAATGTTGATGAGTTCACTCTTAGTTTTTGACCCCAAAACTGATATCTAATTATTTGAGTACAATAATATTATAGTATACAAAATGCTGATGAGTTCACTCTTAGCTTTTGACCCCAAAACTGTTACCTAATTATTTGAGTACAATAATATTATAGTATACAAAATGCTGATGAGTTCACTCTTAGTTTTTGACCTCAAAACTGTTACTTGTCTGTGACCATTCATTCCTCTGATTTGACTATTGATGTCTTTCTTTACTCTCCCAATGTGCACTAAGTCTGCCTTTTTGTCATTCCTAATAATCTCTATTTTACTTGTCTACTACAAATAAAATACCCATCTGTCGATTAAGGCATGGACCATATTACCCGTATAGGTGCTTGATCGTCCTATTACAGAGTGAGATACACATGTTCCCCAATTTCCTTTGAATTTCATGCTTCCTCATCAACCTGAAGTTCTAGACTAGTTTTTCAGATGTCACTAATGTGTCTTCTGGATTCCCACCATAATGTGAAGGTAGCTATTTCTTAAGGTTACATCTCATGTTTCTTATTTAACTCCAGTTATCTCTGTAGCTTTAGCTTAATATTTCTACTTTCTGTAATAACTCCAAACTCCTCAAAGAACTTATAATTGCTCCATGTTTACAAATCTTCACATTTATTCAGTCTTAATGCTGCTGAGTACTGTAAATATTCTCACCATAGTGACCAGTGGTAATTTACACATGTCTCAACCCCTTCACCCTTCTCCTGTTGGCTCACTTGACATAATTCATGTTGCATAAGTAGTGTAAACTGAACTACCAAGTGGAACAAACCAAATAAATTAAACTAATACACATTCAGATTTTTTAATTAATTTTATTTATTTCTGTATGTGTATGAATGTACTGTCTGCATGAAAGTTTGTGCACCTGTGTCGTGCAATGCCGCGGAGGTCAGAAGAGGGTGTCGGATTCCCCTGGAACTGGAGCTCTCCTGGAATTGGAGTTTCAGACGGTTCTCGGCTGCCATGTGGATGCTGGGGATCGAACCCGGGTCCTCTGCAAGAGGAGTCGGCACTCTTAACCGCTAGGCCATCTCTCCAGCCCCACATTCAGATTTATACATGTTTTTTGTTGTTCTAATTTTTTGTTACAGTTATTTATATACATGAGATTTTACTGTCTTTTGTAATGTATTATTTTTTTTTTTTTTTTACTTTTAGGGAAACAAAAAATATACATAATTTTCTTATTCAAGGTGGGGCTTTGTAACCCTCAACGTTTTGGAGAATAGCCAGTTCTTTTCTGTTGATAGATTTTTATTTTTATTTATTTATTTATTTTTTGGTCTTTTTGAGACAGGGTCTCCCTGTAGCCCCAGCTGTCCTGGAACTCACATTGTAGACCAGGCTGGCCTTGAACTCACAAAGATCCGCCTGCCTCTGCCTCCCAAGTGCTAGGATTAAAGGCATGCGCCACCACGCCCAGCTTCTGTTGATAGATTTATGCAGGATGACCATGCAATACATGAAAGTTAAAAGCCAGACTATTAAGATCTACTGTTCACATTTAAGCTTAATGCTACCTCCCCCTAATTGCGGCATGAGACAGACTTTTTTGTTTGTTTTTATTTTGTAGTATTAGGTACCAAATCCAGGCCCTCAGGTATGCTAGGCAAGCTTTTCCCGTCAAGTTACTACATGTCCAGCTGATTGGACAATTTCATAAACTCCATGTTGCATATACTATGGAATAAATAAGTGTAACATGTGCAAGTTGATTAATGAAATGTTTAACAAATAACAAGAAAACAATATTAGTAATTGCTATAAAACCAAAGTCTTTTTTACTTAAAATCAACAATTTTAGAAATGGAAAGTTTTATAGTAGTTTTTTTTTTTTTTAAGTAGACAACATTGGGCCTATATTATAGATGATATAAGAAAAATTGGAAATACCAATTTGTACACATATTACTCAGGGATTTGTGCAGAAGAGGGGGTGAAAGATTGTAAGAGTCAGAGGGGGTGGATGAGCACAGGGAAACAGAGTTTTCCCAGCAGCTGGTCTATTACTCATATCAATTCACAGCAGTGATGACTTCAAGTTCCATGAAGCTGTAAGGAGAAAAAAAAATCCCAGCATAGACATTACAAAAAGGGTAAGAAACTCCAAGGCTGTCTAAGGACATTGTAGCAACAGATGGCTGATGAGACAGACAGTATTGTTAAAGCATGGGGCTCTTGTTAGGTTAACCAGGCGCAAGTAGATGTAACCACAGTGATGGAGACAAAAAGTAGACCTTTATATTATAGTAGGCCTTATTTTATATATAATGGAGTACATTAAATTGGTAGAGAGAGAAGGGATCTAAATACACTCAAATTGTAGTATGAAAAATCCAAATATTGACTTAAAAATATAATACATAAATCTATGATGCAATTATTCCTAAGAATCTGAGTAAGGGTCAGTTGACACACTTCACTTGCTAAGAAATTAGTCACATGGCTAGTGCAGGAACACTTTAATAAGTTCACGAGTGATCATTCTGAGAAAAACGCTGTAGAGGATCTTCATCACTAAGCACACAATGCCCTCCCTCTGCGGACAGAAAAGGTAGTGTCAACTTCCAGGCCTCTGACCCAAGGAGGAAGCTGTCAGCATGGCAGTGCTTTGAATGAAGAGCGTTTGCATTGTTTTACCTTTCTCAGATGTGCCACCCCGTCACTAGGCACCTGAGCAACAGCCTAGGGCTTGTTACAGTAGAGGCCGGGAAAACAGACTGACATGGATGGGACAGGACATCTCATCCTCACCAGTAAACACTGCTTTGCTAAAGTCACATGGTGAGGCGTTATGAGTGCTGCACACCAATGCTCCAGCATTCCATGTCTGTTCAGAGCTGGAACCACATACCTCTTCCTCAGACTTCTGTTGTGCAGATTCCCACTATTCACTAGTACACCTCTTGCTCCCTGGGAACCAACATTGGATGAGGCTCACTCCTGGGATGATTTGTCTTTTGCAAGCATCAGTTTGTCTCCAAGGTTACAGGTTTGTATAGGGGAAATGTTGGCAGCCTTAGAAAGCACAGGGGAGGGGCTGGAGAGATGGCCTAGCGGTTAAGAGCACTAACTGCTGTTGCAGAGGACCTGGGTTCGATCCCCAACACCCACACGGTGGCTGAGAACCGTCTTTAACTCCAGTTCTAGGGGAATCTGATGCCCCCTTCTGACCTCTGCGGCATTGCAGGACACGGGTGCTCTGACCTACATGCAGACAGTACATTCATACACATACAAATAAATAAAATTAAAACAAAATTGAAAAAAAAGAAAGCACATGAGAGAGGTGAGGTTCCAGAAGTAAAAAAATAAAATAAAAAATAAAACAGGCGTGGCTTTACAAAGAAGTCAGGAGAGGCTTTTCGCAAAGGGCCTGGGTAACAGGGATAACAATTGAAGTTCACTTAACTAAGATGTTTCTTTCCAGAACAAGGGGCCTAGGGCCCATGTGGTCAGCTGTGTCTCTTATTAGTTGGCATTGTTCTGGCACAGATAGGGTCTCTGTGAACTGCTAGGTTCAGCTTCTCACCCCATCCAGGTGGCAGTCTGCCTCTCAGAATTCCTGAGCTCCACTTATTCCAAGTCAGTTTACCTTAGTCACTGACACTCCTTGTTCTGTTCTAACTCTTATCCATGTAGCCAAACCATTAACCTCAGGTCAGAAACAGTCCCTCATTTGGGGTTATATGTCCTTCTGTCATTAGTAGGCCAGATGTACTCACCCATGTTTTGCCTCTCCTTCATAGCTGCCTTCAGATGTATCCTGAAGAGAGCTATTGCTGTCATGTCTTCTAGTTTTATGAGTAAACTAATCGAAGCCGGAGTTTTTCCATCCTGTTAGTCACCTAACAGGCTTTAGTGCTTGACTGAGAGAGAGAAGGACTGGGATCGGGACTGGTGGGCTGCTTCTTCATGGAGCTTATTTTTGCCTGCATAGCCTACCTGGATCCAACCTGGTGTGTACCACGACCATGTGATCATAATGTAGTACTGCTGTGCATGCCAATTTTAGGGATTTTTATGACCAACAGCACAGGATGATCCAGTTACAGAGAAGCTTGGTGGCCTATATTCCAAGTATTTCTAAGTCCCAGGTCCCAGAGCTGTGTAAAAACAATGTTTTTCTAAAGGATAGTGGATCTCTGCCAAGGATAGTGTGGCCTTGGAAATCTCAAGGACCTCAAGCTGTGACTCACCTGAGGTGGCTAGCCAGAACTCCCAAGAGCTTGCTGATCTGCCACCCACACTTCAAGCACCCTCACTTTTGCTGAATCATGGAGTCAAGGCACAGTAGCTTGAACATCTCATAAAGTCTTATTGTGTTCTAAGGCCTCAAGTAAAATTAGTAACTCTGGGGGTGATTCCGAAAATGGGCCAGAGCAGCACACTGCAATGAGGTGTGTGTTTCCTCCAGAATCCAAAACAGCACAGCAAATGATTCACACCATTCAGATGCTATTCCATTTTGCTTTGGAGATGTTGGGTGATCTTCAGACAGCTATACCTTAGAAATTTGAGGTAAAAAGTAACTAAATCAAAAGATAGTCTATAAGGACAAAAAGCTTAGAATGGAAACATGCTTCTCCTATATATTTATGAAGTTTGGAGTAGTCTCAGATGTCCCAGTGAGCACACTACGGAATCTCCTCAAAGGCTGATTAGACCTCAGATGTCAGAGACCCAAGCACAGGATTTCTGACTGATTAGACTGGATGGAGCTGTAGAAATTGCAGGTCTATTAAGCTTCTAGATGGAAGTGATGCAGACTCTACCCTTTAAGAACCACTAGAGAGACTGAAATGCAGGCTTTGTGCCACAAGACTGTAGGAGGCTTTCTTTGTAACGAACAGGTACCACAAGGCCCTGCTAAGGAAAGGAGAACACAGCACCTGCCTGCAGCCACTGTAGGGAGCTGGCCTCTCACACAGAGCCCAGCCAGCTACTTCTGTAGGAACTTCCACCTCAGGTCCTTAGCCAGGGACAAGGAGACAGGTTTTCCCACTCTTGGCCTTGATTTCCCACCTGTCCAGAGATTGCTGATCCCTGGACAGGAATTTCAGGCTGTTGGCTGCTGGCCCAGCTTCAGCCTATGTCCACTCACAACACCAGCTATCGAGGTTGGTGGTCCCCACTGGGACCTCTTTCCAACCCACTGGCCACTTAAATGAAATGCAGGCCTGCTTTGGCCTGTATGCACACAAAAACTAAAAAATGAAGGCCTGGAATTCTGCAATGATGTTAATGGGGAAGGAATTTGATGTATTACTTGCTACAGCCTGCTTTTATAAGCCAAATGACATTAGTTCCCAGAGCCAATCATAGCCCCCCCCCCCAATTCCACACCACTGCACACTGCCGCCCACCCAGCATTATGCACCTAGGCTAAGCTATTTGCTCCTCCTTGGGGTGGGGTCAGAGAAATCCCCTGACTCCCATCCACATGGTGCCTTGAGGGATGTTAGCTGAGAACTAGCCCCCAATTCAAACTGGATATTCCTATGTCCCCTCCTTTTTTAATTTTTTTGCGATGCAAGATGAGCCCATGGGAGAGGTACGCATCATAAAGGAGCCCGACCTTGAATACACAATTGCTTAAACCTATCTTGAGTGCTGGATGAAGGTAGGCCAGACCTAAGATTTTGTTTTTCACACTAAAACCAAATTGTGCCCCAAAACCAACCATGAGGTAAACTGTCAACTATAAGTAATAAATACAAGCAATCTTCAAGTAAAACCAATTTGCAAGATGGAGGGGCTTGCATGTACAGCATGTTGATTAAATAAGATCCCAGTCTATATTGCTGTGCTCTCACAATTCACCACAATCTCCACAGCCCTTACATTTTATCATGCCCCCTCTTCTGCAGATTGTTCCCTAGGCTTCGGGAAAGGGGCATAAGTGGTTGAGAAGCAAAACAGTCTACTTTCTCTGGAGATGTCATCTTGGACTCTGATCAGTTCAGGCTGTTGCGTTTCATGGGTTGGCAGTCTATACAGGAATATCTTTTTTTCTTTTTTTTATTTTTGTATGTGTATGAATGTACTGTCTGCATGTAGGTCTGTGCACCCATGTAGTGAAATGCCGTGGAGGTCAGAAGAGGGTGTAGGATTCTCCTGGAACTGGAGCTAAAGACAGTTTTCAGCTGCCGTGTGGATGCTGGGGATAAAACCCGGGTCCTCTGCAAGAGCAGTTGGCGCTCTTAACCACTAGGTCATCTCTCCAGCCCAGGAATATCTTTTTAATCCTGCTAATGAAGCACAAACAATTAGAGGTACAGGCATCTAAACAGTACTAATTATTATGGCAAGTTACATTGTGGGCATAGACACAGATGTTTAGATGGTATGCTAATCCATGAACTGTAGATGTTCTGTAAAAAATGACAAGTTCTTATTGTGGCTTATAACACCTCCTAACCATTAGAGGACATAAGCTTGTGACATCAGCCATGAATTATTCCTCCAAGGAGACAGCTAATAGCCAATTAGATTTGGTATATGTGGACATATGGCTGCACAATATCTCCAGGCAGGTGAGGTGTAGCTGATGCTGATGGAAGAGTCTTGTTTGAAACAGGGAGACCAATATTTGCTTGTTTTAGTGGCCCTTGGTAATGCTCTCTGGCATTCTAGAGGCCAACTGTACACTTGCAAGTGAGGTCTCAAAACATCTCACCCATGCTTACACCAGGTCTTTAGCAGCAGGGCCTTACCTCCACTCTTCTTGTAGGTATTCCAGTTTATAGGCAAAAGGCCTTTACCTTTTAGGGGCTTGGATCCCCTAGCCAACATCTCCTTGGCAGAATGACCCATTTCTAATATCAGAGCACCCCTGTATTAATATATTTTGCTTAATTACACAGCTTATAAAGACTTTACTCTTATATTTGGCTTTGAATAGAGAATTATCTTTTCAGAGTTCTTATGTCTATCAGTCAAATAAAGAAAGCAGTTATACCTGTTTTATAAGAAATTGCTACTATAACAGTTGGCTTTCTCATTTATAGTTAGGGAATGACTTTATTACCATCATGTTTTTCTTTTATCTATAAAAAGGAGAGGTAGGGAAGTCTCTCATATTAAAACTTTGTGTGGCACCTGGAAGGTAAACTTCATTAGAACACATTATAAACAGTTGTTTCAAATAGGATCCACAGAAATGTTTGGTGCCCTGTGACTCAGGCAGTTTGAGAGGGTTTTCTTCCTTTTAATATTCAGATGGGCCAGCTTCTCAGCTGGTATTTCTTGGTCCACCCTTCACAATGCAAAGCTGTATCTTTTCTTTCTCAGCCATTAAGTTGGTGATGTTCTGACCTGTGGGAACATGCTAATCCTTTCTCATAGTTTTAAGATTTAAATAGAAAAATTTGACAAAAGGTTTAAATATATAACTGTATCCCCCCTTTTTTATTTTAGGTTTCTATTTTTGACCCATAAATCTCTAAAAGGCAGTTGTATTACACATACCTATAGGCAGGAATCAAGGTAAATCATTAAATTTACCCAAACTCTGGTGCACCAAACTTTATAAAGACAATTCTCCAGGACCACAAGTCACAGACTAACCCCAGTACACTCATAGTGGGGACTTCAATACCCAACTGAACTCTCTGGACAGGTCAACAGGACAAAGAATCAACAGAGAGGCATCTTACCTGAACGATATAATACACCAAATGGACCTCACAGACATCTACCGAACATTCCACCCTAATACCAGGCCAAGTCCCCATCAGCGCCATCCACAGGTGCACCAGCAGATTCAACATGAGAATTCCCTCTGCCTCCATCCTTAGTCCATGCCTTCAACGATTCAGAAACACTAAACTGTCTCCAGGCCACAACTTGAAACACAACAGCTACAGCAAACCACAGCATGCAGTCAACAAATACATGCCATACATCACAAAACAACTCCTCCTGAAACATAGCTTCCTTAAAAGTATCATTTCCCATCTTGCAGAGATTCTAGCTTACCAAACTGGTCAGCCACATTTGATGTGGCAGATTTAGGAGGCTTTCTTTGTAATGAACAGGTACCACGAGGCCCTGCTAAGGGAAGGGGAACAGAGCACCTGTCTGCAGCTGCTGTAGGGAGCTGGCCTCTCACACAGAGACCAGCCAGCTATGTCTGTAGCCTGGCCTGAGAGGAACTTCCACCTCAGTCCTTAGCTTGTGACGAGATATATTTTCCCACTCTTGGCCATGATTTCCCACCTGCCCAGAGATTGCTGATTCCTGGACAGGAATTTCAGGCTATTGGTTGTTGGCTTATCTTCAGCTTATGTCCACTCACAGCACAAGATATCCAGGCTGGTGGTCTGCACTGGGCACTGGGATCTCTTTCCAACCCACTGGCCACCCGAATGAAATGCAAGCCTGCTTTGGCCTGTATGAGTGCAAAAACTAAAAGATGACGGCTGGGAATTCTGTAATGATATTAATGGAGAATTCAATTTATTGCCTGCTACAGCCTGCTTTTATAAGCCAAATGACATCAGTTCCCAGAGCCAATCACAGACCCCCCAATTCCATACCACTGCACACTCCCAGCCCACCCAGCATCATGCACCTAGGCCACACTGTTTGCTCCTCCATATGGCGGGGTCAGAGAAATCCTCTGACTCCCATCCACATGGTGCCCTGAGGGGTGCTACCTGAGAAATAGCCCCCAATTCAAACTGGATCTTCCTACAGAAGACAAGTTCTAGTTTGACAGTTATGTGATTTGAAAATGACAGCTATTTAGTTTCTGAACTTCTGTGAGAGAGGAGACACCAAACCTGTTTAGAAGAGAATTAACAGTATTAAGAATGCAAGGGCCAAGGGCCTAAAAAGACCTAGAATCCCTATGGCATTCCCCCTTGCATATATGAACCTCAGAGCATGCCATTTATCATATTACAGAAGATATACAAGTGTTATTATCCATAAATATTATATATTCTAACATTAAAATAGAATCTAAAAATTAATATGAGACAAAATTTAAAATGGATTTCTGTACATGGGTCAAAGGTTAAGTTTCTCTTAATTCTAAATTTGAATCTAAGCTAAATTCTGTTCTAAGTTGATTATTCATTAGAGTATGATGATGGATGTTATTTTGTGAGCAATGAGGAAACATTTGATTAGATTGTGGGGTTTTTGTATTTTATATTTGAAAATTAAATTACCTCTAACAGTTTTTCAGTAGCTTTCATTAGTTCACTAATCTATTTAATAAATACTACTGAAATATATATCCTAACCAGTGTGATTCCAAGATGAATGCTGTATAATCAACTGTATCCAAAAAGGCACCTTCTAGTTGTTTCAGACCTGAGTTCCATAAATTAATACCAGTCCTCTGCTTTCAATACTTTGCTGAATAATTTTATATTTAATTAAATAGAATCTCCTATCTAGTGTGACATTTAGTTGTTAATAATGCTATATGATTATTACCTCTCTTGGTGAAGGAGTTCAGTTATAATAATAAGTAGTGAGATGTATGTATTTTACTTTCTTTCCAGAGGATTGCGACTTAGATTTGCTTTTATTAAATAGTCTGACATTGATAACAAGTGTACAGACATGAATCTTGCAATCAATTTCAAATGTATAGCAACAACTGATTTCAGTTGTTTCCTCTGGAGAAAAATAGGAATTAATCATACATAATTGGCCTGTCAAGTTACCATAATGTCCCTTTTCATTTGAAAACTAAGAAACGTACAGTGACAGAAAGGACTCTTTTAAAAATTACTAGTGACTTTCAGAGACAAATTGCTTCAGTACAGCCTTTTGCACACTCTTGCAAGAAGACTTGCTGACCACTTCACTACATCCTGTGGACAAACAGCAAGATCCTCCACCTAGCACAGGAGTGACCTGCGTGCTCACTGGAGCAGGCAGTCTGACTGAGGCAGGGAGCTCACCACCTGCCTGCTCTTTGTGTAGCAGCAGGAAAGCAGTGTAGGACATGGAGAGAAAGATGACAAGATAATAAGGGTAAAATGGGCTGAGCTGGAGTGAAGCAATTACCCATGGCTTTCCCTTCACTGCCAGTGAACAGCACTGTTTTGCAGTAGTTTCTGGGTAAGCCCTTTGTTCCTTTTTTCTTTTACTATGTTTTTTTTTTTCCTTTTGTATATAACTATTTCAAAACTTTGCATTTTCATCAGTCTTATTATGCTTCAAAATATTCATTATAACAAAGAAGTTAGTAAGTCTGCATCAATTTTTTGTTAAAAATATTATGTTAAATGTTTATATGTTTATATTTGTGTTTGTTGTTGTTTTTTTAGGGAAAAAATTCTTTAAGCCTAAAGTTACAAGCTTAGTACAAAGCAATGTTAATGACTGGGAGACAACCACGAATTTAATTTAAAGTAATTTTATCCTTATTTTGGATCATCAGAAACAATATCATAGGCAAAAGGACAACAGCATTTGGTAGACTATTGTTCATTTTGAAAGATTAGGTTCTGGATACAGCTTGATCCAAAATACCAGGTGAATCATTATTTTACTTTACGTTTTTTAGACAGGGTCTCCCTCTAAACCAGCAGGCCTAGAAATTAATATGTAGACCAGACTGAACTCAGTCTCTTAGAGATCTGTCTGTCTCCTCCTCCTGGGTGCTGGGACTAAAGGTGTCAGTCACCATGCACTACCCTTTGTTCCATTCTTGACAAAAGGATTATCTGCAGTGGTTAGACACAATGCCTGCCATGGTGTCTTTAGCTGTAAATTATTTAGAAGCCCAGACTTCTATGCATTTTTAAGGGAAAACCTCTTCATATGAGACTGACACCTGTTACCATTCCTTATTTGTCCTCTCAGTGCCTCTAAATATTATGACAGGATAACAAGATGGAAGGTTTCCAAATGCTGCTCCATTGTTTTGAGTTAGAGTTTACTGAGAGAAGGGGCCATGGAGTCAGAGAATTTGGGTGAGCTAAGTGTAGTCAAGCCAGCCGGCCAGGGGTCTGGCCCTAGAAGCCAGGCAGCACTCCAGGGCTGTGAGAGGCTCACTGTAAAGCCAAACAAAAGGGTGTTTTGTTTATTGCCTTGTTAGTAAATAGCTGTTTTCTTTTTAAATGTTTGGCATTGTGTGATTCCCATGAACTAGAGTCCAACTATCACCTTTATGAATATGAGAAATGCAAATTTCTCATTTTGATCTTTGTGACATCATCTGTAAGAACAGAAGTTAGTCCCCTCCATCATTAATCTCCATTACACTTAGCCCAAGGATGAAATCCACACTGTCCATATTCGTGGTGCTAGACATTCTCTGGCAGAAAAATATAATTTAGTCATATAGTTCCCTTTATGTGTGCTCTTTGGTTTTACTACAAAGGGCCATATCTGCACCATGTCACAAATTCTTCCTTACATGTATAGTGAACAACAGTGTCTATTTATTGTTGAAGCAGAGCTTTATTCCTACCATTGATAAGAACTAAATCTTTCATTTTACTTAGACTTTCTCTATGGTTCAGACTCTTCTTTTGTAATTTAGCAAATTAATTTCTTCTCTATAACCAATTAGAGTGATTGCATTAAGTACTTTGAGAAGGTCTTTGAGTATATTCTACCTATAATTATAAGATTTTTGAGTAGAACATGACACAGTGCATCTAATTACATTGGCAATTAATCTTTTTTCACTGTTGCTGGAGTGAAATGGGGCTCGACATTCTCTTTATAAGCTATCTCATGTGATTCTGTGGTGTGCATCTAGAATATAGAAAAATAATGTAACAAAACTCTGTTAATCTTTGCAAGTTAATAAGTATCTTTTATGAGTGCATTCATTTACTTTACAAACATAGTATTTAAAATTTGAAAGTGAAGGTGATAAGAAAAGCCTCAGTGAGTTCAGGCCATTCCTGGCAGGACCTGAGTCCTATAAATGAACACAATTTGTTTCCAAATGAAAATGTGTGCATTGTTATTGTTGCATTATTGCTTTAATGGACTCGTGCGTCTTCTAGCACATCTGTATCTCAAACTGAAGAAGAGAAAGTGTACTAGACTGGTCAGGAGGTGCAGTACTTTATCTGCCTCTGCCTCATTAGAATCATGTGTAACCTTCAGTCTGTGTAAATAAGCAACCAATGTACCAAAAAGAGAAAAAAGTAGCTGTTAGAATCAGAGAGGTATCTTTCTTGGCCTGTGATTTACACCAATGTTCCTATGCGTATATACTACTGAAAGTTAATAACCACGTTTTTCTAAATAAAGAAAATACAATGAATGTCCATTTGAAATGCATTGAGTAATAGTGTCTATCCACATTTTTCATATAACTTAGACAGAAAAGTAACTTAGTTAAGAGATATGAATTTATCAAAAGAATAATTGTGTGCCAAACTAGTGCTTAAAAAATTGCTTCTTGTTGCTTCCACTGGTTTCTATGAATAAACAATTGTTATCTACAGGATTCCTGCAGCTTTCAAATTAGTACATTATTAAATTTCAAAGGCTCATAATAGTGAAGGTGTAATGAAAAGATGTAAATCTGAGACTAAACATAATTTTACCCAATAGCTTATGTAGAGGAAGTGTAGGTAGATTTTTCATGAGTGCTCAGGGTTTATCAACAAAACAATTTTTATTAAAGAATTAATTTTAAAGGAGAGCGTAATCTACTTTTACCTTGAGATGAGATTTCAATATCAATAATTTAAATACAGATCATAACCCATCCCTGTATAAGAAGGTATGACGTTAACTAATTGTAGGTGTTAAGCTTAGTGTAAAATTGATACCTTCAGAAAATCGCTAAGCATTTCACAATGTGAGTATGAAGATAATGTCCCTGAAAAATGCTTGATGTCCTAGGACACATCCGCCCTCCTCTCAAAGACCCAATGACCACAAGAATTTTGTACTAAATGCCAAGCACTGTTGCGATAGAAGACCTTGACATGGTTTTCAGAGGAAATCAAGTTCTTATATGTAACTGTCTTCTAATTAGTGAAGACATGAATATCTTACAAAAGCCTAAAGATATGGTTTTTGGAAACAGAAGTGCTCAATTAAGAAATTATTCATTGTTAGTACTGACGAAATCTCTAGAAACTGTCCTCGAACTGATCTTTCCTCTTTTTGAGCTGCATCTGTGTTCTCTTCAGTGCAGACAATGGTGGTTCATCTCTTAAATTATTTGGATGAAAATGTCCTTAACTATCTTTTAAATTTTTGATTCTATGTATAGAATCTTTATAAAATGAAATGCAGAAGGGGGGAAATCTTTGGGATTTGAGGTGGTGAGTGTATGAAAAAATGTGTAATTCAGGATTAAAAATGTGGGGCAAGCAGGAGAGCAAAAGAGGGAGGGAGGGGGAGTTAAAGAAAATACTACCATTATTTTCTTGAAAACTAAACACTGCGATAATAAACTGTAGCAAGAGGTATTTGTTTATATATTTATTCTTCAATATTTTCCACTGATGCAAAAGGTTAATGTAATATTTATCTATGAAAAATCACTATTGATATTCTCAAAGCCCGCTTTAATAGATATTTATGTGTAGGTGTGAATAGATAAATAATACACATTCTTTTTTTGTCTGATGGTAGAAACTAAAACAAAGACCATGGAGGAACTCTGCTTACTAACTAGCAAGCTCCCCTGATTGGCTCAGCTACACTTCTTTTTAAAAGTGTTTTTTAAAGACTTTTATAAATGACTACTGTATTTCCATCTTTTCTAACTCTCTTTCCCCCTCCAATTCCTCTCATGCCCTCTTACTCCCTAATTTTATTATTGATATACAGTCATATACATATCATATATGTGATATTATGTATCTATATATTATAGGATATATAGGATATATATCCTATATATAATATATATTATAGGATATATATCCTATATATAATATATATTATAGGATATATATATATATCCATCTAGTGGTGCTTGTTTAAATATACATGTGTTTAGAACTGGTCACTTGAGCACTTGAGATTGGGTAACCTAACGGTGAACCCCTCAGAGAAAAGAGGAATCTTCTTCTCTCAGCAGTCACTGATCACCTGTAGCTATTCATCTATTGGTGGAACCTTGTAAAAATTTCATCAGCAATGGGAGGTCCACTGGAGTTAGCATTATTCAGGTCTTGTTTATGCAACCATATTGCTGAGATTTCATGGAACCATATTGGTGAGATTTCATGGCTAAGGCTTCCCTGTCATGTCTAGAATGGACTATCTCGCAGTGGGTATCCTGATCCTCTGGCTCTTACAATCTTTATGCCCTTTTGCCGACCATGTTCCCTGAGCCTTTGGTGTAGGGATTGAATTATAGATTCATCAATTGGTGTTGAACAATCTACAGTAATTTAATCTCTGCATTTTGACACAAAAGATTAATATATACCTTTGTATAATTCATTGGGTTGAATTTTAAATGCCCCCCAAAGGCTCCTGTGGTATAAAGAAAAGATTTGGTCCTCACCTACTTGGAAATGGTAGAGCTAGTCAGATCACAAGGAGTATACCCTTGAAGGGAATACTTAGACCCTAGTCTCCTCATATCAAACGCTGGCCATAGTGACTGTATCATAGCACACACCAACCAAGCAGTGCCTTGCCTCAGAAATGAAAGCAACATGGCTAACCAGAAAGTAGATGAATTCTCCAAAACTGTGAGCCAAAATAACCCTTTGTACATTGACAATGTCAATTATTGCTATAAGGAGCTTGATTAAGACCTCCAATTTTATTTTTATTGTTTTCATACTATATTCACTATTAAAATTAATCTTCTCTTGCAATATATCTCACCTTTTAAGTTAAAATGCATTACAAATATATAACCATGCATACATACCCTTTACAAACATCAAATTCAAAATAGTACTGGTACTTGTAATATACTTCTTTCCTGCTTCAGAATGATAATGTACATTATAAAAATATAGACAACGTCTCATTATAACTGTGTTCTACTATTTTTGTCTTCTGGAACAATCCTAATAAACTTACTCCATCTTTTCAAAGAAATTGAGTGTGATTGTTAGATCATCGATTCTGAAATAATTATTTTAAAAGTTTGTCTAATAGAGTCCATGTAGCCTTCCTGTTTCTGAGAATTGTCTTCCATAAATTGAAGATAAGGTTGCTATACAAACATGTCAATTTATGTAGTTTTGTGTAGTTGTACTATTGTTACTTANGCTCTCAACCACTAGGCCATCTCTCCAGCCCTTGCATATATTTTTAAGCTACAAAGATTAGTGTGTGAGATTTATGTTATTCTATTGTGTTTCACTCTGCATTATACTTTTAAAGACTGTTACTATGTGTATTATCTTAGTTCATTTACTGTTTTAGTAGTTCTCTACTTGAGACTGAGTCATTTATAAAGTATGTGTATTTCTTTCAGTTCTTTTTTAAATAATTTTTATTAATTTTTATTTATTTCTGTTTGTGTATGAATGTACTGTCTGCATGCAAGTTTGTGCACCTATGTCGTGCAATGCCGAGGAGGTCAGAAGCGGGTGTCGGATTCCCCTGGAACTGGAGTTCTCCTGGAATTGGAGTTTCAGACGGTTCTTGCCGCCATGTGGGTGCTGGGGATCGAACGTGGGTCCTCTGCAAGAGCAGTCAGCGCTCTTAACTGCTAGGGCATCTCTCCAGCTCCTCTTTCAGTTCTTATAGCTTGGGAGTTGAAGATCATGTCTCAGCCTGTAGTGAAGGCCTTCTTGTTTCTCTTAAATATTCTTTATATCATACCAACTTTTCAGTGTTCATACATTTGTGTTGCATGCAAGGTGGTGGGTAGGACATGCTGAGGTGAAACATGCACCCTTTTTGCTGTCTGCTTGGGAAAATACATCACTCTGAGGCTTGCCTATGGCCTCATTTTATCGTGTTTCCCAAAGATTGACTATCCAAATACCATCCACATAGGAATTTGGGGACAGAGTTTCTAATGCATGAGCTTGGAGGTATATATTCAAACTATACACCATAACTTGTCTGCTTTTTACATTTTCTGCACATAATTCCCAAGATTGAACCAGATTGTTTCTTGCATTTTGTCTCTCAGGAGAAGACCAGGGTGAGTATCTGCCAGAGTCCAGCCCCAGCAGGTTCAGATCCTGAAGTGGGTGGTCTCAAAGGGAAGAAATCAATCAGATAAGACACAAGAATCTCCTTCTTTTCATGATCTGAGGGTTACAGAGAGCATCTGCCTTCTTTGCTTCTGTGCAGGGCTTTTCGAGTTTGCCACTCTGCTAATTCTCTGTGTCTCTGTTTCTCTTTACTTTCTTCTGTACAGGGCCATTTGGGTTTGCCACTCTGCTAATTCTCTCTCTTTGCTTCTCTGCCCCTCAGACCTTGATGTTTATTTTTATATAATTTAAGACTAATATAGCTTGTGTAAGCCTAAGCTAATAATGAAAAAAAAAATTCCCCAACTTCCCCATAAATATTTTTCAGAAAATTCACACTTACGATCTTAACATCAAAAACAGTAAAACAATAATGGCTCAGCAATTTAGCAATTTTGCAGCAAAGTTAAGTTAATATTAAGTTTTAACTCTAAGAGCTTCATTGTTTATGCCTTGCGGTTACATAGGTGCTGGACAGTGTAAAAATGAACTTTAAAGCTTTAACAATAGAGAGCTTTATTTTTCTTACTTTAGTACCTTGTTAGCTTGGTCTGTAAGCCATTTTGATGTGGTTTTGATTGTATCTTGTTTTTATTCTGGTCTTTGTTTTCCTCAGTTTCTGGTTTCCTCAGTTTCTCTCTTCACACCTCCTGCTGAGGTGTTTTTCTAAAGGCTCCTAATCTTTGAGTCAAATCTTTTTAGTTTAAACCAGACCATGAAATCAAAATTCCTTTCTTTACTTGGGCAATCTGTATATGATACAATTTCTGTAGAATTCTTAATTGCTACCGTATCACAGTTTTATTATTTCTCACAAAGGACTCATTTCTAGAAAAGGGATAATTATGTGTCATTTCCATTCCTTGAGGCAGAAGCAGGTACCCTGATTGGGAGAAAGCCAAATATTAAGCAAGTTAGAGAAACAAGGATTAATATGATAAAAGGAATTATTAAAAACCAAGGTCAGCTGGAGAGCAGACTTCAACCAGATGAGTCAGGTCATTTGAAAGTTGTTAATCAGTGTACCTTTCATGAATGGCTCCATCAAGTATCCTTGCTTGTAAGTGTCTTGAGTGAAAATGTCCTGAGAATGGTCCTTATTGTCCCAGATCTTCAGGTGTGTGCCTGGCTATGGAGGTTTTGATGCCGGTGCTTTTGGAAAAGGGTGTCAGAATCCACTGCAAACAATAAACATATTCTACATTATCATTATCTTTTCTTATTGTTGCTTTACTTTATACTTAATATCAGATTTTAAACTTTGAAATTGGAACTAGGGAGTAATACAGTTCCCTGATAATGAGACATTTCCTAGTTTTACCAGGCCATCTATTTTTACTGTTAATTTTAGTAACATATTTGTTGTACATTTGGGTGTAATATGTAAATTTACCTGTTGTGAGTCTCTTTGTGCTGTATATTTGCTAAATTACAATATATTATTTATTTCTATACTTTTCAATGATTCTGCACATTCATCTGCCTTCAAGATTGAATGCATCAGATCTTAACACATGCTAGATAATACCTGCTAAGTCTCAAGCCAGAGACTGAGAATTGGGAGGGAGCCAATGGGGAGAAAGGAATCTCTTGGTTTTAATTCTCAGCTCTGGAGGCAGGTGGGGTGTGATTAAATGGACTTTGGCAGCTTGCTCTGATAGCTGATTTTTATGTCCTGGGTTTATGCCATACCCTTGGTCTGAGCTGCTTTGATTATTTCTCTGGAAATGGATGAGAAAGATGACACTGGACAGCAAGGGCACAGAGACCTGGATCAGAGAATGTTCTCCAGACTAAACAGTCCATGGAGCTGCCGAGGGAGCTCTCTTAGTACTGGGCAAGCCCTGATCATTGAAGTTTGGCACAATGACATACATGGGTGAAATGTTTGTAGTAGAAATGGAGGCAGAATTATAGCTAGAAAGACTTAAGATCCATGGCAAAGTACAGAAAGTTTTCAGTCCTTCATATGCCTTATCTGCTTTAACAAACCAAATTCCTAGTAGAACTTAATTGTAGGTTTTCAAAAGATTGGAACAATCCATATTAATACTGCCACTTCAAGGAATCAAAGTGATTTTGTTTGGCCATTTATTTTCTCTACAATCAAAGCTATTGTAATGTTGGGTTTTTTTTGGTGCCATCTCACTATGTGGTGCAAATCTCTTAGCAGGTTTTCAACAGCATCATGATTGACAAAGGAATCAAAGCTGGGAAGCCAGGCCTAAAGTCTGAAGCACTCACTCAATCTGTATCTGAAAAAAATATTTTTATATTCGGTGGAGACTGCACATGAAATGCTTATAGAGAAGGTTTTTATTGAATAGTGTCAGGATTATCTTGCTTGGGGAGTCTGGATGGAAAGAAATGTCATCCTGCTCACATTTAGCTGAAGGTCTACCACTTATCCTTTATGCAGTGGGAACTTTGACTTTTTAGCATACACAGAAGATCACTGTGCTTTGTTTACATAGACAAAACTGTTGAGATACAGTGGCTCCAACCTCTAAAGTCTTCAGAGGAAAGCCAGTATAGCAATAAGTATTTAAGTTAAAAATTTTGTTGGAGCAATGAAACCCTGGGAAACTCAAGGCCAGAATGATGCATCCTCTCTCTTTCTGAAGTTATGAGAAAACATCCCAATGCTGACAGGGTCTCCAGGGCCTTTTGTAACATTTGCTCCTTCTCACCTCTGATCTGTGCTGGAACCTGGAGGAACACAAGAGCTGTTTCTTTAATACCCAGCCCCATTCCTTCCCAGGTACCTGGTGACTTTTTTTAAAATAGCAGGTGGGGTGACGGACAGAGTTCCTATAGTCCTTACCTGTGATTTAAATTTCATCACTGACTTGCACTTTGGAGAACATTGGTTCTAAAGTGAGTTGCTTACACTAAGAGCCATGTCTGGGGAGTCTGTATTGAGGGTGTGGAGATTTTTAGAATACAGTGTAAAGCAATTGATAGAACTGCTTTGATCTTCCCATCTATCAGGCTGTTTTGTCCTTTGCGGATTCTACTGTAACAGACCTGTGCCTTCATTCACTTGTATGATTATGTGAAGAAAACATATGTGACAAAGGAAACATTAAGTCTCTCCCACTTTCCTGCTCCCTGCCAGACACTACGAAGCTCTTCAGCTATGCTAACCTGTTGAATCCTCAAGTAACAACTGAGGTGCGTTTCCTTGGCTTCCCCAAGCTCAATCTAAGCCAGAGGCCCAGGAGCCCAGCACACTCTCAGGTGGGACAGGAAAAGGCAGCAGCTGGTGCACCAGGCAAGTGAGCAAACCTGCCCCCCAATAGTGGTGCAGACCTGGGGTTGTGGTGCAGATAATCCAGTGGGCACAGTGTCAAGTGATTCTAGATTGCACAGCTAACATATAAGAACTGAACAGCAGGAAGCAAAGTGCATGTCCAACAAATCCTCCATCATAACATTTGAGAATAGCACCAGAATCCAAACCAATAATTGAATAAATAAATAAATAAATAATAAAAAGAAACACACATGCTGAAGCCACAACAACAACAACAACAACAACAAAATAACATGGGAAAAGTTCATAATAAATCCACACCAAACTCCACCAGTCCTATAGAAGATCTCCACAATGAGATCCCCCTTGAAGGAAACCAAGACATGGACCTTAGAAGAGCAGTCATAGACATATTCAAAGAAATCAAGGAATATAAAGAACAAATAGGAGAAATAAGGGGAGAAAATGAAAAAAACTCAGGAAGAATCTAGAAGGAAAGAATCATAAACTCTGGAAACAAGTAGAGGGAGAGAATGACAAACTCTGAAAAGAACTAGAGGAAGAGAAACAAAAACTCCAGGAAGAAGTGAAAACACTGAAAAGAAAAGAAAAAAAAAAAAAAAAAGAAAGAGACCAGTGAAGCAAGGAGCTACAAGTAGAGAATGGCAAGCTCCAAAAGGAAGTGGAAATACTAAAGAAATCACAGGGAGAAGTGAAAAAGGAATTGGATCATTAATCCAATCAACAGGAAATGATAGGAGAAAGCCTCAGAAGCAGAATGTATGAAGCAGAAAATGAATATCTGACCTGCAGGATAATGCAGAATAACTGAACTACTCAATTGAAGATTATGAACAATCTTTTAAAAAGACAAGAGTGGGCTGGGCGTGGTGGCGCACGCCTTTAATCCTAGCACTCGGGAGGCAGAGGCAGGTGGATCTCTGTGAGTTCAAGGCCAGCCTGGTCTACAGAGTGAGTTCCAGGACAGCTAGGGCTACAGGGAGACCCTGTCTCGAAAAGACCAATAAATAAATAAATGAATAAATAAATAAATAAATAAATAAATATAAAAAGACAAGAGTGGAATAACCAGGAAATGTGGGATAAGATGAAAAGACCAAATCTCCACATCATAGGAATAGAGAAAGAAGAATACTAAGATAATGGTATAGATCAGATCTTCAACAGGATAATAGAAAAAAATTTTCCCAAACTGAAAAAAGACAAACCTACACAAATACAAGAAGCACATAGAACACCAAATAGACAAGACCAGAAAAGAAATTCCCCATGCCAAATCATAGTTAAAATGTCAGATGCTTGCTGGGCATGGTCGTGCATGCCTTTAATCCTAGCACTTGGGAGGCAGAGGCAGGTGGATCTTTGTAAGTTCAAGGCCAGCCTGGTATACAATGTGAGTTGCAGGACAGCTGGGGCTACAGGGAGACCCTGTCTTGAAAATACCAAAAAAAAAAAAAATGTCAGATGCTCAAAACAAAGACAAAGTACTGAAAGCCACAAGAGAAAAACAAGTTATATGTAAGGGGAAAAGCCATCAGAATTACAGCTGACTTCTCAGTGCAAACTATGAAAGCCAGAATAATGTGGACCAAAGTATTCTCAGTGCTAAATGAATTTAGATGTCAATCCAGATTACTATACCCAACAAAAAGGTCAGTTATATTTGAAGAAGAAAAAATATTTCATGGCATAAACAAAATGAAAAAATACATGTAAAAAAAAAAACACTTAAGGAAATATTTGAAGCAATCCAAAGAACAGGGGAAAGGAACAAATATCCCCAAGCAAATAAAGAGAGAAACTAATAAAAGCATAACAGCATAAATACAATCCTAGGCCAAGAATGCAAACAAAGAATAAATTGAAAAGAAGCAACACTATTCTCTTGAGATTCTTCTCCTTCCTCTATTCCCATGATGCGGAGGTTTGATCTTTTCATAGTGTCCCATATTTCCTGGCTGTTCCAGTTTTGTGTATTTTTAAATTTTTCATCTCTCAATAATAACCTTAAATATTAATGGCCTAAACTCCCTAATCAAAAGACATAAACTGGGAGAATGGCTTAGGAAACAGAATCCTACTATATGTTGTCTACAAGAAACCCATCTCACCCTCAAGGACAGAAACCAACTCAAAGTGAATGGATGGAAAAAATATTCTAAGCAAATGGTACCAAAAAGCAAGCAGGAGCTGGATTTTAATATCAGACAAAATAGACCTCAGAGTAAAGTCAATCAGAAGAGACAAAGAGGGCCATTACATCCTTATCAAAGGAACAATTAACCAGGATGACTTCACAACCCTACATGTTTATGCACCAAACTCAGATGCACCAAAATATATAAACACAATTCTGCAGGTCTTCAAGAGACAGATTAATCCCAGGACATTAATAGTAGGGGACTGCAATACCCCACTGGGTTCTTTGGATAGATCAACTGGACAAAAAAAAAATAAGCAGAGAGACATTGGAACTGAATAATACAACAAATGGACCTCACAGACATCTACAGAATATTACACCCAAACACCAGAGAACATACTTTCTACACAGAACCCCACAGAACATTCTCCAAAATTGACCACATACTGGGACAGAAAAGAAACCTCAACAAATATAAAAGTACTGAAATTATTTCATGAATTCTATCAGACCACAGTGCAATACAGCTCAATATTAACACCAGAACAAGCCCAACTAGCTACATGAACACATGGAGACTAAACAAAACATTCCTGAATAATGAAGTGGGTCAGGGAAGAAATAAAAAAATGAAGGAAATAAAAGTATTCATGGAACTAACCTAAAAAGACAATACAACATATCAAAACCTGTGGTATACTTTAAAAGCAGTCTTAAGAGGGACATTTAGAGCCCTAAGTGTCCATATGAAAAAATTAGAAAGGGAACAAATAAATAATCTAACACTACAGCTAAAAACAGATGGCAACAAATGGACTCTAAACCCAACAGTCAGGAATAAGTAACGAAAATCAGAGCAGAAGTGAATGAAATAGAAACAAAAAAAAATACAAAAAAAAATCAATGCATTCAAAAGCTGGTTGTTTGTGAAAAGATAAACAAGATAGATTTCTAACCCAGGTAACAACAACAACAACAAAAAAAACTCCAAACCAATAGTACTCATGATGAAAAGGGAAATATCACAACTGTGCTGGATAGCTTTAGTGTCAACTTGACACACCTGGGTTGAGGGAACCTCAATTAGGGAATTGGCTCCATTGGACTGGCCTGTGGCCACATCTCTGGAGAATTGTCTTGATTGCCGAGTAATGTGGGAGGGCCCAGCCCACAATGAGTGGTGCCACCCTGGGCAGGCTGTTGTGTACCATATAAGAAGGCAGGCTGGGCATGAGCCAGGGGAGCAAGCCAGTGAACAGCATTCCTCCATGGCCTGTGCTTCAGCTCCTGTCTTCCAGGTTCCTGCCCTGAGTTCCTGCCTTGGGCTCCCCAAGTGATTAACTGTGACCCAGGAGATGTAAGCTGAATAAACCCTTTCCTTCCCAAGTTGGTGTCAGTCAGAGTGTTTTGTCACAGCAATGGAAGACAAACTAGAACAGAAATTGGTACCAGAGAGTGGGGTATTGCTGTGACAGACCTGACCTTGGTGTTTTGGGGAAGGATTGTGGAGGCGTTTGGAACTTTGGGCTGGGAAGATCATTGAATGCCTAAAGATTGTTGCTGTGGAGCTTGGAGCAGTTTTGCTGAAGGAGTTGTAGAAGATGGAGGCCTGGCTTGTGAAGTTTCTAGTTTCAAAGGAGAGCAGAGATCATCAGGACTGTGTAATCTGTGGGTTCTGGTCAGCTGGGGCTGTGGAGAATCAGCTGTAAGTAACAAGAGACCAGAACCTGAAGTGAAACTTTTGTGGTACTGGGGCAATTGATGCTGGTTAGCTGGGGCTGAAAAATCAGCTGTAAGTAACAAGAGACCAGCATCACTGAGGTGAAATCTTCTGGGGAGAATATCTTCAAGGTCAGCACACAGAAGCTGTGACCCAGAAAGGGCCTGAGCCTCCATCTCGAGCCAGAAGCCGGACTTGGTAACGTGTAAGAGTCTCCTATATGGTTCCGGTGTTGAAATTTGAGGGGGTCACAGAGAGCAGCCGAGGCTTGGCACTGTGAGAGGTCAGGAAAGACCATTGGTGGAAGTGCACCTCGGTTGCTGTGAAGACCCCAGGATTGCAGGGGTCATGGAGAGAAGCTGAGGCTTTGCACCAGGAGAGGTCAGAAGAGACCATTGGTGAAGGTGCTGCCTCAGTTTCAGTAGCGACCCCAGCTTTTTGGAGATGCCGGTACCCTGGGACGACCACCAAGAGCAGCGGTAGGTGTAGAATGGAGTCGGCCTGGGCCTGCGAGATGAGTGTGCCACGGACGGCAGAGTCGGAGAGGGGGAGCTGCCGAGACCCTTTGGAGCCCAGAAGATCGTGAGTGTTATATTATGGGTATAAATATATTTTTATATATGTATATTTAAATGTATAATAACTATGTATGTATAAGTATTGTATATATGTATATATATATATTGCTACAGTATATATATCTATATATATATTATTATTGTATATATATATTGTAGCAATACAAAGTTGAAAGAACAACAACAAAAATACTGAAAAAAACTCTGGAAAGGGTACCTCAGAAAAGATAACAGGACATGTTATGCAGAGCAAGCGAGTGGACATGGGTAGGAGTGGGGGGCATGGAAAGGGAAGCAATTCTAGATTCATTGAGAAATGATGTAAGACATGGAAAAAGTTTAAAGTAACAATAAACTATTTATATTTATTAAAATAAATAAAAAAAAAAAAAAAAAAAAAAAAAAACCTCCCATGCTCATGGATTGGAAAAAATAATAATAGTAAATGTTCAATTCATAATCAAATTAACATACAGATTCAAATGAAATACAACCAATCACAAATCCTCCATGAGGTTTCTTCACAGCACTTGGAAAAAAATATACCTCCATTAACCAATCATTAATGTGAAAAAAATCAAAGACCCACCAATGTAAAGACCCTGAGTGTAAAAAATGGCACACACCAAGAGGGATGCAGTACAGCTTACCAGAACTTCAAGGCTATACTACAGGGTTTGAGTTACATAAAGACAGCCAAATGGTAACTAGGAACAAAAACAAGACTCAGTTTACCAATGAAGCCAAAATTTTGAAGATCCAAAAAACCTGAGCTCATAAATTTCCAGCCTCCTCATCATATTTGATAAAGTGTAAAAAAACGGCCAACAAAAAAGCTCTTAGTTAGAAGTGAAGATAGATTCATCTTCTGAGCAAAATGGTTTGGTAAAATGACTGGATCGATCATTTCATAGAGGAGAACAAAATTAATTCCTACTCTCACCTGTTACAAAAATCAAACTCTATGTAGATTCATAAGATCTCAAACATGAAACCTGAAATACTCTGAATCGGTTGAATAGAAGAAAAAAGTCAGCAGTGGGCCATACATAGGAAGTGCTAGGTTAGGAGAAAGAATCTTTCACTAAATCATTAACACCAGTCACCAAGCGGAAATAAGAAGTAACAGCTGACAAGTGGGACTCATCAAACTCAAAAGCTTTTGTACAGCAAAGAAACAATCAAGGAAGTGAGAGAAAAACCCATAGAATGGGAGGAATCTTCATCAGTGATATATCTGACAAACATTAACATCCAGAATAATAAACTGTACTCAAAAAAAAAAAAAAAGAAGTAAGAAAACAAATGACTCACTCAAAAGATGGAGTAAAGAGATGAACAGAGACTTCACCAATGAGGAAGTAAAGATGGCTGAGAAGCATCCTAAAAAGTGGTCAACATCATTAACAATTAAGGAAATGCAAATTAAAACCACTCTCAGATATCATCTCACTCTGGTAAGACTGGCTAGGATCAAGAACACAATGACACCAAATGCTAGAGAGGATGTGGGGAAAGGGGAACACTTATCCACTCCTGGAGGGAATGTAAACTCATAAAACCACTGTGGAAAGCAGTGTGGAGAACCCTTAAAAGACTCAAAATGAGCCTACAACTGACCCAGCCATACCACTCCTGGGTATATACCCATAAGACTCATCCTACTTCAAAGATACATGCATATCCATGTTTATTGCAGGTACTGGGGTGGGGTAGGAGGAAGAGAAAGGGGGATATGTCTAAATTGAACTGAAAAATGATGTATGCAATTACACAAAATCCCAATAAAAGTATTATATTAAAAAAGTATTATATTAATAATAATGAAAAAGAAAGATAAGTGACCAGGATAAAAATATGTCCAGATCGGGGGGCTGGAGAGATAGCCTAGGGATTAAGAGCACCGACTGCTCTTGCAGGGGACCCAGGTTCGATCCCCAGCACCCACATGGTGGCTGAAAACAGTCTGAAACTCCAATTCCAGGAGAACTCCAGTTCCAGGGGAGTCCGACGCTTTCTTCTGACCTCTGCGGCATTGCACAACATGGGTGCACAAACTTGCATGCAGACAGTACATTCATACACATACGAAAATAAATAAAATTAAAAAAAAATATATGTCCAGACTAGAAAAAGAATTGCTTCTCAGGCTGTCTGGCATTGGTCTCAACAATTAATAACTATGCTGCTAATCATTTGCTAAATATTTTAAACTCAGGATTGTTATGAAAACAGAAAAATCCAAGGTCATAACAAATTACAAAGGAAATAAATGACTACAAAAACTCACGTTTACTGCTTTATGCCATTAGAATTACAGTGAAACTTGGGAAACACATTTGAGAGAAATCTTCCTTCCTGTTACATCATTGAAATCATATGTCTTCGAAATCTTGCTGCATCTACCCAAGTATTTCCTAAATACTGTGCCCCATCAGGCAGAGGCCTCTAACTCTATAATCAATATACTTTGTGAAAAATGAAGTTTATGCCAAGTCCTTCTCATGAAGTAATGGAGTTGAAAACCTGGCCATAAGGCTTCATGCTCAGCACCAGCCAATTAATTATGACATTTTACAGTTTTTGTATTTATCAATTTTAGGAAATAATGTGATATTTTCTCATAGAAAAAAAAGGCAGAAATTTGTTTTTTCTAAGAAATTTTAAGCTATATGGATGAGTAGAAAACTGAGTTTGGAATGACTGCTGTGAAATTGTTTGTAGGTTGGGGAGAAAGTGAGTGGTGTTCAGAATGAGTTACTCCACCTATTCTTTTTTTGAGACAGTGTCTCCCTATAGTCCCAGCTGGCCTGTAGACCAGGCTAGCCTTGAACTCACAGAGATCTGCCTGCCTCTGCCCTCCATGTGCTAGGATTACACCATATCCTGTGAGTTACTCCATCTATAAAGGAGTCTGCCTAAGTCAAACTTAAGGACATGGACCATTTTCTGAATTCATTTTGAAACATCTGTTAAGACATGGACCACTGTTTGAAATGATACCAGAAAAAGGCAGTCAGTGTGGGAAAGGACATGGGATGGCCACCTAATCCCTTCTCCTGTGATATATAGTAGTTTCACAGAGTGCAATCTTCTTTTGAGAGAAAAGCACATGAAAACAAGAGTTCTAGTGTCTTCACTCAGTCCCCTATGTTGTCACTTTGGTATGATCCATTTGTTACTGCTGGTAAACCAGTATTGATACATTATTACTGAAATTCAGGGTTAACCTAGTTTCCTCTTCTAGAGCTAATGCATAGTCTGCAGGCAGTCTTCACAAACACAGGTAAATGTTTCATTAAGTTCCTTATATGTTTTCCTCATTACTACACTTGGATTTTAAGAAAACCTGAAAAGCCATGTAACAGTGCCTCTTATGAAGGGCAATGACACAATCTGTTGATAATCAGCTTGATCATTTACTAAACAGCTTTTCCAAACAAAAGCTAGCCCTCTTCAGTTCTCATACTGTGCACTACAATTGTGCTATTAGCAGCCCACATCAGGACTGTGTAGTTATGCTGTTTTATCTATGGCAGAATGTCTGCAAAAGTCATTGGGCTTTTCTACACTGTAATTTTCTATTTCCCATTTGTTAATTCATGCAGTCTTTAGGCTTGTACATTCGCCAGTATCTATGTTAGCAGTCTGGGCTCAGGATCTCTATGTTGCTGCTCTGGTGGTCCCACATCAGCCCTTTGGAACATTTGTCAGATGTCTCCCTTTTATCATACTCTACCATGCTGATATTTAAAGATGTATTGATATTTTTGGAGTGCTTTTTCTTCCTAGAACCACACGGTCCTCCATGGCCATCTGAGCATTTCTAGACCCAGACTTTTCTCGAAGGATCCGTGATTCTGTCTTTAATTTTTTTTTATTTATTTCTGTATGTGTATGAATGTACTGTCTGCATGCAGGTTAGTGCACCCGTGTCCCCGCGGAGGTCAGAAGAGGGTGTCGGATTCCCCTGGAACTGGGGTTTTCCTGGAATTGGAGTTTCAGACGGTTCTCAGCTGCTATGTGGGTGCTGGGGATCGAACCCAGGTCCTCTGTAAGAGTGGTCGGGCTCCTAACTGCTAGGCCATTAAAAACCAAGGACATGGCTGTCCAGTGTCCTTCTTGCTATCTGGTTCCGTTCCTTTAAGTCCTGTCAGCTGGCAGAGCCCCTGAGCTCTGCTAAGCAATGATATGTAAATATTTCTGCATGGACCCATTTCCATTGAAATTAATCTGAATAGGAATATCAATTCCTATTGTTATTCTGGTGAGGCCAACTATGATTTGTTGTGACCCAATCATTTTACTTCTACTTCCTAAAGCTCCTCTTCTTTCAACATGAGAGCTCAACTGTTGTCAGATAGAGACAAGGATCATCATCTCCCCACAGTCTCGCAGTAAGCTATGTCTCCAGTCTTATTCCTCCACCAGGGCAACCTGTGCCTGATTCTTCTTTTTAACTTTATTGTACTACTTATTGTTGTTTTTAATAATGGTCTCATATGATCCCAACTTCCTGGCTTCAGGGGTTCCAAACTTTATCAGCATACCTGGATGTATTTTGCTTTATGAGGTGTTTGGCATAGGAAGATATCAGCTGGATGCAAGAACAACTAGTTCTCTTAACTGCTGAACCATCTCTTCAACTCAGATTCCACCTATATAGTTAGTTTTCTGTTGCTGTGATAAAAATACTATAACCAAGGGAACTTATAGAAGAAAGAGTTTGTTCAGTTTATGGCTCCAGAGTCCATCATGTTGGGGAGGGATGGTGGCAGGAGGTGGCTGGAGAAAGAACAGAAATCCAGCACTTCACATTTTGAAGCAATCACAGGAAGCACACAGTGACTAGAAATCAAGTGAGGCTGAAGAACTCTCTAAGTGATGACCTTCCTCCAGCAGAGCCATACCTCCTAAAATCGGTCAAAACAGCACCACTAACTGAGGACAAATTTTCAGATACTTGGAGCCAATGGGGATATTCTCATTCAAACCAGTGCATTCCATGCCCTGGTCCCCATAGGCTCATGACTGTATGAAAGTCAAACTATATTTAGTCCACCTTCAAAAACTCCCCATAGTCTGTTTCACTCTCAAGACTATTCATACATCCAAAGTCTCTTCTGACACTAAAAGTAATCTCTTAATTATAAGCCCCTGTAACATCAGTGCACAAATAAAATATTTCCAAAATACAATGGAACTGAATATACATTCCTATTCTGAAAGGGAGGAACAGGGGCATACTGAGGAATTACCAACCAGAACAGGACTGAACAAAGAATGGCAAACACCAAATCCAGTAGCTCCAAGTCCTGCTTCTCTGACTTTACTTCCAAATGGCTTAGATGGCTCAGACCTTCCTGCTTTACTGCATGCAAGGACTGACTCTCTCTCTCTCTCTCTCTCTCTCTCTCTCTCTCTCTCTCTCTCTCTCCTTGGGCTGCTACCACTCCCTGTATGCATCTCTGCTTTGTAGCTGTTTCATGGTTCTAACATCTCCAATGTCTTCTTGGGGTATCCACTGACAACTGGGCTTCATTCAATGGCCTATCAGGGCCTTCTGTAGGCAGGGCACCTTTGCTACACAGTGCTAAGGCTCAGAAGCTTTCTGGAACTGCATCATTCCCGCCTCTAAAACCGGAACCATGTGAACAATGACAACGCCAACTTTGACTGCCCCTTACGATGGCCCCTGGCCTGCTTCATCCACATTCACAACTTGTTATGCTGTGATTTTCTAAGAGCAGAAAACCTCTCCAGCCTTTTCCTTTCACAAGTTATTCCTGCCCTGAGGGTACTCTCAATTGTTTAATCAACAAACCTGTAGGCCTCTCCTAAATCACTCTAATCACCTTATCAAAGGGAACCCTTCGTCAGTACCTCTGGTCCAACATCAATATACCTGCCAGTGCTCCCTTTCTCTCCAAACTGTACATTTTGCATTTCGCACAGCCCCACTTGCTCTTTTTCACTGTAGATCTGCATAGTATTCACCACTAATAGCTCCACAACCATTTCTACAATCGATTTTCTTGAAATGTCCTCTGCCAAAGAAATTAGTCAATTACTTTTTCAATTTAGTCTCAGGTAAGTTCTTAGGCTGTGGGAAAATAGCAGCCAGATCCTTGGCCAAAATATCCCAGTTACTGCTTAAGTCCTTAATATCCTCTGGAACTACATTTTTTCTAGGCATGACTTTCTTCCAGGCTGCTACTAGAATGGCCTCCTTACCTCCCCTTAAAACAATCCACTACTTTTCTAGCTCAAATTTCTAAAGTCTTCCATAGTCTTCCATAAACCATGCTCAGGTTCTTGACAGCCAATAGCCCACCCTCTGGTAGCAACTTCTATATTAGTTTTCTGTTGCTATGATAAAGCAGCATTACCAAAAGGATTTACAGAAGGAAAGGTTTATTAGCTTATGGTCCCAGAGGAATGAGAGTCCATCATGGTTGGGAGGCATGGTGGAAGGAGGTGGCAAGGAGCAGAAAGCTGAGTGCTCACATTCTGAAGCAGGCATACAAAGCAGAGTGACTGGGAATCAAGCAAGGGTTAAGCCTTCCCTCAGCACGCTGCTTCCTCTAACAAGGTACTCAACAGTTTTAGGGACCTCCCTGAAGAGCACCACTGACTGGGAACAAAATATCTGGAGCCTTGGGGATACTCTCATTCAAATCACCACTCACCCTTTCTAATGCAATGTTATCTTATTGTTATTTGGATTTGTATCTGTTTATTGAAGAATTTACATTGAACACATTTAAAAATGTTTACTAGCCATCTGTATAGCTGTAACTGAGAAATGTCCATTCAGATCCTTGTCCCTTTCCTTCCAGTTTGTTCAGTCTTTTTGGCAATTTAAGGAATTATTTTAACATTTGGGAACCATATCTTTTATCAGGCAAGGTTATTTTTTCTTATTTTTTAATTGAATATTTTCAAATTTCATACAAGTTAATTTGATGTTATTTAGGAGCCTTCCCTGTCCCCACATCCTGTTATTGCCGCCTGTCCAATTTAATGTTATCTATCTATCTATCTATCCATCCTATAGAGTCTAGTTTGTATCTCCAAATGTGCTTCAGTGTGAGTCCATCCAATGAACCTGGTTAACCTACCAAGATACCAAGAACCCCATCCTTGAAAGAGAATGTCTCTGCCACTCCCAGCAGACATCTCTTTCTACAATTTCGTTAGGAGGGGTTGGAACTTTTTACCCACTTCCTTATGTGCATGCTGGAATTTTTTGATGTTTTCTGTTTGCATGGGTCTTCTACTTTAATGTTCTTCCTTTCCCCTTCCTATCACGGCATTCTGCCTTCCTCCCTTCACTCATTCATTAGTTATTAGTTTTATTTGTTTGTTGAGTGCTCCAATTTTTCAAATTGGAACAGGTTTTCTAAGATTTAAATGGAAGCATCCAGCTAGGAGGGCATGTGACATTCATCTTTCAGAGTCTAGGTTAACTCACTGAAGGTGATTGTCTCTGATTTTAAGCATTTACCTGCCATTTTCATAATTTTGTTTTTAAGACCTGAATAATAATCCCACTGTGTATAGGTACCACCCCTTCCTTATCCATTCATCAGTTAATGGGCATTTTTGTTGTTTCCAATAGAATTTGTGTAACTTAGGTAAGAGGGAGTGCTGGTGAGAACCATGTCAACAATACTTTTACTTTGTAAATCTTACCAATTTTCAGTTGCTGAGTCCATAACAGTTCATTTGTGTAATTGTGCTTTGATATTTTATAATTTTTTCTCAAATATTTTATATTCTATAGGTAAATATAGGCAAGGAAGGATTTCTTTGATAACTGAACTTAGTAAAACCTCCCACCTCATAGTTCTCCTTATTTCTGACCATTTGAAATGATTGTAGCCTTGCCAACTTTTTGTCCTTAATAGCAGTGGGGCATTTCATTATTCACACCTCAAATGATAACCTTTGCAACTGACTTAATTAAAGTGAACATTTCATGTAAATCATAGCAGGGTCTTCATTTGACTGTATCTTTGTCTCTGCTTTCTCCATGGCTGTTTTATAATTGGAAATTTCAGACCAGTCAAACATGAATGATTGATTTAGCTGGATTTCTATTCGCTGTTACAACCAACTTTCTAGTCATTGTTTCTGGTCCTGATTTTCCTCCATTTTTTTCAGTGTCTCTTGTTTTTAAAAAATGTAAAATGATTCCCTCCCTGCTCAAGCATATCAGCTATATTCTTTTTTATCCAAGTTTAATATCTGTCCTGAAATATCTAGTATATGTTTGCAATCATTCAGTACAATGTAATTGCATTTCACTTGCAGGTCTTGAACTTTATAGCCAAGGTTTTTCCAATTCCTTATTTGTCCTTCATGCACTGACATTGTTGATTTTACTTATTCTCAAGTCCATGGGGAGGGAAATTTTGCTGTTATTTTCTTTGAACAGTAGTATATTAGAACATGTAATAACCAAATAGAGCAGTCCAGCTCCATGTCAGTCAGGGTCTTCTTTCCTTTTCTTGTTTCCCATATGAACTTTACACACTACAGCTGATCAATCCTATCTTCTCTCACATTGCATTGATTTTCCTGAACTCCACTTTCTGGGAATGTCTCTTTCCTCTTTGCAGGGAAAATTTACTTGATATGAAATCTTAATTCTTTTAATGGTTTTCTTTAAGAAATTATAGCAAATGGCAATAGGCTTCTTTGTTTTGGGGTGAGAAAGCTTATTTGACTCTTGTCCTTGTTCATAATGAGAAGATGTCCTTGACATCTCACTTGGGGCTTCATTGAACTCTTTTCTTTGTTTCCCTTTACTTGAGATTTTAAACAATAGGCCTAGGTGTAGATTTTGTTCTGTGTCCATGGTGCATCTGACCCATAGACTTGCATATTACCAATCATAGGAAGTTCTCAGCCTCTGATACTTTAGGTATTTTCCACTTATTTTAAACCCATTTATTCTCTTAATCACACCAGTGCTTTTGATGAATATATCACAGATTTATTCTCCTTCATGTTTAGGTTCTGACATGTCCTTCCATGCTTTCTTGAAGTTTCTGTTTCTCAGCTCTAGTTGCCCTCTGTGACTCCATGTTGTCCACCTTTTCCAGAAGGATCCAATTTTGCTTCACTGGTGTCTCTTCCAGTTGAGCTGATCTTATCCGGCTCTTTTATCTATCCATGTCTCCAGACTTAAAAAAGCAGATGGTCTTGACACCTCAGTTCTCATATTGTCCAATAAACCAGTTTGCAGCATGTTCAGTTTCTGTTGTAAGGATAGAAATGCTTCCTTCTGGGCTGGAAAGATGGCCTAGTGGTTAAGAGCGCTAACCGCTCTTACAGAGGACCGGGGTTCGATCCCCAGCACCCACATGGCGGCCGAGAACCGTCTGAAACTCCAATTCCAGGAGAACTCCAGTTCCAGGGGAATCCACACCTTCTTCTGACCTCTGCAGCATTGCCCGACACGGGTGCACAAACTTGCATGCAGACAGTACATTGATACACATACAGAAATAAATAAATGCCGGGCGTGGTGGCACATGCCTTTAATCCTAGCACTTGGGAGGCAGAGGCACGCGGATCTTTCGAGGCCAGCCTGTCTACAGAGTGAGTTCCAGGACAGCCAGAGCTACAGAAGACCCTGTCTCAAAAAAAAAAAAAAAAAAAAAAAAAAAAAAAAAAAAAGAAATGCTTCCTTCTAAGATTTATATGAATGACACAAGAATCTTACTGCGATTGTGTAATTCCAGTATTCAGACTTTTCTTTATGGATTTGTTCTTTGTACAAAAATCTGAAAGTACATACTTAACTGTGCATGAGGGAGGGTTAGAGAGTGTAAAAATAAGCAGAGTTTAGCTGGTGTGAAATATAAGCCTACTGAAAAATTAAACATAGACTATCTCTACATAAATAAATGTGTATAGCTGAAGACTATATAATAAAAAATATAACCAGACAGGAGAAACCTCCCTTCAAGTTGTTGGTCAGTGTAGTCCAAGAGACTCCCCAAATTACATACACTTTTCCAGTCTTTGGTTGCCTTCCTGAACAGGAAGGTAATACATTATTGTTGAAGACAGTGCATACTTTGGACACAGAACTTGAAGCAATGTAGCTGGAACTGATCTGGAAACCACCTCCCTGAAGGCTAGCTCTCTTAGTTTTGGAGCATACTATAAAGCTGCTAAGGAGAACATCAATGGTCCAACATCAGCTTTTTAGCCTAATGACCAGCACAGCAATATACCAGTGTAGTGGCACTTTTATCTGGGGGGGGGGGGAATCAACATCTACCTATTGGACTTAAATCTCACTCAATGGAGGGAATCCATATGTGGCTCTGTAAACATACACATAACTGGAGACACCATAAATCTTAAAGAAAACCCTAAGGCCTCCACATCCCTAGACAAATGTAATTTCTTAATGTATGCTAAATATGGATCTTTATATTACAGACACATATGCTAATCACTACTCGTAAAGAAGCTTCTTTTCAACTGATGGAGATTATTACAGAGTTCCACAACTGGTCACACACAGATACATGTGTCTATGAATGTGCAATCCTAAGTGACACATGTACCACTATAACTAAGGCTCATGGAACATAGTGGAACTTGGGGTAGAGAGAATACTAATGTATCACTCAACTCTCATCAGTGAAACTTCCTCTTGCAACAAAGGATAATGGATACAATAGGCCACAAGTGTTTGAAGTATAGAGAATAAGATTCTGCAGGGTGCGTGTCCCTGAACAGAACTCCTATATTAAACTTCACACACACAGAGCTGAGGAACCATTTGGATGAGGGGACAGGAAGATTGTCAAGAGTCAGGGAAGGAAGCTCATGGGATTAAGGGAACAGAGCCTTACAGGCTCCTGGAACCTTGCATATGAACTTACAGAAATGGTGTCAGCAAGCACAATCAATAAAGCAAAAACCCAGAACTGGAGACATGGACTACAGGCTCAACCTTAGATAAAGAACTATTGGTAGCTAATTACTGATGGAAGAGGGAGGGTTGGTCTTCTTTAAAGGAGAGACCGTAGATAGGCTGACTAGACCCCAGTGGATGAATTTTCACTGAGAGACATCTGTGTACACTAACTTAACTCCATAGGACTGAACATATATAACACAATGCATAATACCTTGAGGGGTGGGCTATAGGTGGATATGGATGGGGAGGCGAGTATAAAGATTACTAAAATATTTTGTATGAAATGCACATAAATTCAATGAAAATAATATGAAAATAATACATTAGAAAATCTAAATGTAATAAAATATGAAATTTACTAACACTTCCATTGATTCTAGCAATGAGACCAAAGGTTAGCTAAGGGTTAAATAAAACTTTCAGTCATTTACTATTCTTGCTGCATTATTGGGTAGATCCTTATGTATCTGTTTATTTCAACATGATTCATAGAAGACACATATAAAATATATAATAAAATCTTGTTATAATTGCACTAAAGAGAAATCTAAAATTTTTGGTTTAAAAACTAAATTAGGAGATGAATGTAAAATAACTAGTAATGGCCAGACAATATCAGAACAGCTTTTTGAAGCAAATTTATAATTTTTCAATCTAATAATTTTGTTGTTATTGATGAGTTCTCTAAAGGGCAACCCTGCCTTTGTGACCTTTCAGTTTCAAAAGGCTATGGAAATACATAATGCACTTTCTAGATGGGTAGAATTTAATCTAAATTCAGTCATTTTTGATCCACTAAAGCATGAAGAAAAAATGTGTGATTTCTCCCAATTAGAGTTATCTGATAGCTATGTGAAGACACATAGCCATATGTCTTCTAAAACTTGTGTACATATCTACAACTGAAATTTAATTGTTTCAACAAAGAGACCTAATTTCTTCTAAATTTCATATAATCTCTACTCTGTTCTTCATTATACATACAGAACATAATTTTCCAATGAAGCACTGAGATGGATTCAAGTCAGCACTGTGCTGTCTGGAGTTAAGTGTTACTTTGAGTGGACTGTTCTGCTAGTGTTTCTCTATATGTCCCATGTCAGTGTTTTTCTCTTACCAAAGCTGTCTGACCTATAGTTTTGTAGTATATCAACTCGGAATTTACATGACTAGTAAAATTAATGTTAAAATAAATGTGTTTAATTATATAATCAAAAAGAAATATTTAAGGTCATCAGATTTTGTTCTCAAATAGAGTTAAATTATGACTAAATAGTAGAGAAATTATTATTATTTAGTTTATGAACTTGAAGTATTTCTTCAATTATTTTACAGCAGCAGTGCAACAGTATAGAAATATTCTAAAAGCAGAGTTGGTGTTGTAGTGCTTTAATTACTACAAATGGCAGGGCTAAAAATTAACCATATTAGAATCCAAGTCCAATTGAACACACAGTATTTATCTTTACACATAACCAAGTTCTGTATCCTTCTATACAGCATCAGCATTGTGAAACATTCTGCTAAGGAATAGCTCATGACTGATCATTTGTTATGGTTTTACACAAGCCTAGTATATTAGGAACAATCCTATTTGGAACATGAAGTGTGAAGATGGGGTTATCCAACCATACAATACAAGAGAGAATGTGATTGAATGAAACAAAACATATATAAGCCTATGCCCTTTTATTTAAATGTTTTTTATCATATATTAATTACACATAAGAATGGTTTCATTATGATATTTTCATACATAATACGTCCCAGTCATACTCACCCTATCATTATCCTCTGTTGACCCCTCCCATTCCCATGGAACCCTTCCTAGCTAACTCTCTCTACATTCAATCCACTGATTCTCATTAAGGTTTATAAGAGGGCAGGCAGGGATTTGTTCACAGAATATTTTATTGAAATTTTGTGCTTTGCATTCTATATGATTTGATGGTATTTATATCTTCTATCTATCTATCTATCTATCTATCTATCTATCTATCTATCTATCTATCTATTTATATCCTTCATAGGCCCCTGCATCCTGCACACACACACACACACACACACACACACACACACACACACACATACACACTTGTTTTCAGGAGGTGGAAGTTTGATGTAGGTGACCCTTCTAAGGATAATGTCTGTAGTCTTGTGCTCTCTGTGCATTGGCCAATTGTGGGTATCTGTGTTAATCACCATCTGCTGCATGAAGAAACATTTCTGGGGAAAGTTGAGAGATCCATTAATTTAGGATATAACAAACAGTCAGTATAATACTGTAACTAGTTAGTAGAAAACTGGTATTAAACTCTCCCCTCTGCACTGGGACCTGTTTCTCCTCAAGTTCCCTTGAGTATCAGGTATGGAATCCATCATGTGAAGTGGACCTTAAATTCAATCTTTGTTTCCTCCCACATGAAACACGCCACTACTACACTGATGATTATAACTTACCAGGACAATGGTTTTCATAGTTTATAATATTCACAACTGGGTAAAGTTGATGATTATTTTTGTTCTTCGAGTGGCTTTCATAGCAACTTCCATCACTATGCATTCTGGCCAGTAGAGATGAGGCTCTGAGGTCAGTACCACCTTAATTTCTCATTGTTTTGACTTATTTTGTATTGCCTTTTGCAATAGAGTCTTACCATATATTTCTGGTGGATAGCCCAGTGGAGCGGAGATGGACAGTATTGTTTGAAAGTTTATGGGACCCCTAGTCAACAGCTTCTCCTGGAGAGTTAGTTCATTACCATAATGAAGGTTTTATTTTCTTAGTCTTTGTTGTCTGGTAGGCTCAGTGTCTCCTTATTATAAAGTAACTCCTTTAAATCTCTTTTTAGAATGCATATGTGTATACTTTAAGAAGCTTCCATAGTGGTAGATTCAATATGGGTTTTTTTAAATGCTGTCAGTGTTACTTATCCCTCCCTAAATATCTTCACTTGCCCTTCCCCACCCAATTTAACACCTCTGACTCTAGTGGTTCCCCTTTCCCCTAATGCCCTGCCCAGGAAGCCTCTCCCCCAACATGCAATCATTTATTAGTTTCCAGACTTCTTTGGATTTTTCAAATGGAAAAATTAAAAATGCATATCTAAGATTTCAAAGTTCTCATGAGAGAACATGTAACATTTTGCTTTCTGCATCTGAGTTACCATATGCAGTATGATTGTTTCCAGTTCCAACCATTTACCTACAAATTTCATAATTTCATTTTTATTTTTAATTTTTTTTATTTTAAATTTTTTTTTATTATTTGTTTATTTTTAAGGGATTCTACAATATAATAACACAGTTGTTTTCAGATAACATTGATGTTACTCAGTTTGCGTACAATTAGGTAATTGGTGCATTTTGCAAGTATCTATGTCCAAATTTTGAAACAACCCAAGGTTCCCATAGTCCAGTTGGGGTAGCTTGTATGCACAGGCATGTTGATCATTAGGAGTCAGTATAATTGCTGTAGTCTCATGATTCACTCCTATCTCTCCGCAGCCCTTACATTCTACCTGCCTCCTCTTCTGCAATTTGTTCCCTAGGCTTTGGGAAAGGGGCACAAGTGGGTGAGAAGAAAACAGTCTACTTTCTTTGGAGTTGTCATTTGGACTCTATCTATTCAGGTTTTTCCTTCATGGGTTGACATATTTTAACTAAAAAAAAACATATTTAACTAAAAATATAGAATAAAGATATTTCTATCACTATCCTAATTCTTCCCCACTTTGCTTTAGCATGTTCCTTGTTTTGACAGAACTATGAGTTTCCTCAGACTTCTGGTTCTTCTGTTTTGATCCCATTTGGGGGGGGTCAATGAAACATAAAATCCCCTCCCCTCCTGAGAGGCACTTCCCTTTTTTTTTTTTTTTTTTTTTTTTTTTTTTTTTATGATGCTTTGTGCATTTCGTACATCATTTTCCAATTCAGATCAGGCATTTTTCCCTTTCCCTTCCCCACCACCCCCACCCCATCCCAGATCATGTATCTGCCATAACTGTCTTGCATCTTTCTCTGTTTTTTTTTTTTTTCATTTTTTAGCTATAAGTGATAATCCATGAGTATAAGCATCCTTCGTGCAAAACCAATCTATAGACTGTTGTGCCCAAACCCCCACAGTCCCACCATTCAGTGGAGGTTGACAGGTTGTTTGTTCAATCAAGTTGATCAAATGAGTGTCCAGACTACATCGCTGTAGTTTCACCGTTCACCCCAATCGCAGCCTTTACATTCTACCACGCCCCCTCTTCCGCAGATTGTTCCCTAGGCTTAGAAAAGGGGCACAGGTGGATGAGAAGTAAAACTGTCCTCTCTCTCTGGAGCTGTTGACTTGGATTCTGGTCAATTCTGGCTGTTTCCTTTCATGGGCTGACAGTTTGTTCAGGAGTAACCTTTCGATCCTACTAATGAAGCACAAGCAATTAGATATATAGGTATTTAAGCAGCACTAATAGTTATGGTAGGTTACTTTGGCATAGACACATATGTTTGGATGATATGTTAATTCATGAATTATATTTTTACCCCCTGATAAATATAACAGGGTCTTACTGTGGCTTATGACATCTCCTAACCTGTAGAGGATGTAGGCTTGTGGCATCAGCCATGGGTTATTCCTCCAAGGAGAGAGCCAACAGCCAATTAGATTTGGGATATACAGGCACATGGCTGCCTCTGCTGCACAGTATTTCCAGGCAGGTGAAGTGTAGCTGGTGCTGATGGTGGAGTCTTGCTTGACTCAGGGAGACCCGTATTTGCTTTATTGGTTTAGTGGCCTTTGGGAACACTCTCTGGCATTCCAGAGGCCATCTGTACCCTTGCATGTGCGGTCTCAATACATCCCTCCCATGTTAACGTCAGGTCTTCGGCAGCAGGGTCTTATCGCCTCTCCTCCTGCAGGTATCCCAACTTAGGGGCAAGGAGCCCTTACCTTTTGTGGGGCCTTGGATCCCCTGGCCAACATCCCCCTGGTAGAACAATCCATTGCTGATGTCAGAGCTCCTGCATTAATATACTTTGCCTAAGTGCATAGCCTAAGGACTTTAGTATTATATTTGGTTCTGAACAGAGTATAATCCTTTTCACAGTTCTTATGTCTATTAGTCAATTAAAGATTTCATTTTAAACAGCTAAATAGACAGCATGTTGAACAAATGGTACTAGTCGAACTGTGCATGTGGAAGAATGAAGCTAAATCCCTATCTCTCACCATGCACAAAACCTTGAATCAGATAGAGGCAGAAATAAGGAATTCATCGGGACTTAGAGGCACAGGAAAGGGATTTCTGAACAAAGTACTTTTAAATTGAAGTCATTAAGTCCCAAAATTGACAAATGGGTTCTGGGAATTGAACCTGGGTCCTCTACAAGAGCAGCCAGTGCTCTCAACTGCTGAGTCATCTCTCTAGCCCCAATTCCCCATATTTATAAAGTTTTATTTTATTTTCAGGAGAAACTTAAACTTGCAAACTTAAAATTGTTTAGTTTGAAAGGAACAAAATAATCCGTACATGAACTATCTGACAACCAATTTGAAAATTTACTGCTCTACTTTTCTGTCTCCTGAATCTTCAGTCTTGATAGCCATGAGCAAGAGCAAGGGCTTTTCTCATATCCTTGTGTTTTCAAAGCAGAACCAGTCAATGAAATAGGGAAAAATAACAAATCGTGGCTCTGTAGTAAACCAGTCAGCTTCTCCAGCAATATCAAGAGCTTTAATAAATACAGGTTATCATCCTTTAATTTTCCAATATTGAATAATTCAATAAATTTTACATCTCTCACTCAGAAGTCATGGATTTTCTCTTATTCCTTTTGTCCCAAGACAATATTAACTCAGCACTTTGTAAACGTTTTCTCTTTCTGCTTTTGTTGTGATGCTCAAGAAAGTCATTCCAACTGTGAAGCTCTGTTGCCTGGGCAACATGTTTCTTCTCAGCATTCATCTGGTTACAGATAGGGATCCAGTTAGCCATATGAAGTCTTGTGGATTAGTTCTCTAATGAATGATAGGAAGCTTATCAAATGTGAGTAATGAAAATCACTTGTAGGAGAAATATCTCTCTACAAAACAGCATAAAGCATAGCATTGAGACACAATTACATAATACTCATTCACCGTATGCATTCACCTTATGCAAGCATTTAGGTGATTTGTGAAATAGGGGGAAATATGTGCAACTCATGCTTCCAGTGCATTTATGTCTAGGAGAAACAGAGAAGCAAGTTAAACATAGGCTGATAATAATTTCCTGTAATAAAAGGTATTCTGTTTTTCTATTGCAGTGGGCCACAGTGGCCAATACCTTCATGTTTAACACATAGTGTATTCACCAAGACCAAATTCTCTCTCTCTCTCTCTCTCTCTCTCTCTCTCTCTCTCTCTCTCTCTCTCTCTCTCTGTCTCTGTGTGTGTGTGTGTGTATGCATGCCCACATGTTCTGTGGGATTCAAATTCTGTAAGGACTGCTGCATGGAACAAATTATAGTTTATCCAGTTGAGGCAGCTCAACTGGGCAGAATTCAAAAACCACATTTGCTCATTTGGAACAGCTGTGTTGTAAGATCAGTGAGAGCAATTTGAATGGAAAATTCAGGTGGGAAGCATGGACAAAAGGCCTGGTGGCGGAACAGTAAAGAGCACTTCAGTAATGTCTCTTCCTCATCCACCAGTTAGAAACATCTTTTCTCCTTTCTTTCAACTACTGACAAATTAGTGGTGTAATGATTACATAGTACAATCCTACATTACTCTATGCACTGTTGGTATTTACATAAATCATCTTAAATAAATGCTATGCTATTTGAAATAACATATTCTTTCTATAAATTAATGAAAAAAATAGGGACAAAGAAGGTAATGTAAGGAGCCCATATAGAGTTCAGACTCTCCCAAGATAGCTGATGATTAAAGTCTGTAGCATAGCACATGGTTCAGAAATGCAACCTACTTGTGCAGAGGGGAGTTGAGCAAGGTCTGTAACACAGCACATGACACACAGGCACACACACGGTCATTCCTGCACAAAGGAGTTCACAGGAACATGATAAAAGCCCTGAGAGGGGCTCAAGGGCAGCTAAGCTGAAAGCTACCAAGGGAGCATTTGTGCCCTCACAATTCAATGGGCTTCTCAAGGAAAAGTGTTAGAAAAACTAAGGGTCTGGCTGGCTGACAAATTATTATAAGACTTTTACAAAAATAAAATTTTGAAAAAAGGTGATCTTTCACAAGGAAATTTCAAATATAAAAGAGAGTTTCTGAATAATAAGAAAACATTTGTGGTTTGGCTTCACTTGAAGGAAATGAGACCACATTTAATGAGGAATTTCCAAAGACAGCTGGACATTCTGTGTCCATTGGGGGACAATCCACTCTTGTCCACAGTCTATACAAGACTGAAGTCTGGAATTCATCCAGTATATGATGGTGACTTTTCATATGAATCAGAAAAAGAATCAGAAGAACCCATCACCAATCAAAGCTACATCATCCCATTGATGCACTTTTATTGCATGGTATTGCTGACCAAAACCATGGAAAACATAAAGTATCATGATAAACTCATGAAGAGAAAGCAACACCAGCAGCGAAGAGGCCAAGGTTTCAGGCAGAAGAGTCCCATAACTGTCCATGATAGGAAACAGAAGACATTTACTGATGAAAGCAAAACTAAGTTTAACCCAAGAGCCATTGTAGAAATCAATCATTGCAGTTTTATTTGCCAAGAGGAAATGACATCTTTCTTAGCTGGGGAATCATCAGCAGGTCTCACATGTCCCAGGAGGTTAGTTTTTGTAACATAAGCTATGGAAGCCCCTGCCGTAACATTAAACTTGCTTCATTATTACCTCATGTCATTTATTTAAAAATACTTTATTTATTATTTTTATTTTATGTGTATGAGTGAATTGCCTGCATGTATGTAAGTACACCTTTGTTGAGCAATGTCCACAGAGATCAGAATATGGCATTGGATTTCCCTGGAACTGGAGTTGAGGATGGTTGTTAACTGCATGAGGGTGCTACGAAATGAACCTGGTTCTCAGCAAGAGTAGAAAGTGCTCTGAACTGCTGAGCCAACTCTACCGACCCAGTATTTATCTACCTTTAAATAAGTAAAATTCAAAGTAAAAATACTTCAAGGAGAAACTAAAAAGATTTTTTTAATGCTCCTATCCTTAAACCTGAAAGAAGCGTGTTCTAGTTTGTCTTCTATTGCTGTGACAAAACACTCTGACAGACACCAACTTGGGGAGGAAACAGTTTATTTAGCTTACATCTCCTGGGTCACAGTTCATCACTCAGGGAGCCCAAGGCAGAAACTCAGGGCAGGAACCTGGAGGCAGGAGCTGAAGCACAGGCCATGGAGGAATGCTGTTCATTGGCTTGCTTCCCTGGCTCATGCCCAGCCTGCCTTCTTATACCATACACAATCACCTGCCCAGGGTGGCAGCACTCATTGTGGGCTGGGCCCTTCCACACTGCTAGACCATCAAAACAATACTCCACAGATGTGACCACAGGCCAATCCAATGGAGCCAATTCCCCAATTGAGGCTCCCTCAACCCAGGTATGTCAAGTTGACACTAAAGCTATCCAGCACAATTGACACCTTGTAAACTTGACACACAAAACACATCACTATTAAACCACCACCTTTCCAGTTCTTATCCCCAAAGTATGATGTTAACATTAATCACAACCTAAGATAGTACAACCTTAAAAGTCCCACAGTCCTTAAAATGTCCAAACACTTAAAAGTTCACAGTCTATTAAAAGTCTCTTAACTGTGGGTTGCTGTATAAATCTAAAACAAGTACTGTCTTATTTCAAAGGGAAGAATCAGGCACAATCAAACAAAACCTAAGTCCAGCAAAGTGACTCAAGGCTGGACACCTGGGACTCACAATCTTCTGGGCTCCAAAGGGTTTTGGCAGCTCCCCCTCTCCAACTCTGCCATCCATGGCACACACAGCTCATCTTGCAGACCCAGGCCAGCTCCATGCCACACCTGCCGCTGCTCTTGGTGGTCGTCCCATGGTCCTGGCATCTCCAAAAAGCTGGGTTCACCACTGAAATTGAGGCAGCACCTTCACCAATGGTCTCTTCTGACCTCTCCTGGTGCAAAGCCTCAGCTTCTCTCCATGACACCTGCAATCCTGGGGTCTTCACTGCAACCGAGGTGCACTTCCTCCAATGGTCTTTCCTGACCTCTCACAGTGCCAAGCCTCGGCTGCTCTCTGTGACCCCCCTCAAATTTCAATACCGGAACCATATAGGAGACTCTTACACATTACCAAGTCCTGCTTCTGGCTAGAGATGGAGGCTCAGGCCCCTTCTGCATCACAGCTTCTGTGTGCTTACCCTGAAGAAATTCTTCCCACATGATTTCACCACAATGATGCTGGTCTCTTGTTACTTACAGCTGATTCTTCAGCCCCATCTAACCAGCATCAATTGTCCCAGTACAACAAAGATTTCACTTCAGGTTCTGGTCTCTTGTTACTTACAGCTGATTCTTCAGCCCCAGCTGACCAGAACCCACAGATTACACAGTCCTGATTATCTCTGCTCCCGTTTGAAACTAGAAACTCCACAAGCCAGGCCTCCATCTTCTACAACTCCTTCAGCAAAACTGCTCCAAGCTCCACAGCAATGATCTTTAGGCATTCAATAATCTTCCCAGCCCAAAGTTCCAAATGCCTCCACAATCCTTCCCCAAAACAGCAAGGTCAGGTCTGTCACAGCAATACCCCACTCTTCTGGTACCAATTTCTATTCTAGTTTGTCTTCTATTGCTGTGACAAAACACTCTGACTGACACCAACTTGGGGAGGAAACAGTTTATTCAGCTTTCATCTCCTGGGTCACAGTTCATCACTCAGGGAGCTCAAGGCAGAAACTCAGGGCAGGTATCTGGAGGCAGGAGCTGAAGCACAGGGCATGGAGGAATGCTGTTCACTGGCTTGCTTCACTGGCTCATGCCCAGCCTGCCTTCTTATACTGTACACAACCCCCTGCCCAGGGTGGCAGCATTGTGGGCTGGGCCCTTCCACACTGCTCGACCATCAAGACAATAATCCACAGATGTGGCCACAGGACAATCCAATGGAGCCAATTCCCCAATTGAGGCTCCCTCAACCCAGGTGTGTCAAGTTGACACTAAAGCTATCCAGCACAAAGTGTATGGACAATTTGTTTCATACAGACTGTAAGAGGCAAAAGAAGGGCTCACAGACACCTCTGTCCTTATGCATTATGTACATCATGTAAAGTGCTCCCTTCTGAAAACTGTATATAAAGACAACATAGGTTAAGAGAAAAAGACTTGGCAAGAACTATGCATAATGATGTCACTTTGTAACAAGAGCACCAGAAAAGAGCTATGAACACCCAAGGGAATAATTTGTTGTCCAGCCAACAAGACAGTGGGAACAGATTCTGCCACTGTTAGGGTTCAAGAATCCACACCAGACACACTGAAGGATGGAAAACCAAGACTTTATTTCAGGGGGGAAAAGTAACCAGCATGCTGAGGTGAGAGGGAAAACCTCCATCCCCAATAACTTGGCTCCCAGTCCTTTTATACAGGGTCTAGGGGAATTTTAGTGGGGTTTGGGTAACTTCTAGCCTTATTGGATAATAACAGGCTTACTGCACATGGTTAGGTCAGCCCAACGGCACCCCACATACCAATAGTTATCTTTAGACACAATCCTGCAACTGGAATGAGGAAATGTTGGGTCAGTCCATCTGCCCTCACATACCAACTGTTATCTTTAACAAGTTTAAGTTAGCTGTTCTTGAGACCTTAAGCAACTGTCTTTGAGCAATTGACATTTTCCCTGAATTGGGCAGGTTCCAGTAATTGCTTAAAATGGTGAGTTCAAGGCCAGCCTGGTCTACAGAGCAAGTTCCAGGACAGCTGGGGCTACAGAGAGACCCTGTCTCAAAAAGACCAAAAGAAAATGGTGGCTATACTCAAAATGGAGTCAGTGTGGGCCTCTCTTACATTCCCCCCTCGAGTTGTATACTGGGAAGCTAATCTTAGACTCCATCATCTTCTTCATCAGGGAGGCCATATACAGGGCCATACCTGGTCCTGAGAACCATGATTTTAATGGATTTTACCCATTGATTAATAAATGTGACAAGTGAGTTAAGGATGCATGGTCCACAAGCCAGAGCAGCCAGAAAGATAAGTTTACTGGCAGATCTAGGAAGTCTTCAGCTTTCAGCTGAGAAATAAACTGGCTCTCTGGAGGGTCTTGACCCTAAACTGCCTAGGCAATTTTTATCACATTACCCTCTGAGGAGGTTACCCCAATTACCAAGAAGGAATTGGGGCGCTAACCTCTCTGAATTCTTCCATGCTGAAAAGGGGCATAGGAGGTGGCAACTGGGGTACTCCTGCTCAGTGGATCCCCAAAAGTATAGAGAACAAAATCCTTAGGCAGTGCCTGTGAAGGTGAGAGTAGCTAGGTACAGTTTTTAGACAGGGAACCAGGAAAAGAACAGGGTGAGTTAAATATCCAACTTAAAAGTCCTTTAGAATTTCTCAACAAAAAGTCCGAAGCATCCATTGAGCCTCTCCTTTTGTTCATTTGGCTATGGTGTCTGGACTCAGGATCTGCTTTCCAGCAAGTTTCAGTAGTCATGGTGTGATTTTTCTCTTAGGTGGTTGCTTAAAGAGAAAGAGGAAACTTTATTATTTGGTAACAACAGATCTCATATGATTTAAATGACTTAAAATCTAGTGTTTGGAGGTACAATCTTTTAGACTTTAAAGGAAATATGATTACTTATCTCTTGGTTATACTCTTCCCCTTGGGTTTAAGGAAATATGATTACTTATCTCTTGGTTATACTCTTCCTCTTGGATGTCTAAGTCCATACAGTTAGCCCACATTAACCATCTTTTGTTTTGTCAAGGTCAGTTGAGGATCTGGTCTTCAGGGGTGACTCAGGCCTTTGGGAGTGAGAAGCCTCTGGCTCCTCTCAGTTTTTCAATCACCATGAGGACAAAGTCAGGTCTTGCTAGACCAGGCTTTCCTTTTGAAGACCTTCCTCTTTACAGACTGTTCACTGGCTAGAGTCCCATTAGTGGGTCTCCAAAACCTCCCTGCCTAGGAGGACTGGTGACTCTCAATTGCAGGATATTTCAAGAGATGCTCCCAGACATCGTTCCTGGGATTGGTTGACCTCAGAGTGCAAGGAACAAAATCGTTCCTTAGGTCCCTCAGCCGAATTGGTATGGACATTTAAGTATGGTAGTTATCCACCCAGAAAGGCTAAGTTCCACCAGGCTAACATGTTTAATTACTGTATAATATTCTAGATAAGGCTTGGATAAAAGTTCAAGCAGCCTTGTATGATACTGACTGGAGAAGGAACTTAACACCATACGTTAAGCAGACATAAACCGCAAGATTGAATTAAACAATTTCAGGTTTATTTTAAATGTGAAACTGTTCACTACAGTTACTACAAATGGGGACAACCCTTTTCTTTTTCAGACCCTTTATCCTGATTTATAGTTTTCCCAGAAAGACAGGAGTTGTAACACATACCAGAAGACAGGAAATAAACTGATAAGGATTACCAAGCCCATCTAGACTGTCTTCTTCTGGACTGCATGCAGCTGGTTCAGGAAGAAAGAATCTAGGCTTTTGAGTCAAATTATCTGGTTAGGTTAAAGGAAATAGCAAATAGCAAATCTTGCAAGAAACTTAAATACATTTTTTTCAGTAGCCATAGGTAACCCACCATTTACCTGTGCCCATTTAATCTAAACCTGTAACAGGGAGTCAGATTCAAGCTAGGAGAGGACTGAAAATTAACAACTCAGTATATTCACAATCCTATTCAGGCCACTAGTAACCCAGCTTGTGTATTTATACCTATTTAACTTAATACAGGTATTTTATCGTTTTTACTAAACCTTGAGGTGCCATGTGATATGCATATAAAGCTTGGACAAAAACTGAACACTCTTAGCGAGTTGTGGTGGCACACACCTTTAATCCTAGCACTTGGGAGGCAGGTGGATCTTTGTGAGTTCAAGGCCAGCCTGGTCTACAGAGTGAGCTCCAGGACAGCTGGGGCTACGGAGAGACCCTGTCTCGAAAAGACCAAAAAAACAAAAAACAAAAAACAAAAAATAAACAAACAAAAAACCAACAACAACAACAACAGAAAAAACCCTGAACACTCTTAAACAAACATTGACTAGACATTGACTAGATACATTTTGATTTTTAAACTAGTTGACTGAACCTTACAAATTTAAGCTTATTTATATAGTGTCCTTTTTACATGTCACAACAAACCTCAGACTTTTATCAATTGCATAGACTTTTTATCATCTTTACATAAATTCTTACTAAAAATACCTCTTAACATTTTCTGCTTTTTATGTCCCATTTTAATACCATGAGGCATAACATTCATCAACAGATTAACCCTTAATTGTGCAGATTTACTAAGTAATTAACATTTATTTCCTGTGTAATGAGATGGTACAGTTATCTCAAATACAATAGTTTGACAAATCACAGAAATGCTCAATAAAAATTGAGCTCTTAGTTTCAAACATCTCAGGACTAAACACCCTCTGTATCTACTCAGGCAACCATGCTGCTTGCTTTATGGCAAGAATGCAAATGTTCAATGACAAACAGCTTCACACAGCAACTTTTTAAACTTTCCTTCTGGGCCAAAGACTATGTCAATGAGGATTCAAGTAGCACTGTTGGGCCTCCAAAAGCAGATTGCGAAGGGAATAAAGTCTGCCTTTCCTTCCCAGATAAAATGTCAGGCATATAAAACCTGTCATGTTACATTTTACATTTTGGAATATGGAAGAATATTTTAAATACTTTCAAGGCATTTATTTATTAAAATGTTCTCTGTCAAAATTTCACATTAGCTTAAAATTCAATTCAGTTTTTATATGTCACTGAGGTTGCCACCTCAATACCACAAAAATTACCTTTTCCATCAGTCAGTGTGACCAGCATCCACATGGAGAGCCCCATGGCCAGCCTCTGTAACCAACTAGATGTTAATACTGATCTGTTACAAGGTAATAGCTCCTAACTCAAACTCAACAGAAAAGGAGTGAAACTCTGTAGAGTGCATTATTAAGAAAAGGGACTGTTTAACAGTTTTAGCTCACATGACAGTTTACTTTGTGAATAAAATTGATATCAAAAATTCATCAGAAGTCTAAAACTGAGTTTTGGGCAGCAGTGGTTCTGGTGAGCCTCTGGGACAATCCAGCTCTCTGTTGGCAGTGTCTGGTCTGCTCAGCTTGTAGCTGTGTCGCTGCACTGCCGAGCTCCAGCCTCACAGAGATCTCTGTGTTTCTGTCATCTACAAGAGAGGTCATGCAACTTGAGTCTGGAGCAAGTGCAGGTGGTGAGAGGTGAAATGACCCAGCTATGATTCAGTGAGTGAGTTTCCTCTGGCCAACCTCCAGCCCTGGCTGATGCATCACAAAGATCCCTATAAACCTGCCTTTTTCCTCATCAGATACTCAGAATAGGCTTCTCCCTTCTTCCATCAGTAAAAATAGCACAATTCCAACCCACACATTCTCTTCCTAGAAAATATCTAGACATATCCTCCCAGTGCAGGGACAGTAAGCCCCAGCCACTTCAAACATGCACATTCATCGTGCCCACATCCATCTTACTGGCTCCAATATGCTTGATGCATCCTTTTACTCAAAAACAACTCTCCCTCACACCTAAGGCCCAGCCCACTGACTAGATGGGATTGGGAGTAAGGCAGGGACCTTAAGCACCAGGGGTCCCACTCTCTAGCCAGCATTGTGTGTATGGTACACACCCCTGTGGCCAGGAGCTGTGAGTCCCTTGAGGACCTGCCCAATGCCAAGAACTATTCTATGGAGACAGCTACCTGGTATTTATTTTCTCTCACACCATGTTATTTACTTCAGGTGGAAAATTACCAATAGTCACATACACATGAGTAATTTCCATGCATGTGGGAATTACCAACACTCACACACATGCTTTCTCTCTCTCTCTCTCTCTCTCTCTCTCTCTCTCTCTCTCTCTCTCTTTTTTGGTCTTTTGGTCTTTTTTAGTCTCAGCTGGCCTGGAACTTGCTCTGTAGACAAGGCTGACCTTGAGCTCACAAAGAACTGCCTGCCTCTGCCTCCCAAGGACTGGGATTAAAGATGTGTGCCACCACACGGTCCCAAGGGGCAACAAAACTGCCCCACCTAAAACAGAATCCAGGCCAAGAATCCATTTCCAGTCCTGATTCTGGTCCACAAAGGTCTCAACAAAATAGATAATTCCAAAGCAAGCAAGTTACCTTTTTGAAAGTAAACACAAACCAAAATGGGATCTTTAAATAGTCAGCTTTGGGGCTGGAGAGATGGCCTAGTGGTTAAGAGCGCCGACCGCTCTTACAGAGGACCCGGGTTAGATCCCCAGCACCCACATGGCAGCCAAGAACCGTCCGAAACTCCAATTGCAGGAGAACTCCAGTTCCAGGGGAATCTGTGACACCCTCTTCTGACCTCTGCGGCATTGCACGACATGGGTGCACAAACCTGCATGCAGACAGTACATTCATACACATACAGAAATAAATAAAAATTAATAAAAAAATTTAAAAAATAAATAGTCAGCTCTGAGGCTGATTCCTATAAACAATTACCACCTGTTGTGAAGCATTTGATAGACTCAGAGACAATAAATTTAGAGATGTCTATAGTATCCAAATTTTATGCCTTTAAATGCATTTTTAAATACCAATCTTTAAAGTTTGCACGTGCATATCTAATCTGGCATGCCAAAATGAAATCATTCTGTGCACATAAAGGATTGAAACTTGAAGTGGCCACCTTGTTTGACAGAACCAACATAAGTCGAATACAATAACTGAATTAAAAATACACACACACACACATACACACACACAAACTTAGACGCACAGCAAGCTACATGAATCTTAGGCACATGGTTACCATAAACACAAGACATAGATACCTCCTTTAAATCAAGGTAGATTTAGAACTTGCCATCCTGAGATCTCAGAGAATGAGAATGAAAGCAATTTCAGAGAACCAAGGTGAAAGCAGCAGAGGACAGAATAAGGGCCCAACAACAAAGACTATGTAGACACCAAGAGAAGAAATGCTGCACACATGGAGCTGACCCCCTATGAGCCCCAGAACCAGAAATCCAGACCCCTCACCTGAATTCCAAGTTGCTGAGGTGAACCCACTATTCGTGCTCTCTAAAGCCTGAGGTGAACCCCCTTTTTGCACTCTACCAGTGGAGAGCTGGGGCATCCCCCATCTCTGTGCTCAAGGAGCAGTCCTGTGTCCAGTTTCTCCTATCCTAGCACCCCAAACCAGAAACTCGAGTTTAACCAAAATAATCAAAACCAAAGTAAAAAGAAAAAAAAAAAAAAAGAATTGAGCTCACTCTTACCCAAAAGACACAGCCAGCAGAAAGTCTCTATTCCCTCCAGTGGTCTTTGGGGGATCTCGGTGGGACCTCCAAGATGTTAGGGTTCGAGAATTCACACCAGACACACCAAAGGATGGAAAACCAAGACTTAATTTCAGGGGGGGGGAATGTAAACCAGCATGCTGGGGTGGGAGGGAAAAGGCTCCAACCCCTGATAACTTGGCTCGCAGGCCTTTTATACAAGGTCTAGGGGAATTTTAGTGGGGTTTGGGTAACTTCTAGCCTTATTAGATAATATCAGGCTTACAGCTCATGGTTAGGTCTGCCCAACGGCACCCCACATACCAACAGTTATCTTTAGACACAATCCTGCAACTGGAATGAGGAAATGTTGGGCCAGTCCATCTGCCCTCACATACCAACAGTTATCTTCAACAAGTTTAAGTTAGCTGTTCTTGAGGCCTTGAGCAACTGTCTTTGAGCAATTGACCTTTTCCCTGAATTGGGCAGGTTCCAGTAATTGCTTAAAATGGTGGCTATACTCAAAATGTAGTCAGTGTGGGCCTCTCTTACACCACCATTGTTACAAAAAGTGCATGGAGAAGATAGGGGGAAAATGATCAATAACTCTTTTTTGGATAATTTTTAATGGGTGCTCAGCCAGGCAGATGGGAGAGTATTAAGCCAGAGTGGTCCTGTTATCTAAGGGAGCTTAAAGAATACAGTGAAGTCTTGCTTGACTCAAGGAGACCAATATTTGCTTTGTTGATTTAGTGGCCTTTGGTAACACTCTCTGGCATTCCAGAGGCCAACTGTACACTTGCAGGTGTGGTCTCGATATATCTTTCCCATGCTTACACCAGGACCTCGACAGCAGGGCCTTACTGCCTCTCTTGCAGACCTTCCTGGAAATACTGTGGAGCAGTGGCAGCCAAATGTCTTTATATCCCAAATCTAATTGGCTATTAGCTCTCTTCTTGGAGGAATAATTCAGGGCTGATGCCACAAGCCTAAGTCCTCTAGTGGTTAGGAGGTGTGATAAGCCACAGTAAGACCTTGTCAGCTTTTACAGAAAAGATACAGTCCATGGATTAGCATACCATCCAAACATCTGTGTCTATACCAATGTAACCTACCATAATAATTAGTACTGTTTAAATGCCTGTATATCTAACTGCTTGTGCTACATCAGTAGGAGTAAAAGGTTATTTCAGGATAAACTACCAACAGCCTGAACCGATCAGAGTCCCAAAAGACATCTCCAAAGAAAGTAGACTGTTCAGCTTCTCGCCCACTTGTGTCCCTTTTCTAAAACCTAGGGAACAATCTGCGGAAAAGGGAGCATGGTAGAATGTAAGGGCTGAGATTGGGGTGAACCACAAAACTACAGAAACATAGACTGGGCTCTTATTTGATCAACATGATAGTACATATAAGCTTCCCCAGCTGGACAATGGGGGCCTCGGGTTGTATAAATTTGGGCATAGCTACTTGCAAATTGGTTTTACATGAAGGATGCCTGTATTCATTACTTATGACCTATTATTAAAAAATAAAAAAAAGAATACAGTGAGAGCAAGAAAGGATGGGTGTGCCTCTCTGGAATGCAGTGCTCAGAATCTCTTTCTACTCTTCTTCAATAGCTGCTCTTGGTGGGTAATTTGTTAATAATGACATATCACATTAGCTGATACTACTACAGATATAACTTGAAGTTTGAGTCTCTCTTTTCATAAGTTCCAAGATTTATGAGAAAGAATATATATCTTTCTTAAAAGTACATTAACACATACATCAACTTGGGATGAATATTTGCCAGGTGTTGTGGTACATCCCTTTAATTCCAGCACTCAATGCAGAGGCAGGTGGATCTCTGTGAGTCCCAGGCTGGCCTGGTTTTCCTAGTAAGCTCTAGGGCAGCTGGGACTAGTGGAAGACCCTGTCTCAAAAAGACCAAAAAAAAAAAAAAAAAGAATGTAAAGTTATATTTCTTTTTACCCCCATGCAACTTTATTCTTAAATTGTGAATCCTAAGCATGTTTTGGAATTAACCTCTATTTTATTTTCAGACTTTTTATTTTTGGTATATGTGTGGAGTGTATATATACATATTTTGGGGTAACAAAATTAAAGGGAACAACAAGAAAATGACTTGTTCAAAGAATTGATGAAAACAGTAAACTTCTGCATCATAAAAGTTAAAAAAGACTGAGAAAAAGATGCAAGACAGGACTTAACATGTATGGCAGAATTCATGACGCTGGGGTGAATGAATGGGGGATGGGTGTAAATTTGATTGAGAAATGTATGAAATGCACAAAAGCTCAATAAAAATTAAGAAAAAATAGATGTTCTTGCTTCTCTTGGTGGTAGCTCAGGGACACTAGTAACTTCCAATGCTGAGTAAGATCATAATTCTAATAGTTCTTACCTCTCTTGCCTTGGAGACATTATTGGTGGGTCAACACAATTTTTGTTGGATTCTCAACAGATTCCCCTAGTAGCAACAGACACGTGATTGAATTTGTTAGACAAAACAAAACAAGTACATGCTGAAGTGTAGTATGCACACCCAATCTCTGGCTTAATAATGATTTTATTTAGGGTGTTGGATTTTAGGAAACTGTGAAAACAGCTTTCATTCAATGCAACACAAAACTGGCCCTGTTGGCCAATGCATCATGTCTCTCAGCAAAATGAGTGATAGTAAAACCCGAGTTTAATTCTGAAGCATCCCTACATTTGCAGGAGACACAAGTTTCAGATCTACCACCCTTAGAACAGCATTTAAGACTCTATGGCACAAGGAAGCAGGATGCTTGAAGCTGAAAGATGTTGAAGGTGATGTGTTTAGTGGTCTGTATATGTGTAATCAAATTTCGTGGGTCTTTATGGAATTCATGCTCAAAAATGTTAGAACTAGCATAATCTGAGGGCAGAGTTCACTGAGAATGGCCTTCAAGTCCTTTACTTTACTCCAAGTACTTTACTTAAAATGATTTCTAAGTCCTTGAAAAATAGCTTAGGTCAGAGGTGCTGTCTACATCCAAGCTAGTGAAAAGCTCTTGTCTATCTCTGTCTGTGACCTATAAAATTAGTGACTGTTCAAGTCAGCTGAAAACAAGAACCTAAAGGCCAGTCATGGTAGAGCCATGACTGGAGGTTTTTCAGTTTCAAGAAGGAGCTGTACCTGACATTTTGAATGTTGCTCTTATAAGGCCTGGTGATGTAGTCTGTTAATGTCTTACATGTTTGGCTACAACCTTGCTAGCTACAGCAGTGAGTGTGCTGCTGCTGTACTTGTACACGTGCTTATCACCAGACCACCATTATACACTGCACTGTGCTGCAGCTAAGTCATGGTGATCTGCACTTGGGTCGCTTTGTGCATGAGTATCCTTTGATATTTTCATCCTACAATAGGATTATCAGCATATAACTACATGGTAAATCAAGAAGCTTTTGGATACACTATACTCAGATTGTATTTTCTGATTAGGCCAATAACAAAAGAAACTCATTAAACCCCTTAAGACATTTATAAATTAAAACAAGTCTCCTAAGTAGTTCAAAAGGCAGAAATACTAATAGAAATATTTGCAAATTCACAAAATTTGGAGACATGTAAGTGTATAGCCATGAATGTAATCTGGGGGAAAATTCAAGACTGGATGTTAAGAAATGTATAGCAGAAAGGAAAATAATAAAAATTGGAATTAAAATTAAAAGTAAATCTATATTAGAGCTTCTACAAAGGTAAAGTATTTAAGGAAATGATAAATCAAACATTGGTTTACAACCATTGATATAACTTAGAACAAGATTTTCAGTTCTGCTGTACAGTTTTACATACACACAAATACAAACACACTGAACAATCAAGCCTCAGTCAGGAAAGACAGCTATACCCCAGGAGAGACTGGATGGGGATTCAGTACAGACCTGTGGGCTCTGTACTTACAGTTCCTTTCTACTTTCTAATTTGTGATGACTCTGATAACTTTTCGGCATTTTGGTCAGAAGGGTCATTTGCAACTAAGGCTTGCCAAACACTGGGACCCAGAAAAGCCACACACTAGAGTCAGAATAAAGCTGCCATTGACAGGCCCCCCTTAGGGAAAACGACTCAGCTTCATATGTCTTCCAATGTCAAAATTAGTTTAAAAGTTCCTGGGGTGCTAGTAATCATGAGTGTAGACAAGAGCACACATGAATCCTTTCCGTAGGTCAATTGAATCATACTTGACTTTCAACTATGTCTGTTATAATCTTTCCACTGGGATTGTCTACATTATGATAAAATGAGGGCAAGGAAACATGCATAAAATAAGTAAAACAAATAGAATATAGAGGACACCAACAAAGGCTGAAACAATTGGAATGTCAGGATCGATCCTGTATTCAATCCTTTTCTTGTCTGTATGATGAAAAACCACTTAAGGGAGGTCGAGTTCATATGGACTTGTTGCTGTGAGTATTGAGTTCATATGACAGGGAAGCAATGGCCTGGGGAAGATGAAGCAAATGCTCCCCATTGCTTCCTCCGCCCAGCAGGGCAGTGACTGACAATGCTCAACCTGCTTTCTCCTTTTCTACAGCCGGTGGAATGGTGCCGGATTTTCAGCATGGGTCTTCCCACCTAAGTGGATCTCATTTAGATTATCCTTAACAGATATGACCAGACAATTATCCCGTTCATGATTCCAGGTCCTGTCAACTTGACAGTATTAACCCCTGAAGTTGCCCTTTGGCAACTTGACATTCGAACATAACATTTTAAAGCCATAAACTTGTACCATGGGTCCCTATAGGTTGGAGGCCATCTCATAATGGAAAACACATTCATTCAGTACAATTTTAAAAGGGACTCAAGACAATCTCTTAACTGTCAGTTACTCGAAAAAAAAAAAAAAAGCATACTTTGAACATGCAAGGACACAGATACACGGTACCATTCGGAAAGAAAGGAGTGGAGGCATAGCAAGGAAAGAGTGAACCGAAGCTTAAACAACACAATCCCCAAAGCTGCAACTCAATGGCAGGCACCCGGGGCTTGTGTGATAAAATCCCTTGGCTCCAAAAGCTCTTGAGCGACCTCTATCTGGCAGCACACAGAGACTCTCTTGGGCTGGCTGCACTTTGCCCCAAGCTCTGCTTTGTGGGCTTCATGAACCAGACATCATGAATATTGTGGTGTTTTTATCTCAATTTAAGATCCATCTTCCCAGCCTTATGCAGTGGCTGCTTAGGGCTTCCTTCCAGGAAGTCCAAATCAGCCTCCCATTACTTTAATTCAGCATCTTGAAACCGTAACAAAAGCCTCCATTAACTGCCCCATTCTTCCATTTCCATATGCCTATGAAACCAGTACCACAGAAGAGATGTTTCCAAGTTCTGCTGCCAGATTGAAATGCAGCCTGGCCCCCTTAGGCCACAGTGGGCATCCTACCTGCAGTCTACCCTAGCATTTAGTATGGAGCAACTTTGAGTATTGGTGTCAGTTTAGATTCTCTCTTTTATTTTAAATTGACGTTAATTTTTAAATATTTTTATTGATGATTTGTGTATTTCATTCATTATCTTTCAGTCCAGTTTGAACACATTCCCCTCTGCCTGCCCGCACCTCACCCCTATATAGCCTTCTGCTATACAGGTCTTGTATCTTACTCTCAGTCTTTCCAAAGTTTTTCACTGCAGAGGCTTGTTGTTTTGGGCAGAGTTTAACTGTATCATTCAGTTCTTTGACCCAGTCTTTATGTTGTTGTTTTTCCCTCCCCTTTGTACTGTTCAAACATATACCTATATAACCACCACATATGCATCAAAATTATGATCTCTGAGAATAAACTGTATGTTAATTCTAAAATATTTTAAGAATTCACATTTCCCCCCTTTAATTTTATATTACTCTAAAATATGAATACATATCTTCCTTCCCATACACAGTAATTACAGAGTCTGAAAATAAATGGTAGGTCAATTCTAGAACCCCTTAAGAGATTTACATTTTAGCAATATAGTTGCTTTCAAATAAAAATAAATATAACAATAATGTTGTTTACCTTGCCTTTCAACTGGGGATTTGGTGTTAGCAGCATCCTGAAATGAGGGAAACCATTTGTTTTTCTGGGATTGTATTACTTCACTTAGCATAATGGGTTCACATTCCATCCATTTACCTGCAAATCTCATGATATTATCTTTCTTTACCTCTGCATAAAACTCTATTGTGTAGATGTACCACATTATTTTCATCCACTCTTCAGTTGAGGGGCATTTGGGTTGCTTCCAGCTCCTCCCCATTGTGAAAAGTGCTGTAATAAACATAGATGTGCATGTATCTTTGCAGTAGGATGAGTCTTGTGGTTATATACCCAGGAGTGGTATGGCTGGGTCAGGTGGTAGGCTCATTTTGAATCTTTTAAGGGTTATCCACACTGCTTTCCATAATGGCTGTATGAGATTACATTCCCACAAGCAGTGGATGAGTGTTCCCCTTTCCCCACAATCTCTCCAGCATTTGATGTCTTTTGTTTTCTTGATATTAGACAGTCTTATCAGAGTGAGATGATTTCTGAGAGTGTTTTTAATTTGCATTTCCTTAATTATTAATGATGTTGAATGCTTTTTAAGATGTTTCTCAGCCATCTTTACTTCCTCACTGGTGAAATCTCTATTCAGCTCTTTACTCCATCTTTTGAGTAGGTTATTTGTTTTCTTACTTCCTTGATTTTGAATAATCTATATATTTTGGATGTTAATGCTCTGTCAGATGTATCACTGGTGAAGATTTACTCCCACATTGGCTTTTTATTTTCACTTCCCTGATTGTTTTTTTCCTTGAGTTTGATGAGGTCCCATTTGTCAACTGTTGACCTTATTTTCAGGGCAGTTGCTGTCTGATTTAAAAAGTTTTCCTATGCCTATGTCATAGGTTGTTGCCATATTTTTCTTCTATCACCTTCAGGGTTTCTGTTTCCATGTTGAGATCTTTGATCCATTTGGAGTTGATTTTTGTACCAGATGAGAGGTAGGAGGTTAATTTTGTACTTCTAGAAATGGTGATCCAGTTTTGCCAGCACCATTTGCTGAAGATGATATCCTTCCTCCATTGTGCTTTTTTTGCCCCTTTGCCAAATATGAGATGGCCGAAATTGTATGAGCTCAAGACTGGATCTTCAATTTTGTTCCATTGGTCAATGGGTCAATTTTTGTTCCAGTACCAGGCTGTTTTTATGACTATACCCCTGTAATATAGTTTGAAGTCTGGTAAAGCAATCCCCCCTTATTGCACTTTTCACTCAGGGTTGCTTTAGCTATTTGGGTATTTTTGTTGCCAAGGATTTTTTTTTGCCAAGTCTGTGACAAAATTCATGGGGATTTTGATTGGGAGTCAATTAAATCTGTATATCAATTTGGGCAAAATGGATATTTTTACTGTATTTTTTTTCCAGTCCATGACCATGGGTCTTTCCATCTTTTGATGTCATCTTCAGTCTCCTTTGTCAGGAGCTTAAAATTTTTGTTGTAGAGATCTTTGCTATCCTTGGTTAGGTTTGTTTCCAAGTATTTTATTATTTTTTTGAGGCTATTGTGAGTGGGAAGGTCTTATATTCTTTCTTCACTTGTTTATTCTTGGTGTAAAGAAAGGCTATTGATTTTTCTAGGTTAATTTTGTATCCTGCCACTTTATTGAAACTCTTAATCATTTCTAGGAGTTTTCTGGTGAAGTTTTTCACATCCCTAGGTAAACTTTCATATTGTCTGCAAAAAGAGATAGTTTTACTTCCTCTTTTCTGATTAGTACTCCTTTAATTTCCTTCTCTTGTCTTATTTCCTTAAGAAGCATTTCAAGCACTATATTGAAGTGGAGTGGCTATAAGGGGCAGCCTTGCTGGGTTCCTGTTTTTAAGGAGAATGTTTCCAATTTTTCTCCATTTAGGGTGATGATGTTGGCAGTTGGTTTGCTATATATGGCTTTGATCATGTTGAGGAATGTTCACTTTAAACATGAAGTGATGCTGGGTTTTGTCAAAGGCTTTTTCTGTGTCAATTGAGATGATTGTATAGTTTTTGAATTTCAGTCCATTTATATGTTTTACAATACTTTTTGATTTATATATCTTGAACCATCCCTGCATCTCTGGTATGAATCCAACTGGGTCATGATGGATGATCTTTTTGATGTGGTTCTGTATGCTATTTGCAAGTATTTTGTTGAGAATTTTTTCATATATATATATATATATATATATATTAATGAGATGGGTATATAGTTTCCTTTTTTTGTTTTATCCTTGCTTAGTTTTGGTATTAGATTGATGCTGGCTTCATAGTAGGAATTTGGGATATTTCCCTCTGTTTGTATCCTTCTGAACAGTTTGATTATTAATGGTTGTAAGACCTCTTTAAATTTTGGGGGGAGTATTTTTGAGACAGGGTCTCCCTTTAGTCCCAACTGGCCTGGAGCTCACTCTGTAGACTAGGCTGGCCTTGAACTAAAGAGATCCACCTGCATCTGCCTCCTGAGTGCTGGGATTAAAGGCATGTCCCACCATGCCCGGCGACCTCTTTAAATGTTTTATGGAATTCTGTTGCAAAAGCATCTGGGCCTGGGCCTTTTTTAGTTGGGAGGTTTTTTAATACATCTTCAATTTCCTCAAATATTATGGGTCTGTTTAAAGTGTCAGTCTCTTCTTTGTTAAGCTTTGTTGGTTCCCAGGATTTCAGATATTAGTCCATTTCTCTTAGGTTTTAAAATTTAGTAGAGTATAGATTTTTGAAGTATTCTCATATGATTGCCTGGATCTTTTCTTTGCCCGTTGTGATGTTTCCCATTTCATCACAAATACTATTGATTTGGAGTTGCTCTTTCTTTCTTTTGGTTAACTGGGGTAGAGGTCTGTCTATCTTGTTTATCATTTCCAAGAACCAACTTTTTTATATATTCTTTGTACTTTTTTTTTCTATTTCATTGATTTCTGCTCTGATTTTTGTTATTTCTTCCTTTCTGTTGGGTTTAGGGCTCATTTGTTGTTTTCTCTTAAGCATTTTTAGCTGTAGTGTTAAATTGTTCATTTGGTTCATTTTTTTTTTTTTTATGTCAGCACTTAGGACTATAAATTTCCCTGTTAGGACTGCTTTTAATATATCCCACAGGATTTATTGTGTTGTACTGTCTTTTTCATTCAGTTCCATGAATATTTTTATTTCATTCCTTATTTCTTCCTTGATCCATTCATTATTCAGGATTGTGTTGTTTAGTCTCCATGTTTCTGGTAGCTAGTGGGTCTTATTCTGGTGTTCATATGCAGCTTTATTGCACTATAGTCTGATAGAATGCATGAAATAATTTCAGTCCCTTTATATGTTTTGAGATTTCTTTTGTGTCCTAGTATGTGGTCAGTTTTGGAGATGTTCTGTGAGGTGCTGAATAGAAAGTATATTCTCTAGTGTTTGGGTGGAATATTCTGTAGATGTCTGTGAGGTCCATTTTGTGTAATTGTATTGTGCAGTTTGGATTTATCTCTGTTGATTTTTGTCAAGTTGATCTATCCAAAGGGTTCAGTCAGGTATTGAAGTCCCCCTTATTAGTGTGCTGGGATTAATCTGGGTCTTGAGGTCCTGACGAATTGTGTTTATAAAATTTGGTGCACCAGGGTTTGGTGCATAAATATTTAAGATTGTGAAAACTTCCTGGTTAATTGTTCCTTTGATTAGCATGTCATGTTCCTCTTTGTCTCTTCTGATTAATTTTACTCTGAGGTCTATTTTAAATGATATTAGAACAGCAACTCCTACTTGCTTTTTGGTACCATTTTTTTAGAATATTTATTTGCCATCCTTTCATTCTAAGGTGGTGTATGTCCTTGAGGGTGATATGGGTTTCTTGTAGGCACCATGTAGATTGATTCTGTTTCCTAATCCATTCTCCCGGTCTTTTGATTGGGGAGTTTAGACCATTTTATTTAAGATTATTATTGAGAGATGTGTGTTGCTTCCTTTCAATTTATTCTTTGTTTGCATTTTTGGTCTAGGTTTGTCTTTATGCTGTTATGCTCTTATTAGTTTCTCTCTTTAATTTCTCAGGGATATTTGGTCCTTTCCTCTATTCCTTGGATTGCTTCGAGGATTTTCTGAAGTTTTGGTTTCTTAAACATGTATTTTCATCTTGTTTATGTCATGAAAAATTTTTCTTTGTCCTTCAACTATAATTGACATTTTTTGCCGGGCCTAGTAGTCTGGATTGGCATCTAAAGTCATTTAGCATTGGGAATACTTTGGTTCACATTCTTCTAGCTTTACATAGTTTTCACTGAGAAGTCAGCTGTGATTCTGATGCATTTCCCCTTATATGTAACTTGTTTTTCTCTAGTGGCTTTCAGTATTTTGTCTTTGTTTTGAGCATCCAGCCTTTTAACTATTATATGGCATGGGAAATTTCTGGATTTGTCTGTTTGGTGTTCTATGTGCTTCTTGTATTTGTATGGGTTTGTCTTTTTTCAGTTTGGGGAAATTTTGCCCATTATCCTGTTGAAGATCTGTCAATAATGTGTTTTGGGATTCTTCTTCCTCTAGATCTATGATGTGGAGATTTGTTCTTTTCAATAGTGTCCCATATTTTCTGGTTGTTCCACTCTTGTGTTTTTTTTTTTTTTAATTTTTCATAATCTTTATTGAGCATTCTAGTTGCTGCTCCCGGCGAATCCTTCAGTTCTGATATTTTTTTCTGCTCCATCCATTCTTCTTCTGAGGCCTTCTCCCAGCCTTTCCTATTGATTGGATGAAGTTGTCAATTTTCTTTTGCATTTCTTCCTGTGATTTCTTTAGTATTTCCAGTTCCTTTTGAGCCTGCCATTCTCTTCTTTTAGCTCCTTGGTTTGGTTTGGTCAGTTTCTTTTACATTTTTGCCTGGGATATTTTATTTTTTTATAAATGTTTTTTTTTATTATTTTATTTATTTCTCTTTTTAAATTTTTAGTTTATTTGATTTTATTTCTGTATGTGTAATGAATGTACTGCCTGAATGAAAGTGTGGTGCACCTGTGTCGTGCAATGCCGGGGAGTCAGAAGAGGATGTCAGATGCCCTGGAACTGGAGTTTCTCCTGAATTGGGTTTCAGACGGTTCTTGGCCGCCATGTAGGTGCTGGGGAGCGAACCCGGGTCCTCCTGTAAGAGCCGTGGGAGCGCTTAAAACCGCGAGGGCCTCTCTCCAGCCCAATTTTATTTATTTCTGTATGTGTATGGAATGTACTATACGGTCTGCATGCAAGTTTGGTGCACCCGGTCGTGCAATGCCCGCGGAGGTCAGAAGAGGGTCTAGGATTCCCCTGGAACTGGAATTCTCCTGGAATTGGAGTTTCAGATGGTTCTCAGCCGCCATGTGGGTGCTGGGGATCGAACCCGGGTCCTCTGTAAGAGCGGTCGGCGCTCTTAACCGCTAGGCCACCTCTCCAGCCCCTGGCCTGGGATCTTTTCAGTGTTTCCCCTTCTTTCTGGAGTTTGTCATTTTCTCCCTTTAGTTCTTTCCAATGTTTGTCATTATCTCCCTCTAGATCCTGAGTTTTTCATTCACTCCCCTTAGTTCTCTGACTTGTTCTTTATATTCTTTGATTTCTTTGACTATATCTACAATTTTTTTTGTAAGGTCCGTGTCCTGGTTTCTTTCCAAGGGAGATCTCATTGTAGGAATCTTCTGTAGGGTTGGTAGAGTTTGGTCTGGATTTATTATGAGCTTTTCCAATATTTTTCTTTCTTTGTGTCTTTGGCATGTGGATTTGTTTTGTTGTTGTTGTTGTTGTTGTTCGTTTGTTTATTTGTTTCTTGTTTGGATTCTGGTGCCTGAACTTGGCTGAACAGACTAGAATCACTAACACTGTGCCTACTAGATCCTCTGCTCCACAGCTCCACCAACTTGAGTGGGGGGTGGGGTGGGGGAGTGTTGCTACTTTGGCCTATGGCCATGTGTCTATATCCACCCACACCACAGTGGAACCCCAAGGTGGGAGTTTTCGAGGTGCTACCACACCTCAATGGGCAGGTGTGCCAAACCCCATGGCAAGTACGCCTCACCTGGACACTCAGTAAGTGGATTTTTGCTCTCAGGGCACTTCTCTTTAAAGGTAGTAACCTTGTTAACGATTACAGACATTTTCATATGAAATCCCTCCAATTCTTAAGTTGCTCTACCTTTTCTGCACAAATTTTCACATTTTTTATCTGTTTTTTTGTTTCTCACTGCAGATTTGAATAATAGTATTGAGGCTAGTTATAGCCTAAAAGGTAGACTTTCTTGAAATTTCCTCCACCCTAGAAATTAGTTCATTACTTTTAAATGTAATTTAATGCAAGTTCTCAGGACACAGACAGAATTCACCCAGATTCTTTTCCTACATGCTGTTTGACTGGCTTCTACCCCATTTCTCCATAGAGTTATTGCTCCACTCTAAAACCTCATGATATATGTTCATTCTTGCCTAAGGTCTTCCGAACTCCCAAACTTCCGAATGGCCTGCTGAGTTCTGCTTATAGCATTCAGTGGCATTTCTAGCTCTGATGTCCAAATTCTCCCAGAATTCTAGTTCCAACAGCAAAAGAACCACATTATCAGGTTTGTCACAGCAGGGGTGACACTTCTAGTTACAAATTTCTTCTGTTAGTTACTTTTCTTCTTGCTGTGACCAAATGGCTGACAAAGGCAACACAAAGGATGAATGATTTATTCCAGCTTAATGAGCTAGCATACATCATGTGTTGAGGAGAAGCCTAATGGCAGAAACAAGAGACATCTGGTCACATTTCATCCATAGTCAGGTAGCAAAAGTGGTGAATGATCATACTCAGGTCCATTTACCATTTTATGTATTTTGGAAATCTATCACATAGAAGGGTACAGCCAAAATACATGGGGGTGAGAGAAGGAGTGGGGGAGAAAAGAGGGAAGGGAGGCAGGGATAGAGAGAGAGAAGGAGGGAGGGTGGGAAGATCAGACCCAACAATTGAAGGGCTGACAACTAAGAATTTGATAAAATCATTAATAGATATCAAACCAAAAATACAAAATAAACAGAACAACCCAAACATGATAAATCCCAAATTACCATTGCTGGAAAAATGGTATTCACATTTTTGAAAACCAAAGGCAAAGAATAATCTTGAATGAGCCCAAAGTAAAAGCACCATACCTAAAGGAGATTAATGAGAATTGCTGAAATCTTCCTTTCAGACATCCAACAACAATGAAGAGTGACATAAATGTTTTAAATGTTTAAGGAATTTGACTATTAGCTTAGAATTCTGTATTGGAATTGAAAATTAATAATCCAACAAAACTTAAGTTGAAGGTCATACATGAAATTGCAATCCTCTCCTTCCTATTATTAATTCTTGTTTTAAATGTCTTGCAGTTTATGCAGAAGATTCTGGGCCTTGGTCCAATGGCATTTCTCAGTCTGGGTTTTATTCCAGTTGCTTCATTATGGAATAGTATGTCTTGTTCCTCTATGCTCTACAACCTGAAATCCTGTAGTTTTTACAGCTCTGTGGTGAAGTAGATTTGGATACCATTATTTCAGCAGGGATATTTCCTGGATGCAGAGGAGCTCTTCTGTTAGGAGCTACTTCTTCATTTCCCAATTGCTAGGAGCTCAGCCATCTCTGCAGATCACTACTAGATTTGCTATTTCATTAGCCTCTGAAATCAATCACATATAACACATCTGATGTAAAATTTCTGGTGGACTAGTCAGAGTATGTAAATATCGAAAAACAGGAGTACAGATTTATTCTTCTCTACCTTTTTCCATAAAATTGATATTTTCTTTAAAATCATCCCTAAAAGAGAGAAAGAAGGGACTGATGAGATGACTCAGCAATTAAAAGCACTGTCTGCTCTTGCAGAGGACCTGGGCTTGTTTCCCAGCAGCAACCTGGATGCTAACAATTCTCTGTAACTCCAGTTCCAGAGTATCCAATACTCTCTTCTGACCTCCGCAAGCACCAGGCATGTATGTGGTGAATACTTGCTTATAAGCAAACACTCATACACATAAAATACAAATAAATGAAATCAGAAAAAGAGACAGTTTTCTTTTCCTACCCCTTCAAATTCTAAATTTTTCACAAACTTAATCTATACTGTGAATGTGTGTGATTCTTTTGAGAATTTCAGTATAAATATGGTGTTTCTATCATTTCCAATTCTCCCTTTCCCCCCTTCAACTCACACTATATTCATCCAGAATCCCTGTACATTTCATGGCCTACTCTTCTTTCTTGAGAAGATTTTTACATAATACGAGCATAGTTTCTCACACGTATGAAACATGTGCATCCAGTAGATTGAAGAAGCAGAATTACAGTGAGGTTTGCCTGAGATACATAGCAAGTTCTAGANCTTGTTTTAAATGTCTTGCAGTTTATGCAGAAGATTCTGGGCCTTGGTCCAATGGCATTTCTCAGTCTGGGTTTTATTCCAGTTGCTTCATTATGGAATAGTATGTCTTGTTCCTCTATGCTCTACAACCTGAAATCCTGTAGTTTTTACAGCTCTGTGGTGAAGTAGATTTGGATACCATTATTTCAGCAGGGATATTTCCTGGATGCAGAGGAGCTCTTCTGTTAGGAGCTACTTCTTCATTTCCCAATTGCTAGGAGCTCAGCCATCTCTGCAGATCACTACTAGATTTGCTATTTCATTAGCCTCTGAAATCAATCACATATAACACATCTGATGTAAAATTTCTGGTGGACTAGTCAGAGTATGTAAATATCGAAAAACAGGAGTACAGATTTATTCTTCTCTACCTTTTTCCATAAAATTGATATTTTCTTTAAAATCATCCCTAAAAGAGAGAAAGAAGGGACTGATGAGATGACTCAGCAATTAAAAGCACTGTCTGCTCTTGCAGAGGACCTGGGCTTGTTTCCCAGCAGCAACCTGGATGCTAACAATTCTCTGTAACTCCAGTTCCAGAGTATCCAATACTCTCTTCTGACCTCCGCAAGCACCAGGCATGTATGTGGTGAATACTTGCTTATAAGCAAACACTCATACACATAAAATACAAATAAATGAAATCAGAAAAAGAGACAGTTTTCTTTTCCTACCCCTTCAAATTCTAAATTTTTCACAAACTTAATCTATACTGTGAATGTGTGTGATTCTTTTGAGAATTTCAGTATAAATATGGTGTTTCTATCATTTCCAATTCTCCCTTTCCCCCCTTCAACTCACACTATATTCATCCAGAATCCCTGTACATTTCATGGCCTACTCTTCTTTCTTGAGAAGATTTTTACATAATACGAGCATAGTTTCTCACACGTATGAAACATGTGCATCCAGTAGATTGAAGAAGCAGAATTACAGTGAGGTTTGCCTGAGATACATAGCAAGTTCTAGATTAGGCCAGGCTTCAGTGTGAGGCCCTGTATAAAAAAAAGTAGTCATTACAGTTGAACCGAGGATAATTGAGCCAATTACCTTCTTTATTTGAACAGACTTACAGTGATGGAGACTGAGACCAGGGATGGGACAGACACAGGTTTTTCTCTAGGATCTATAAATTCTCCAGCCTTGTTTATTTGGCTATATTTACAGTACCACATATGAGTTCCCTCCCATTGATTGGACCTTAAGTCCAATTAAACAGCATCTGATTATCCCCAAAATAAATGTGCCACTAATGGACCAAAAATGAAAGTTTGCTAGGCCAGTCATTGTTCTGTTTATTAGGCTTTATAGCTGGTTGCTTGACTTTTCTCCCTTGACAGCTTGAATAGTATCCTCTGATACTATGATAAATATAGATGGTACCCTATATGATAGAGGTGCAGGATAGGGCTTTATAAATTGGACACAGTTGCTTGGAAATTAAGGATTGGCAAATCGGATTTTATTAAATGAAATCTGTACAGCAAAGAAAACAATCAATAAAGTGAAGAGAAAGTCTACAGAGTGGGAGAAAAATCTCCACCAGCTACATCTGACAGAGGATTAATATTCAGAATATATAAAGAACTTTAAAAAAATCAGAAAACAATAAACCAATTAAAAATGTACTCAAAAGAAGAAATAAAAGTACCTAATAAACAGCTTTAAAAGTGTTTAGCAACATGGGGTTGAAGAGATGGCTCAGTGGTTAAGAGCACCGACAACTGCTTTTACAGAAGATCCAGGTTTGATTCTTAGCACCCACGTGGTAGCTAAGAACCATCTTTAACTCCAGTTCCCTGGGGAATCCGACACCCTCTTCTGATCTCCACGGAATTACATGACACGGGTGCACCAACCTACATGCAGACAGTACACTCACATACATAAAAAAGTGTTTAGCATCCTTAGTAATTAGGGGAATGCAAATTAAACTACTTTAAGATTTTATCTTACCCCAGTCTAAGATTAAGGGAACAAATATCACCAAATTCTTGTGAAGATACAGGGGAAAGAGGAGTGATTAACAACTGATCACTGTGACAGGAGGGAGAATTGATCTTTACAGAGTGATTCTGAATAGGCTGACTAGACTCTAGTAGATGAACTTGCACCTGAGTATAAATGTTTGACTGGATAGGCCGTAATGTATATGATAGAACAAATGAAATCTAATGGGGAGTTATCGCAGTGTGGATGGGAGAATGGGTCAGAATTTGATTGGGATCTGTTATATGAAATGCAGAAAAACTCAGAAAAACTTTTGTTCAGCAAATGAAACAGCCGATTAAGTGATGAGGATTCCCACCTTCTTCACCAGCTACACATCACACACAAGATTAATATCCATAATATACAATGAACCAGAAAAACAAAGGATCAAGAAAACAAGCCTCAGATTGCTACAAACATCAAACCCCTCTGTGGATCATACTTGTAACAACTATTTATAATGTGTCCTAACGAAACTTACCTTCTAGGTGCCACAAGGGTTTTAATATGAGAGACATTCTTATCCCCCCCCCATAGAACAAGGAAAATATGATGAGGATGAGGTCATTCTCCAACTAAATTGGAGACAACTATTTAGAGGTAATCTCTTATAAAAAAAAAAAAAAAAACCCCCCCCCCCCCTGGCCTTCGTTAATTAACTAATAAACATAGGAACTGTGAAAAGGATTATTCTCTATTCAAAACCAAATATATACAAAAAGGCTCGTGAGCTAATTCACTTTAAGCAAGATATATTAAGACAGGAGCTCTGACATCAGCAATGGACTATTCTACAAAGGAGAAGTTGGCCAGGGAATCCAAGCCCCCCCAAAAAGATAAGGCTCCTTGCCGCTAAACTGGGATACCTGCAAGAAGAGAAGGCGATAAGGCCCTGCTGTTGAAGACCTGACATTAACATGGGAAAGATGTATTGAGACCTCACATGCAAGTGTACAGATGTCTCTGGAATCCAGAGAGTGTTTACCAAAGGCCACTAAACCATAAAGCGAATATGGGTCTCCTTGATTCAAACAAGACTCCTCCGCCAGCACCAGCTACACCTCACCTGCCTGGAAATACTGTGCAGCAGAGGCAGCCATATGCCTGTATATCTCAAATCTAATTGGCTATTAGCTCTCTCCTTGGAGGAATAACCTATGGCTGATGCCACAAGCTTACATCCTCTAATGGTTAGGAGATGTTATAAGCCATAGTAAGACCCTGTCATATTTTACAGAAAAAAATGTAATTCATGGATTAACATACCATCCAAACGTCTGTGTCTATACCAAAATTACCTACCATAACAATTAGTACTGTTTAAATACGTATATATCTAATTGCTTGTGCTTCATTAGTAGGATCGAAAGGTTATTCCTGGACAAACTGTCAGCCCATGAAAGGAAACAGCCAGAATTGACCAGAGTCCAAGATAACAGCTCAAGAAAAAGTAGACTGTTTTGCTTCTCATCCACCTGTGCCCCTTTTCTAAGCTTAGGGAACAATCTGCGGAAGAGGGGACGTGGTAGAATGTAAGGGCTGCGATTGGGGTGAATGGTGAAACTACAGCAATATAGTCTGGGCACTCATTTGATCAATTTGATTGAACATACAAGCCCCCCCCCAGCCCCCGCTGGATGGTGGGACCCATGGGCTGTGTGGGTTTGGGCACAACTGCTTGCAAACTGGTTTTACATGAAGGATGCTTGTACTCATAAATTATCACTTATTGTTAAAAAAAATGAAAAAAACTACGAGTGAAAGATGCAGGACAGTTATGGCAGAATGGATGATCTGGGATGGGGTGGGGTGGGGTGGGGGGAAGGGAAAGGGAAATATGCCTGAACTGAATTGAAAAATGATGTATGAAATTAAAAAAATGGAAATTAAAAAAAGAAAACAAATAAAACCATTGCAAAATGAGCTATAGATCTGAACAGAGAGCTCTCACAAGAAGACTTAAAATAACTATGAAACACCTTAAAGAGTGTTCACCATCCTTAGTAATTGTAGAAATGCAAAACAAAAACCACCCTAAGATTTTATCTGACCCATGATGACAAATACTGGTGAGGATATGGGGAAAGGGAACCTTCATTCAGTACTGACAGAATTGCAAATTGGTGCAAACACTATGGAAAGCAATGTAGAGAACTCTTATAAAACTAAAAATAAATCTAATATATGATTGGGTTACAGGGGGCCTTGGCATAAACCCAAGCACTCATTGCAGAGATATTTGCTTTGTTATGATTGTTGTTGCTCTTTTTCATGATAGGTAAGAAATGCAAACAACCTAAATATCCCTCAACTGACAAATGAATAATAAAATGTGATATCTTTAAACAATGGATTTCTACTAACCATTAAAGAAAAATGAAATCTGCAGGTAAATAGATGGGGGTAGATACTGTTATATTAAGTGAAGTAAAAGAAACTCAGAAAAACAAGTGACCTGTATTCTCGGTCATTTGTGAGTTCAATCACAAAATCCTTAAAAGTGTGTACATATTCTAGTGTGATCACAGAAATCAGGCATATGGTAAGGAACCATGGCATAAAGAGAAAGAAGCTCCAGAGAGTGAGATTGAAGGAGACAGGTGCTATCAAGGGGAAAAATGGGGATAGTTTAACTGCAGAGACAGGAAGGAGGCTTATACAAGGGGCGAGAGAGGAGAGATAATCAATGCTTAGCGGTGTGAAAAGCTAGAGGGAATTGTATTAGTTCAAATGCCTACTGAAAAATAGACATACAATGCATATAGGAATGCACATGTACACCTGAAGGAGATATAAGAAAAACCACAGTTCCAGGCAAGAAAAAACACCATTCAAGTTGTTGGTCAGGGCAGTTCAAAAGACTCTCAATATAATACACTTTATTGCCATAACCTTTGGATTGTCTCCCAGAACTTGCTATGTTTTATATTAAAACATAGCAAAGGAGTTGATGTACTTGAGGAGCTGATGTTTTTTCTTCCACTATTCTATGGGTAAGATATGGGTAGTTCTTCATGAGAAGTGCAAGAAAGACTGTTTTAGGCCTTTCTGTGGTTTGAACAAAGACGCACTAGGTAGTCTCCGTTTCTTTACATCTTCCATCCACATATGTCTCTGTATTAAAGTTTCACTTCCTATAATAGATGCAAATTACTCAATAAGGGTTAAGAAAGGGAATAAAGGAGAATAAAAGGAGACGAGGAAAGTGATGTTGGTAGCAGTACCTCATGTTTAGAGGAGCTTACTAGATATCAACATGCACTATTCTATTCTGGTTTCATAAATAAAATATGGCATAGTTTGGTTAAGTAACCTGCCTTATTTCCCCAAATATTCAAAAGAGATCTAGGTTTAAAACATGAAGATAAACCTCAAAGATAAACCTCAACTAATACAAAATCTTGATGACTCAAGCTTATAGCTATATATCAGCTCTGTGCTCAGCAGCCATTAGAGAAGCTTATTACAGCAAGCCCCAGTCAATGCAAACACCATAAGTGGCCAAAGAGTTGAGAATAAGTGAGGGAGACATGCTCCACCCTCCCACATAGGGGCAGTTCTACCAGTCTGCCTGGGAACAAGAAGGAAGAGGCTGAAGAAGGGATGTAAGAGCCAGAGAGTGGGGAGGTATGCAGCAAAACATGCCTTCTGGACATGATGTGGCCACTGCACTCAGGACCCCTCTGTAGCTGTGGTTATCTACACAGAACTTGTACTAGATTGGGTACATCCATATGCATTCAGGGATAGGATGGGACAGGGACACAAGAGGTCTCGCCATTCCCTGTGGGACTACTATTGGTTAGTTGTTGCTAAGGGAATGGAATCATTTTCTCAATGGTGTGTCCACTGATAACACCCCACCCAAGTCTGTGCAAGCAACTGTAATTAAAGACAACGGATCACACACAAGAAGATGTGAGGGAGTCACCCAGCCAGCCAGACACCCACCAGGTCCAGAGAGAGGAGGCAGCATGGCACCTGGAGAATAGGTGAGCACAACAGCAGGGGGGGTTCTCATTGCTCCCCTGGGAACGGCCTGTTGCCTGCCTGCTTGCCAGCCAGCCTCACCTGGCCCACTGTGCACAGCGCAGGGCAGAGTCACCCAGCCAGCTGTACCCTCACCAGGCCCAGAAAGAGGAGGGGAATAGGACTTCTGGAGAACCTCCAGACCAGAAGAGAAAGAGCCAGCTGAACCTCCCAATATATAACCAAAAGGGAAAACTGGAAACCTAACACATCCAGCCCCCCATAAACCAAGGAGAAGACAAACATATCTGTAGGAAACAAGCAAATTAAGCTCTCAATGCAGCGAAGAAACATTTGAGATTCACACCAGAATACAAACAATAAAATAAACCCACATACCAAAAACAGAAAGAAAAAAGAACGTGGGAAAAGCACATAATAAATCTCCACCAGATGCTACCATTCCTATACAAGATCCTTAAAATGAGATACTGCTGGAAGGAACCCAAGACACAGCTCTTAGAAGAACAATCATAGACATAATTGAAGAAATCAAAGAATTAAAGAACAAATCAGAGAAGTAAAGGGAGAGAATAAAGAACTCAGGAAGCAACTGGAGGAAGAGAATGACAAACTCCAGAAGGAACTAGAGGGAAAGAATGACAAACTCCAGAAGGAAATAGAAACACTGAAAAGATCCCATGCTGAAATGAAAAGGGAAACAGACCAGGGAAACAAGGAGCTACAAGAAGAGAATGACAAGCTCCAAAAGGAAGAGGAAATACTAAAGAAATCACAGGATGAAACGAAAAACAAAAATGAACACTCATCCAACCAACAGGAAAGGATGAGAGAAAGCCTCAAAAGCAGGTTGGATGAAGCAGAAAATAGAATATCATACCTGGAAGATAGCAAGGGAAAACTAAAACGCTCAAAAAAGATTATGAAAAATTTTTAAAACACAAAGTGGAACAATCAGGAAATTTGGGACACTATGAAAAACCCTAGAGGAAGGAGAAGAATCCCATGACAATTGTATTGATCAGATCTTCAACAGAATAATAGAAGAAAATTTCCCTAAACTGAAACTATTTATGTGTTTCATGATATTTATTGATTTATGTATGTTGAGCCATCCTTGAATGTCTGGTATGAATCCAACTTTGTCATGATGGATGATTTTTTTGATGTGGGTCTGTATGCTTTTTGCAAGTATTTGTTGAGTATTTTTGCATCTATGTTCATTAATGAGATGGACCTATAGTTTTCTTTTTTGGTTGTGTCTTTGCCTGGTTTGGGTATTAGGGTAATGCTGGCTTCATAGAAGGAATTTTGGAGATTTCCCTCTGCTTATTTCCTTCTGAACAGTTTGAGTAGTAATGGTGTAAGTCCTCTGTAATTGTTTCATAGAACTCTGCTGTGAAACCATCTGGGCCTGGGCTTTTTTTGGTTGGGAGGTTTTTTTATTACATTTTCAATTTCCTCAAATATTATGGGTCTGTTTAAACTGTCAATCTCATCTTGGCTAAGCTTTGATCCAGGATTTCAGATATTCATCCATTTCTCTTAGGTTTTCAAATTTTGTAGAGTATAGGTTTTTGAAGTATTCCCATATGATTGTCTGGATCTTTTTGATGTCCATTGTGATGTTTAACTTTTCATCACAAATTATATTGATTTCAAATTGCTCTTTTTGCTTTTGATTAACTGGACTAGAGGTCTGTCTAACTTGTTCATCCTTTCAAAGAACCAACTTTTGGATTCATTCTTGTACTGTTTTGTTTCTATTTCTTTAACTTCTGTGCTGACTTTTGTTGTTTCTTCCTGTCTGTTGGATTTGGGGTTCATTTGTTGTTGTTTCTCAAGTGCTTTTAACTGTAGAGTTAGATCATTTGTTTGTGCTCTTTCTGTTTTTTGTTTGTTTGTTTGTTGTTGTTGTTGTTGTTTAATGTAGGCACCCAAGGCTATAATCTTCCCTCTAAGGACTGCTTTTAAAGTGTCCCATAGGTTTTGTTGTGTTATATTGACAATTTCATTTAATTCCAGGAATGCTTTCATTACTTTTTTTTATTTCTTCCTTGACCCATTCTTTGGATAATGAATGGAGTGTGTTGTTTTGTCTCCAAGTGTTGTTATAGATAGTTGGGCTTATCCTGGTGTTGATATTGACCTTTATTGAAGTGTGGTCTGACAGAATGCATGAAATAATTTTAATCCTTTTATATTTGATCAGGTTTGTGTGTGTGTGTGTGTGTGTGTGTGTGTGTGTGTGTGTCCCAGTATGTGGTGGATTTTGGAGAATGTTCCATGGGGTGCTGAGTAGAAAGTATATTCTCTGGTGTTTGGATGGAATATTCTGTAGATGTCTGTGAGATCCATTTGGAGTAATTTATTGTTCAGTTCAGATGTCTCTGTTTATTCTTTGTCCAATTGATCTATCCTCGCACAGTGGGGCATTGAAGTCCCCCACTATTAGTGTGCTGGGATTAATCTGTGCCTTAAAGTCTTTCATGATTGTCTTTATAATGTTTGGTGCACTGGAGTTTGGTGCATATATATTTATGGTTGTGAAATCTTCATGATTCATTGTTCCTTTTATAAGGATATAATGGCCCTCTTTGTCTTTTCTGCTTAGTTTTACTTTGCGGTCTATTTTGTCTGATATTAGAAGGGCAACCCCTGCTTGATTTTTGGTACTATTTGCTCAGAATAACTTTCTCCATCCTTTCACTTTAAGTTGGTGTCTGTCCTTGAGGGTGAGATGGGTTTCTTATAGACAGCATATAGATGGATTCTTTTTCCTAATCCATTCTCCCAGTCTATGTCTTTTGATTGAGGAGTTTAGACCATAAATATTTAATTTTATTATTCAGAGATGTATGTTTCTTCCTTTCACCTTATTTTCTGTTTCATTCTTGGTATAGGTTTTTATTTTCATCGTTATACTTTTATTAATTTCTCTCTCTAGCTGCTTGGGGATAGGTGTTCCTTTCCTCTGACCTTTGAATTGCTTCAAGTATTTTCTGAAAGGTTGGTTCCTGGACTTGAATTCTTTCATCTTGTTTATGTCATGAAAAATTTTTCTTTCTCCTTCAACTATAATTGACATTTTTGCTGGGTTTTGTAATCTGAGTTGGCATCTATAGTCATTTAACACTGGGAATACATTAGTCCATATTTTTTCTGGCTTTCATAGTTTACACTGAGAACTCAGCTGTAATTCTGATTGCTTTGACTGAAAGACAAAAACCACAAAATCATCTCAATTGACCCAGAAAAAGCCTTTGACAAAATTCAGCACCCCTTCATTTTTTTTTAAAGTTCTAGAGGGAATTGGACTGGAGGGAACATTTTTCAACATCATCAGTGTCATATACAACAAACCCACAGCCAACATCATCCTAAATGGAGAGAAGTTAGAAGCATTCCCCTTAAAGGCAGGAACCTGGCAAGGTTGCCCCCTAGCAAGATTCTTCTTCAGTATAGTGCTTGAAATGCTTTCTAGGACAATAAGGCAAGAAAATGAAATTAAAGTAGTACTAATTGGCAAAGAGGAAGTCAAGCTATCCCTTTTTGCAGATGATCTGATAGTTTACCTAAGGGATGTAAAAACTCCACCAAAAAACTCCTAGAAATGATAAAGACTTCAAGTAAAGTGGCAGGATACAAAATTAACCCAGAAAAATTAGCATTTCATTATACCATCAACAAACAACAGAAGAAGGAATATAAGGAGAGCTCCCCACTCACAATAGCCTCAAAAACAATAAAATACCTAGGAACAAACCTAACCAAATACACTAAAGATTTCTACAAAAAAATTTAAGCCCCTGAGGAGATTAAAGAAGACATCAGAAGCTGGAAAGACCATCCATGCTCATGGATTGGAAAAATTAATATAGTAACAATGTCCATTCTACCCAAATTATTACACAGATTCAATGAAATCCCAATTAAAATCCCCAAGTTAATTCACAGACTTGGAAAAAAACCTTAAATTCATATGGAAAAACAAAATACCTTGAATAGCCAAAGCAACCCTGAGAGAAAAGAGAAATAAATTCAGGGGGGAATCTCTATACCAGACTTCAAACTATATTACAGGTCTAGAGTCATAAAAACAGCCTGGAACTGGTACAAAAACTGACCTGTAGACAAATGGAACAAAACTGAAGATCCAAACTTGAGCTTATACAATTTCAACCACTTCATATTTGACAAAGGGGCCAAGAAAACACAATGGAGGAAAGACAGCATATTCAGCAAGTGATGTTGCCGAAACTGGATCACCCGTTTTAGAAGAATAAAATTAAATCCCTACCTCTCACCCTGTACAAAAATCAACTCCAAATGGACCAAATACCTCAATGTGAAACCCAACCTGTGAAGGTGATAGAAAAAAAAATTTGGCAGCAACCTACAAGACATAAGGGTAGGAAAAGACTATTTTTTTTTTGGTCTTTTTGAGACAGGGTCTCCCTGTAGCCCCAGCTGTCCTGGAACTCACTCTGTAGACCAGGCTGGCCTTGAACTCACAAACATCCACCTGCCTCTGCCTCCCATGTGCTAGAATTAAAGGCGTGTGCCACCACGCCCAGCTGGAAAAGACTTTCTATATCAGACAGCAACTGCCTAGAAAATAAGGTCAACAATTGACAAGTGGGACCTCATTAAACTCAAAAGCTTCTGTACAGCAAAAGAAACAATCAGTGAAGTGAAGAGAAAACCCACAGATTGGGAGGAAACATTCACCGCTGATATATCTGACAGAACATTAACTTCCATAGTATATAAACTACTCAAAAAATAAAGTAAATAACAAAAGTAAAAAAAAAATAAAATAAATAACAAAAAAGTAAGAAAATAAATGACCCACTCAAGAGATGGAGTAAAGAGCTAAACAGAGACTTCACAAGTGAGGAAATAAAGATGGCTGAGAAACATCTTAAAAACTGTTCAACATCATTAATAATTAATGTAATGCAAATTAAAACCACATTAAGATATCATCTCACTCCAATAAGACTGGCTAGGATCAAGAAAACAAATGATACCAAAGGCTGGAGAGGATGTGGGGAAAGGGGAACACTCATCCATTGCTGATGGGAATGTCAACTTCTACAGCCACTATGGAAAGCAATGTGGAGAACCCTTGGAAGAATCAAAATGAGCTTACCACCTGACCCAGTCATACCACTCTGGGTTATATACCTACAAAACTCATCCTACTGCAGAGATACATGTATAGCCATGTTTACTGCAGCTCTCTTCACAATAACAAAGATTTGGAACCAACCCAAGTGCCCCTCAACTGAGGAATGGATAGAGAAAATGTGGTACATCTACACAATGGAGTTCTAGGTAGCAGTAAAGAAAGAGGACATCATGAACTTTGCAGGTAAATGGATAGAACTAGAAGATATTATGCTACGTGAGGCAACACAGAGTCAGGAAAACAAACACCAAATGGTATTCCTTATTTTTGGATGCTAGCATCAAGTAAGTCAAATTGAGTAACATCAATGTTATATTTCTCTTTATCTAAAAGCAACTGTGCTCTTAGAATGTGAATCCTTTTATGGACTCTTGAATTAACCTACTACCTATTTTCAGACTTTATAATTTTGGTACAGGGTGGAGGTTATGTTTGCATATTTTAGAGCAATAAAAAATTAAAAGAGAAAAATGTGGATCCTGAAATATGCTTTGGAAATAACAGATAGTTTATTTTCAGATGACAAGATTTTAGTACATGTGTGACATGCATAAATGCATACGGTGAAACAATACGGATTGGAGGGAACAACAACAACAAAAGAACTGGGACAGGGAACTGACTGAAGCAGTAGAGTTCTTCCCCCTGAAATATAATCTTCTGCTTTGAAAAACTTTGAAAAGACTCAGAAGGGGAAACAGGTCGTGTATGGCAGACTGCATGAACTTGGGAAGGGCAGGGAGCATGAAAGGGGAAATGACTCTGGACTGAACTGAGAAGAGATGTATGAAATGCACAAAACTACAATAAAACCGGCCTTCCCACCCAAAGTCTGCGCCGCAGTGTCTGCTGTGGCTCACCGCCTGGGTGTCGGCCATGCGCTGGCAGCTGCACGAGCCATGATGACAGACTAGGCGAGGAGCAGCACAAGGAGCTGGAGGCTCTGGAGTCCATCTGCCCCGACTCCTTCAGTGTTTTCAGAAAATCCACCCAGCTTCACCATTACTGTGATATCTGAGGCTGGAGAAAACGGTGAAACTGTCCAGAGTACCCTCAAGTTTACATATAGTGAAAAATACCCAGATGAACCTCCCCTTTATGAAATATTTGCCCAGGAAAATCTAGACGATAATGATGTCTCAGACGTTTTAAAATTACTGGCTTTGCAGGCTGAGGAGAACCTTGGCATGGTGATGATCTTCACTCTCGTCACAGCTGTGCAGGAAAAACTAAATGAAATAGTAGATCAGATAAAAACTCAAAGAGAGGAAGAAAAGAAACAGAAAGAAAAGGAAGCAGAAGAAGCAGAGAAGAAATTGTTCCATGGCACTCCTGTTACAATCGAGAATTTCCTAAGTTGAAAGGCCAAGTTTGATGCAGAACTCCTAGAGATCAAAAAGAAACGTATGAAAGAAGAGGAGCAAGCAGGGAAAATAAATTAAGTGGGAAGCAGCTGTTTGAAACAGATCATCATCTTGATACATCTGATATCCAGTTCTTAGATGGTGCTTGAAACAATGTGGAAGTGGATGAGTCCTGGTTACAGGAAATGGATGACTTGGAGCTGGAGGATGATAAGGATGATCCAGACTACAATCCTGCTGACCAGGGGAGCCACTCCTCAGATTAATGGACTGTCCCTGTCTCCAGAGAGGCTTGACTGCCACAGCATCTGTGGTTATGCTGAGAGGGTTTTGATTTTCCTTTTTTTTTCTAAGAAGAAACGTTTTTCAGGAGGATATTCTTTTGATAACTTTCATCATTGGACTTAATAAACTGACCTTAAAATGTTCAATAAAAGATAAAAAAAGAAGGAGATGTGAGTGGAGTAGGAGAACTTGTTGGAAAGAAGAATTTCAGCTGGAGGGAGAGGGTGTTGAGAGGATAATAAGGACAGGGAAATATGAATATTTGTTACATACATGTATAAATATATTAAACAATAGAAACAATAGAGAAAATGTATAAGATTTTGACTAGAAAATAACATAATTCACAAGGGCTCTTTGTGGCAAATGTCACAGCTTATTTGGAAAAACTCACCTTCATCTTGAGACTTTTCTTGAAACTCAAAAATTGCTAAAAGCTGTGAAATCTGGTCATGCTTTCCTTTATAACCTGAAGACCCCTAAGTAATCTTTTTAAAAGTTTATTTTGTTTTATATTTGATGCTTTGTCTTTGTTTGTTCTTGATAGTAAGTCTCAATAGGTAGATCTGGCTAGCCTTGAATTCAGGGCTCCCCTGTCTTAACCTTTGTTCACTTGAACTCAAGGTGCCTCTGCCGCAGCCCTTCCAGGGACCCATGCCCAGCCCTGTTTTCTTGTGTGTTTTCTCCTTCCTGTGTCTTATATTTCCTCTTATTGATAACAATATTTAGGGAACAGTATGAGCATAAAAGCAAAGGACACTTTGAGCGTATCTACATGGAAGACCTGCTGTGGGGCCTTCCTGGGTTTTCTCATCCCCACTTCTGGACTCCAATATTCTTGTCTCCCTCTAGTCATTTTCAATGAGCTCACTTCTGTCTGAAGTGTAGTCTTCCTGCTATCGTTCATCTACTTTATTTTTTTTTGTAGCTTATTCAACATAATTTATGTTCTTTTTACTTGACCTTTTAGATCTGAGCTCATCACAGAACAGGCAGCTATCTCTGTATCCCAAATTAGTCTTCAGAAATTTCAAGTTTCTTTTGCATTGGGGTCATTTCAATTACAAAGTCATTGAAGTTTCAGAGTGAAATCTAATTACTGGGAGTGCTTAGCCAGGGTTGTTATCCTTATCACTTAAGGGCTTTCCTTCCCTCCTACTCATTTGTGTCTAATTATTTTTATAAGTCAAATCAAGTTTCTACCCTTGCGATCTGAAGTCTAAATGATATTGTTCTACATGCTAACTCTCATGGTCATGATTTGTACTTGTGCCATAAGTGGCACAGTCAGATGGGGGGCTAATACAGAAGAGATTTATGTTTATATGTTTGAAGACTAGAAATTAAAAATCAGTGTCAGAGAGTTCATCCTATCTGAAATGTTAAGGGAAAATTCGATTCTAGTTTCTTATTGTTTCTGTTGTTTTGTTGCTGCCTTTTGGTTCTTGAGTGTTAAGAAGATCCAGCTCAGACCTTCATCCTTATATGACGTTGTTCCTGTGTGACCGTCTGGGTATACATGTCTCCAATATATAAAGACATCAGTCTTGTTGGATGTGCCCCACCCTCCTCCTGTATGATCTCAAATGATAAACTATGCAATGACTCCAGTTATCCAAGAGGTCAGTCATGAAGTATTCCAAGCTAAAACTTCAGCATTGTGAATGGTTAATGACTCAAGGGAGAGAATTATCTTGAAACTGCAAAGCCATTGATATCTTCTCATTACCCTCCAGGATTCGGTGCCAACTCTTGTTCCAACAGTGTTAGAATCTCTGCATGCCCAATTCAGCCTCCCTTCCCAGGGGTTGATCTCTGCATCCTCCACTTCTTGGTCCTCTCCATTTCTTCCACAGGTGATTTCCATTTTAAACTTTCTCTTCAAATGTCTTGTAGAGATTCTTGGTTGACACCATCAAATGGAATAAGTTCCTTGTCTTTTTTGGTTACATGATCCTATCTATTTTAATAACTTTTATATGTGAAATAGATAAACTGTTCAGGTCTTTCGTCCACAAAATGTACACAGGATTTTACAACACAGCCTGAAGTCATATTTTTTTTATTTAAATAAACCCTGGTTTATTTAAAAATATGGAAAAAAGGAATTAAAAAATGAAATCTTAATATTGAAGCAACCAATCATGCACACAATCTAGAATAGAATATCTGAGTTTTAACATAAAATAAAAAAATAAAATTTTAAATAATTTTGAAGTCATTAGTAGTAATTCTAAGGCCTTTTTGGTGATAGGGCTCATTGATTCATTTTTTAAAGGAATATGTCCAAGAATCTCTATAAAGATGAGTAAAATATTTATTAAAAAACATTAGAGGTATTATTAATTAAAATGCAATGAAACAACAGAAGAGTGAGAAATCACCTCCTCCTGTTAGTCCTTATGTACGAGCTTTCACCAGGTGTAGAAAACAAGTTAACATAAAAGGAAATTATAATAAAATACAAATTTTACTAATTTTATATGCACATGTGTACTCTTAGAATAAGTAAAGTTACTATTAAATCTCTAAAGAAAAATACCTTTAGCAATACTTTATGAGTGAAGTATAATACATCTGTAAAACAGAAAAAAGGTGGAGGTAGAATGGAGGGAAGGGAATTCTGTGGGACCTGGCAGGAGTTATGGGACCAGGGCAGCGCTGGCAGCACAGAGATCAAGGAACCCTACAGGAGTGAGCAGGGGTCATGGGGATCAGGCACAGAGCTAGGGGATGATGAGATCTGAGAGCAGCACAGCAAGCAGGGATCCCTACAGGAGTTAGCAGGGGTCATGGGGATCAGGCACAGAGCTAGGGGATGATGAGATCTGAGAGCAGCACAGCAAGCAGGGATCCCTACAGGAGTTAGCAGGGGTCATGGGGATCAGGCACAGAGCTAGGGGATGATGAGATCTGAGAGCAGCACAGCAAACAGGGATCCCTACAGGAGTTAGCAGGGGTCATGGGGATCAGGCACAGAGCTAGGGGATGATGAGATCTGAGAGCAGCACAGCAAGCAGGGATCCCTACAGGAGTCAGCAGGGGTCATGGGGATCAGGCACAGAGCTAGGGGATGATGAGATCTGAGAGCAGCACAGCAAGCAGGGATCCCTACAGGAGTTAGCAGGGGTCATGGGTGCAGAGCTGGTGGGGGTTGTGGGCTGCACTACTGGGCTCACTTCTTCGGGTACATTGCAACATGTTTCCCAGGGTCTGGTGATAAAGATTATTTTCTCTTCCTTAGATGAGGATGATACTACCCACAAAGGTCTTCACATTTCATCTAAAAATGGTGAGTGAGGTTGGTGAACCCTTCTGTTAGTTTCTCTGAAATGATCAATTACCTATTGGGCTTATTGTGTATCAGCACATGAATAATGCCTTCTGAAGAACTGGAGGAAAATAAATCCCAACATGTCTTCAACAAAACACTAACATTCATTTTTTAATGGGTTCAATAAAGGCTTTGGGAGAAAATAAAATAAAATGGAATCACTATAAGATCAATAAACACTGGGGTTCTGAATTCCAAAATGACTTTGTCAAAGGCTCAAAGGAGAGAACTTCTCTGACTCTTAGGAGTGCAATAAATAAATGAAGAAACTAGTGTGTATGGGGAATTGGATGTACCTGTGTGCAGTTTCTGACAATTATTGAAAGGGCAAATATCAGTTGAGGAACTTTCTAAACAAGAAAAATCTAGAACCAATTCTCACTTAGAATAGCAAAAATGAGTAGTAACATTTGAGCCATACCTGATCTGCTCTTACTCCCAGGTCTTTTTTTGTGGAAGTCCTAGTTTGGGTGAATATGGGAAACAGAACAGAGCTCCCCCCCCCCCCACACACACACCCCTTAGAAATCAGTTTAATCCTAACAAGAGTACAAGGGTGTGGTGCCAGAACAATTCTTAACCCACCTCCCAGCATGGATTTTGCAACACACTTTCTATTTGGAGCAGGGCAATGCTCTTCTTCTCATCTCTGTTTTTTGTCATGCAGACAGTCTCCAAGACTGTGGGAAAATAAAGACCTTTTAACAGGTTGAAAGGGGACTGATATTGTTTGAAACAAAATTCCAAGCCTGTGGTAAGAAGCATTGTGAATTTCATTGGCAATAAAGAGAGGATTGAAGGGTAAAACAGATTCATTTATTAGTAAAACCTAGAGGACATAGCTAATAAGAAACTCCTGTATCTAGAACTATACAATGAGGATAACATAATCAGATACAGAGGATAGAATAAGTAGAAAAAAATGGAAATTTAAAGCGATAGTGGCTTAAAGTGCTCTAACTGCTGTTACAAACATTTATCCACACACACAAATCATAATAAATTACAAATAGGAATAAATAAAGAGATATCAATCCAGACACAATTTAATAACATTGAAAAATAAAGAAATGGAGAATTATTGACATAACTATAGAAGGGATCACAATAAGATTATTGGTTCTAAGATTATTAGTTCTGTGTTCATCATAAACAGTGGAAGACCTGTTTAGAATTCTATAGAACTTCAAAATGTGCATTTCTAAATAAATGAAAAACAGTAAAATGTTTTAACTTTAATAAAAGTACTGAAAACAGTTGGTTCCCAGGATGGTATTCACAGGTTTTAGTAGTCACTATCTCCCTGCCTCACCGGAAGAACAAAGCTGAATGAACTAAAAATCGACTACTCTTGGCAACAGGAAAAAAAATAATCACTGTGACACAGTGAAAAGAAGACAGGCAGGCAGTTACAGAGAGCTCAGAATAGAAACAAAGGAACACAATTTCCATGGGACATAGTTTCCGACTGGGAAACTTCAACTGCAACTGATGAGGTCCTGGAAGCTCAGTGTGAAGAATAAGAATCTTGAAAACTCTTGGGAGTTCCAGGCTTCAAAGGATCTCCAACACTCTCTGTGAATCTTACCAAGAGTCCCATGAACTTCTTTCAGAAATACCCCAGAGCAGCTCTAGTTTGAAGGAATTGGACAGATTTGTGGACTGTAACAGAAGCAAGAGCATTTTCTTAGAAAACAATACATTTCCAAAGGAGGAAGCAGGCTAGAGCAGAGGGAACATTTAAAAGTTCAACTGGCAGCAGCTGGATTTCCATGGCAGGCTCTGTTACATATAACTCCACCTACAACTCCATCCATCCATATCTAGTTAACATCTTAAATCTCTATCTATGGGTATGCTTTTTATAATAAACCACCAGTTAGTGTCAAACACTCGACAATGTTTGCATCTGTGCCAGTGTTTCCATCCAGCCAGGTCACCTTTGCCTATGTTTTATCCAGCTTCTTTAGTGCAAACAGGTTTTAGTTCTGTGCTAATTTTACAGCCTTTGTTTAAGTCCTCCAGGCCCTCACCCTCTACCCCAGTCTTCTGCCCCAATGTGAAAACTGGAAACTTTGCAATCTTCTAGAATAGAAACAGGAAAAGCAGTCTTATCTCTTTAAAATAACATTGCAGAAGAGGGGATGAAAAGATTTTAAGAGCCAGGGAGGTGATACAAAACCAAATGGAAATTAGGTCCTGGGACTTGTTCATGTGAACATACAGCATTGGTATCAGCATGCACAAGACCCATCGAAGCTCAGCTGGACAGGACTGTAGAAATGGGTCGCAGAGCCTAACCTCGGCTGAGTAAATATTGGCAGCAGATGGCAGTCAGGTTAGGAACACCGGGGCCTTCTTTAGAAAAGAGAATCCAGATAGGCTAACTAGAGCTCAGAAGAAGCACAGACACTGAGGAGTGAGCAGGAAGAGTAATTTGGCCACAAGGGACTCTAGCAGGAATGGCAGAAGTTATGAAAGGGGTGGGGTGGGGGGGCGGCTAGGGAGAAGTGAGTATACTGGCAATTAAGACTGAAAAAATATGTATGAAACAGAAAAATTCAATAAAAATAATAAAATAACATACATTGGGGTTTGTTTTGTTTTGTTTTGCTGTTTTTTTTTTTTTTTTTTTTTTTTTTTTTTTTTTTTTTTTTTTTTTTGAGACAGGGTCTCCCTGCCTGGAACTCCTGATGTAGACCAGGCTGGCCTTGATCTCAGCCTACTGCATGCTGATATTAAAGACTCTAAAGGCTTGGCCCATCTTGCTAGGCATATGTACTCTTAACAAGATTGTCCCTGGAAGAAATTACATTCCTAGGGCCTAAGGGAAGGATTTCCCTGGAGCATAAGCAGTGCAGAAAGCATGAGTCTGTCCCCTAGATTTCTATGTGGAAAGGGAAAATAGTAGCATGCTGTGACTCTAACTTCCACAAGGAAGAAGAAAAATGTGTAATTCCTGCCGCTTCTGGAATTCTGTCTGAACAATGCAGAAGAAACTGAAACAGTTTTAAAGGTTACAGTCCCTGGATACTGTCCCATTAGGACACTGCTAACTACTCCTGTGAACATATAATACTTCTCCCTACATATCTTCTGATAATAACACTAAAACCTTGTGTGTAAGGAAGTTTCCCCTGACTTTTGACACAAATACAATATATACAAAAAAGGATATTTTTATGTATATAGGTAAAAGTACACAGAAATCCTAAAAGTCAGAGTCAGATATGAACAGGGTAGAATCATCAGGAAAGAAATTTAATGTAACAGTTTCTAATATATTAAGAAATAATGGAGAAAGTTAATAATACTTGCATGACAGACATTAAATATAAGCAGAGTAATTCAGGTTCTGAGAAAGTTAAAAAAAATGCCCAGGAAATAAAAATTCTATAGGGGAATAAATGAACCATTGATGGACATATTAGTAAAGTCAGGTTGACTGAGGAAATAAATGAGTGAAATTGATTGTGGAAAGTACACAAATTAAAATTCACAATGAAAACCATGTGTGTAAATGTATTGCATTTTAATTAGATATTCATCTGTTGAAGGATATTTAGATTGTTTCCATTTCTTAGTTATTGTCAAAAGAGCAGCAAAAAACCTGGCTGAGCAAGTATCTCTAAAATAGGATGAGCCCTAGAGTATATGCCAAGGAATGGTATAACTGGATCATACAGTAGATTTATGTTTTGTTTTATAGAATTCTCTATACTGGTTTCACAACGTTTGCAATCCCATCAGCAGTGAATGAGTGTTCTCCTTCCCATATTACTCACCAGCATTCGGTGTCATTTGTTCTCTTGATCTTACCCATTCTGACTGCAGTAAGATGAAATATTTAAGTTGCTTTGATTTGCATTTCCTTTATTACTAATGATGTTGAACACCTTTTTAAGTTGCTTCTTAGGCATTTTTATGTCTTCTATTGAGAGCTCTCTGTTCAGTTTCATAGCTCATTTTTTGACTGGTTCATTTGTTTTCTTAATCCTTTGTATGTTGAGTTCTTTGTAATTATGAATGTTAATGTTCTGTCAAATGTTGAAGATTTTCTTCCACTCTGTGAACCTCTTCTTTACTTAATTGTGCCCTTTGCTTTACAGGTTTTTAGTTTAGTGAAGTTCCACTTGTTGATTGTTGACCCTTATTTCTGAACAACTTCTCTCTGATTTAGAAAGCCCTTTCCTGCACCAATATCCTCTAGAGTACTGCTTATGTTTCTTCTAACAGTTTCACAGTGTCAGATTTCACACGGAGTTCTTCAGTATATTTAGAATTTATATGCATTTGGGTACTAGACAGGGTCTAGTTTTGTCCTTCTACATGTGGAGATCCAGTTTTGCCAGGACAATTTGTTGATGCTTCTGTCTTTCCTTCAGTATGTGTTCATATATCACATGGCTCAACTTGCATTTACTGATGTTTGCATCTTGTTTTTTTTCATATTGAGAATATATATATATATGATATATATATATAATCTGTTTTTGTGCCAAAACCATGCTGTATTTGTGACTGTAGCTCTGTAATATAGTTGAGGTCTGTTATCATAATTTCTTAGCATTGCTCTTTGTGCTTAAGATTGTTTTGGCTATTCACAGTCTATTATATTTCCATATGAGTTTTAGGATTTTTTTAAAGTTCTGTGAAGAATGTCATGGAGATCTTGACTGAGAGCTCATTGCTATAGATTACTTTTGATAGGATCATCATTTTCACAATATTAATTCTACAAATCCATGTGCATATATCTTTTGATCTCCTTGTGTTTTCCTCAATCTCTGTCTTCAAAAATTTAATTATAGAGTTATTTAGTGTCTTTGATTAGATTTAGTCCTAGATACGTTAGAGAGAGTTGTAAATGGATGTGTTTCCATGAACTCTTTCTCTCTTTGATTATTATTGGTCTATAGAAGATGTAAATTGATTTTCAAATCTGCTACTTTGCTGAAATTGTTGATTATTTCTAGATGTGTTCTGGTAGAAGTTTTGATATTGCTTATGTTTAATTTCATATTATATGCAAATAGGTATAATTTGACCTCTTCCTTTCCTATTTGTAATTTAACTTCTTTCTCTTGTCTAATTGCTCTACAATGAGTTTCAAGTACTGTATTGACAAAAAGTGGGGATAGTGAACAGCCTTGTCTGCTTCCTGATTTTAATGGAAATGTTTTACTTCATGTAGACTGATATTGGCTGTGGATGCCTTGTATCTAGCTTTAATTACGTGAGGTATGTTCTATCTAGTCCAGTTTCTTCTAGGACTTTTATCATAAATGCATGTAGAAAATTGTCAAAGGTCTTTCTTATTTCTATTGAGATGACCATGTGATTTTTGTCTTTAAGTTCTCTTAAATGATTTATTACTTTTATGATATTACATATATTTACCCATTCCCTCATCTCTGGAATAAAGCCAACTCTATCATAGTGGATGATTGTTTTTAATACTTTGATTTTAAAATTTTGTTTTATGTGTATGAGTATATTACCTGAATGTATATGAGTACACCAGTTAAGCAATGCCCTCGGAGTCTGAAGAGGTCATTGGATTCCCCTGGAACTGGAGTTATGGATTTACAGATGGTTGTTAGTCATGTGGGTGCTGGGAATTGAACCCTGGTCCTCTGCAAGAGCAACCAGTGCTTTTAGCTGCTGAGCCATCTGTCCAGCCCTAGTGGAGATCTTTTTGTTGTGTGTCTCTGCCTGGTTTGTAAACCAGGTATTTTGTTGAAAAGTTTGCATCTTCATGTATTATTTATATGGGCCTAAAGTTTTCTTTTATTCTTGTGTCTTTATCCAATTTAGAATTAGGGTAAAATTGGCTTCATAGAAGGAGTTTGGGAGAATTCCCTCTGCTTCTAACTTTTTGAATGATTTAAGTAGTATTGGTCATAGGTCTTCTTTGAAGGTCTGGTAAATTTCTGCTGTATATATCTGTTGGGCCAGGATTGTTTTAGTTGAGGGACTTCCTATTACTGTTTAAACTTCCCTATTTCTTATGGTTCTGCTTAAACTGCTTATATCTTCTTGGTATAACTTTGGAGAACCCATTAAATTTAGAAATTTGTCTCTTCCTTGTAGATTTTCTAATTTTAAAGAGTATAGGTTTTTAAAGTATTTCCTGAGAGTATTCTGGATCTTTTTCTTGACTCTTGGGATGTTTCCCCTTTCCTCTGTGTTCTTGTTTATTTGGATTCTTTCTTTTGGTTCTCTGGGCTCTGGGTCTACCTATCTTACTTATCTTTTTAAGGAACCAGATTTTAGATGACTTGATTCTTTGTATTGTTATCTTTGTTTCTATTTCATTGATTTATGCTCTCATTTTATTTCTTCTCATCTATTGGGTTTAGCTTTGATTCCTCTTGCTCTTCTAAATTCTTTTTAAAAAGTATTTTATTATTTTTTATTTTTTGTTTATGATCATATTGCCTGCTTAAGGATAAGTGCACTTGTGTCATGAAATGCCCCCAGAAATCAGAAGAGGGTGTACAATTTCCCTGAATCTGGAGTTATGTTGGTTGTTAGTGTTAATACAGGTGCTTGGAATTGAATCCAGGTCCACTGGAAGAGCAGCCAGTTGAGTCAGGTCCCCAGCCCCTTTTCTAGATTTCTGAGCCATACTATTAAGTCATTTTTATTTGTAATCTTTCTGATTATTTAATATAAGTGCTTAGAGTTATAACTGTCTATCTTAGGTCAGAAGTTTTGTTATGTTGTGTTATCATTGAGTTCCAGGAATATGTTTCTTTCTTTCTTGGTTTCTTTACTTGATCCATTCATCACTGACTGAGGAGTGTGTTGTTTAATCTCCATGAGGTCTTGTAATTACTAGAACTTCTTATGATGTTGATTTAAAAAAATCAACAAATCAAAAAAAAATCCCCTAAAGCTTTATTGTATTGTACTCAGATAGAATACATGCAATTTTTCTTTTATTTGTTGAGCTTTGTTTTGTGCCCTGGTAAGTGGTCTACTTTTAAGAAACATCTATGGGCTGCATAGAAGAATGTGAATTCTTTGGGGTCTGGATGGAATCTTATAGATATTTGTTAGTCTATCTGATGTATAATATCATTGAATTAAGATGTTTCTTTCTATATTCCTTGTCCAGTTGACCTTTCTATTGGAGACAGTGGAGTATAGAAGTTACCTACTATTACTGAGATGGGGATAATCTGGTTCTTGAAGTCTAGTAATTCTGCTTTTATGAAACTGGGTGTACAAGAGTTTGGAGTGTATATGTTCATATCCTTGATCAATTATTACCTTGATGCTAACGTAGGGACTTCCTTTATTTCATCTGATTACTTTTAACTTGAAGTCTCTTTTTTCACATATTAGAATAGGAACTCTGCTTGTTTTATAGACAACAAATAGGTGGATATTTGTTTCTTAATCCATTGAACTAGCTGTTTCTTTTGATTGGGTAGTTAATGGCACTGAGTCATTAAAATGTGTGTGTTGTTTATTTTCATTTTGGTTTTATTTTCTGTGCTCTTAGTCTTATTTTTTCCTGTACTTTATACCCATATCTTTTCTTTCTGAACCCTCCTGGGTACGGTAGCTTCTTCCTTCAGTACTTTTGCTTTCTGTATTCTTTGTAAGGCTGATTGGGTGGACATGAACTCTTTCAGCCTGTATACTGTAAGATATTTTTTCTTTCCCCTTCAACTATGATAGTTTTTACCCATGATCATTTAGAACTAGGAATACTTTGTTCTAACTTCTTCTGGCTTTAATAGTTTGAATTGTAATTCTGATGGGTTTTTCATGATATTTACCTTGTTTTTCCCTTGCAGTTTTTAGCACTCTCTTTTTGTTTGGCACATTTAGTGTTTTTGTTATGATATGCTATGGTGAGTTCTGTTCTGGTCATGTCTAATTGGTGTTCTCTGTGCTTTTTATTTCTATGTAGGTATGTCTTCCCTAAATTTAGTGAGTTTTCTTCTATGATACTATTGAAGGTATATTTAGTCAATGCCATTAGCCTGAAATTTTTGTACTTCCTGTATGCCTTATAATGAATCAATTTGGTCTTTTCATGGTGTCCTGTATTTCCAGAATGTGTCATTCCCACGTTTTTCACATTCTTTCCTTGAGTGGTCCACATGGTTATTTAGTCTTGATATTCTGGTGTTCTCAATTAATTCATTCTGCATGTAAGGCATTATCCTGTCTGTTTAAATTTGCATACTGAGTTGTTCATTTCCATTTTAATTTTGGCTTGAGTTTCCTTCAACATTTCTATCACTTTTGTGAATTCATTTTTCAAGTCTTTTTTATAATACTTTTATTGATGTTTTGTGTATTTCAGAAAGAATTTTTCAGTTCAATTTAGACATATTCCCCTTTCACTTCTTCCCACCCCACCTCAGTTCATGTGTTCTGCTATATATGTCCTGCATCTTTCTCACAGTCTCTCCAAAGTTTTTCTCTGCAAAGGTTTATTGTCCCAGGCAGAATTCAACCACATCAGTCCATTCCTTGACCCAGTCCTCATGCTGCTGTGGTTCCCTCCCAACTGTACCACTCCAAAGTATGTCCGTGTACATGTCATATATGTACCAGAATTATGTCCTCCAGGAATAAATTGTATGTTAATTCTGATATATGTCATTATTTTTCTTAATTTTTATATTGTTCCTCCATTACCTGTCAGAATCATGATGTCTCTTCTTTTACCTTTCATTAGAACTCCATGTGTAGATTGTTGTACACCTTTTCTGTTCTCCAATTTGTCAGTTGAGGGATTGGGTTGATTCACAACTCTTCTCTTATTGGGTGAAGAGAGCTGCAAAAACATAGATGTGCATGGCTCCTTGGCAGTTAGGATGAGTCTTGTAGGTATATACCAAGTGAGTAGTGGTTGGGCTGGTCAGGTGCAGTCATTTTGAGTCTTTTAAAGTTTCCACCGTGGCTTTCAATGGTTGTAGATTTTATTTTCCCAGCAGCAGTGGATGAGTGTTCCTTTCCCCACAATCTCCCCAGCCATTTCGTGTCTTTTGTTTCTTGGTCCTAGCCAGTGTTATTGGAATAAGATATCTTGACGAGGGTTTTACTTGCCATTTAACTTAATTATTTAATGATGTTGAACACTTTTATGGATGTTTCTCAGCCATCTTTATTCCTCATGGTGAAGTCTCTGTTCCGTCTTTCTCCATCTTTTGAGTTGAGTCATTTTTTTTCTTGCTTCTTTGTTTTTTGAGTAGCTTATATATTCTGGATGTTAATGCTCTGTCCATGATGTATCACTGGTGAATGATTTCCTACCATCTGTGGGTTCTCTTCATTCTTCTTGTTCTTTTTTTTGCTGTACAGAAGCTTTGAGTTTGTTGAATTCCCACTTGTCAGCTGTTGACATTCTTATTTCCTGTGCAGCTTGCTGTTGATTAGACAGTCTTTTTCTACTCCTATGTCTTGTATATTGCTGCCAACTTTTTCTTCCTCACCTTCGCGTTTTCAGCGTTCATGTCGAGCTTTCTTTGCTCTATTTGGAGTGATTTTCGTATAGGGTGAGAGGTAGGGGTTATTTTGGTTCTTCTACATAGTGTGATCCAGTTTTTCCAGCACCACCATTTGGTGAAGATTCTATTTTTCCTCCAATGAACTTTTTGGGCACCTTTATGGAGTATAAGGTGGCTGAAATTGCCTGTGCTCAAGTTTGGATCTTCCAAATTTTGTTCCATTGGTCAAGGGTCTGTTTTCTGGTTCTTACCAGGCTGTCTTTAGGACCATAGCCTCTGTAGTATAACTTGAAGTATGGTAAGGTGATTCCCTGTATTGCATTTTCGCTCAGGTTGCTTTAGTATTCGGAGTCTTCTGTCTTTCCATATGAATTAAGGATTTTTTTTCCAAGTCTGTGAAGAAAACTTCTTGGGGATTTTAATGGGATGATTAATGTGTATATTCATTGGGTTAGAATGAAAACATTTTTTACTATTTACTTTCCACTCCATGAGCATGGAAGATTTTCCATTCTTCGATGTAATCTTCAATTTCCTATTTCAGGGATTTAAAATTTCTTTGTTGTAGAGATCTTCAGTATCTTTGGTTAGGTTTATTCTCCAGGTGTTGTGTGTGTGTGTGTGGTGTGTGTTGTGTGTGTGTGTGTATTATCTTATTATTACTAATATATATATATATAGTATCATATATTTATTGAGGTATTGTGGTGGGAAGGTCACCTTATATTCCTTCTCCAGTTGCTTGTTGTTGGTGTAAAGAAAGGCAACTGATTTTTGTAGGTTAATTTTGTACCCTGCCACTTTACTGAAACTCTCAATTGTTTCTAGGAGTTTTCTGGTGGAGTTTTTGCATCCCTCAGGTAAACTATTATATCATCTGCAAACAGGTATAGCTTGATTTCCCCTTTTCCAATCAGTATTCCTTTAATTTCCCTTTCTTGTCTTATTGCCCTAGCAAGCATTTCCAGCACTATATTTGAGAAGAGTGGTGATGGGGGCAGCCTTGTGGGGTTTCCACCTTTAAGGAGAATGGTTCTAATTTTTCTCCATTTAAGATGATGTTGGCTGTGGGTTTGTTGTATATGGCTTTGATTATATTTAGGAATGTCCCATTTAGTAACAAGTCTTGAGTGTTCTTTTTATTTCATTTACCCATGTATTTTTATTTTCTGGACTTTCAATCAGGAGTTTATTCTTTTCCTTACTGATGTCATTGAGGTATTTGTATTTTTTTTGAGTTATTGAATTATTTGATCGTGTTCATTATTTTTCTTTTTATTATTTTTATTTTATTTTATGAGTATCTCACTTACATGTATGCTAGTACATCCATGTCGTGCAATGTCTAAGAGGCCAGAAGAGGGTATCAGATCTTTTGGAACTGGAGCTATCTTTCTATGGGTTCTGGCAATTCAATTGACTCTGTGTCCTGGTGCTGGGAATTGAACCTGTGTCCTCTGCAAGACCAATCAGTGCTTTTAACTGCTGAGCTATCTCTGCACTCCCCATGATTATTCTTTTAATTCTGTGTCCCGACTGAGTAGTTCTTATTGTAGCACACTTCTGTAGGACTAATGAGTTTTGTTGGGGACATAATGTCTTGGTTTTCATATGTTTGTGTTTGTTTGTTTGTTTTGTTATGTTTTACTGTTGTCTTGGCATATATATTCATTTCGTTGCTTGTGTTTCTGATATAAAATTCTAGCCTGTGTTTGTTTAGTTGAAATGTTTGTTTCTGACTGGATATTAATAGTTAGTCCCTGATGCATATTCTCACATTTGACTTTTTTTATTGGCAGGACAGGATGATTCAAATTTAGCTAGGCAAGAGCTTTCCAGCATGGAAAGAGTGCCTCGGCAAAATTCCAAGCTATGGGGATCAAGTGTTAGATTCCTAAGGCTAGTGCAGATCTCTCAGGTGGGAGGGGCAGGAGTGGGGACTAGGCCCAATGCCAGGAGGGGGCCAACATTGGAAGGGACCACATAGCACAGTGGGCAGGGTCTAACTTACTCTTCTGGTCTGAAACTTGCTAGGAAAAGAGAAGATGTGTGCTGTAAAGCAGCGAGAAGGTGCTAGTCTGGGTGAGGGGCTGATTGCATTTCATTCACTTTCTCATTTCCTGCTACCTTCAGCTGCAGCCACCATGTCACCTGTTTTCCTCCTTATTGCCTCCCCACCTCCATTCACTTAGTCTTCCTTAGCTTTCTCTCAACTCTCTGCTAAGAATCCCTTATCTTACATTGTTTATTTCCATTCTGTTCCTACTTTGGGTAAATAGCATTTTAATATACATCATGGCATTCTTGCTCCTTTACTCTCTCAAATTGTTAGAGATGAAGAGGTGATTGCAGTTAATTGGCTATTTCTGCATTTTTGTGATGGGCCTATTTATGAGTTGTGGTTCCTTCTCGTTTGTAGTGCTGGGGATCAAGGTCAGTGCTCTGGAGTGAAGGTCTACTTATATTGAACTGTATTCCAATCCAGTGGGAAAAAAGACAACACAATCATGTTTCAGTCTAGTGACATCTGAACATTGCACTATTTCTACTCAAAGACCATAGGTGATCATCCGGGTGACATGGCTCAGAGGTTCAAAACACTGGCTGGTCTTGTCTAGAACCTGGGCTTGGATCCCATCACCTACATGGAGGCAAACAACTATCTGTAACTACAGTTCCAGGGAATCTGATGCCCTCTTCTGACCTCCATGAGGATTGCACAGCACAGAGGCACTTATATCCATGCAGGCAATGTCCACACACACATAACAAGTAATAAATAAAGAATATAGGTGACTTGAAAAGTGCAACCAGTCACTTCATCTCAGATGTGTAACTCCTGGTGTAGAAATACATACATACATACATACATACATACATACATACACACACACACACACACGCACACACACACACACACACACACACACGAAAATGAGACACAATATCTTCTCCAAAGCTTTCTAAAGCAACAGTTACAGATACCAATAAGACTGGATTAGATGACTTCCCAGACATATAATTCAAAGGAAATATTTTAAGAATGTTCAGTGAAACCATGGAGAACAGATTAAAACCCCAGAACATAAAAGAATATGAAGAAATAGTTGAATGAACTTTGAAATCCAGTATAGGATATGAAATGGGAATTCAATAGAGATAGAAACTTAAAAAAAGTTAACTTAGAATTTGGAAATGAAAAATATCACAAAATCAAACAAAAAAACCTTAGTGGGAAGCTTTACCAATAGAAGATATCAAGTTAAAGAATGACCGTCAGGGTTCAAGAGCAAGGAAGATGATGTAGGGTACCCAGACCATGATAAGAATAAAATAATAAGTGCAAAACGAACATGCAAAATATATGGGACATTATGGATTAATCAAACCTGTGAAAAATGGGCCTAGATGGGTGAGGCAAAAACCAAGTGAAAGGCATGCAAATTATACTCAGCAACATCAAAGCAGAAAATTGGTCAAATCCAAGGAAAGAGATGAGCAGACAGACGCAGAAGGCATCCGGAACTCCAGGTAGACATACACAGAAAGTAACCTCCCTAGAAACTAACCTCCCCTCATCATATTATAGCTAAAGTACTAAGCACACAGGACAAAGGAAGAATGCTGAAAGCTGCCAGGTTACGTAGGCAAACTCATCAGAATATCAGCACATTTCTCAATAGAGTTGCTAAGGGCCAGGAAGACATGGGAAGATCTATTCTAAGCTCTGAAATATTAAACATGCCAAGCACATTTCTATATCCAGCAAAACATCCTTTGTAATTGAAAGAGAAAGAACTTTCCATCATAAACACAAAAGGACCAAATTCATGACCACTAAGCTAGGAAAGCATTAGACACTGTAAGAGTGCTACATATCAAAAACAAAGAGATAAGAAACATCCTAATAAAATGCCTCCTAACCTAAAATTTCCCAAGTCCAAATCCATTCCCTGCTAAATTCTACCAGAATATCAAAGATCTAAAACAAATGTATCTCAATGTATTCCATAAGACAGAAAGGTAGAGTATGTTTCAACTACAGACCTATATTACCCTGAAAATAAATGAAAAATTTCTCAATAAAATACTGGCAAACTGAATTCAACAGCATATCAAAAGATCAAGTTGGATGTCTTTCCAGGGATTCCAGGATAGGTCAACATATGCAAATCAGTAAATGCAATAGATCACATTAATAAATTGAAGATTAGAATCATATAGCTATCTTAATTGATGGATAAAATGTCTCTGATAAAGCCTAATATCTGTCAATGATAAAAGCTCTGAAGAATCTATCAATAGAAGTAGTATTCTCCAGTTTAACAAAGGTTATCTGCAAGATACATAATGCCAATGCTAAATGAAACGAAGAAAGTCCCAAGGCATGTGCACTAAAATTAGTAATAATACAAGGATGTATACCTTCACATCTTATTTTATGGATCACTTAAAATTATAGTTATACCAATATAATATGAAGAAGAAGAAAAAGTGATACAAATAGAAATGGAAGAAAGTGAAGTATACTTAGGGAGTAAATGATATGGTCCTGTACATAAAGACCCTGAAGTAGTCATGACATATAAATAGCGAATAAGGGGCTGGAGAGATGGCCTAGTGGTAAAGAGCGCTGACGGCTCTTGCAGAGGAACCAGGCTTGATCCTCAGCACCCACATGGCGACTGAGAACCATCTGTAACTCCAATTCCAGGACAACTCCAGTTCCAGGGGAATCTGACACCCTCTTCTGACCTCTGCGGCATTGCCCGACACGGGTGCGCAAACCTACATGCAGACAGTACATTCATACACATAAAAAATAATAAAATTAAATTAAATTAAAAATTAAAAAATGAAAAAAAAAGTAGCAAATAAATAACCTTAGCACAGACCAACACATATATACATATTCAAAAATTCATTAATAGCCTTCTAAAATTAAAAAAAATGTGAGGCTCGTGGTTGTTCACGGGTGAATCCAACTTCACATCTGTTCCAGTTTACTTTCATATTGCTATGAGAAAACACTTTGACCAATACCAACTTGGGGAGGAACGGGCTTATTTGTCTTACATCTCCCAGGTCACAGTTCATCACTGAGGGGAGGCCAAGGTAGGAACTCAGGGCCTGAACCTAGAGGCAGGAGCTGAAGCACGGGCCCTGGAGAAATGCTTCTTACTGACTTGTTCCCCTGTCCCATGCCCAGCCTGGTTTCTTTTATAACACCACCTGCCCAGAGGGTGGTACCACCCACAGTGGCATGGGCCCTCCCACACCCCTCATAGGCATTTCCACAGGCCAGTGTAGTGGAGGAAATTCCTAACTGATGCTACCTCAACTCAGGTGTGCCAAGTTGACACTAAAGCTATTCAGCACATCATCTGAGAAATAATTTGTAGCAATTCTTTACTGGAAGCATTGGAGGAATGATGAGGTCAGAGACAAGCAGAGTGAAGACTCTAGGATTGTACATGGAACAAATCCTTCATTTTGGAGTTTGACAAACTTAAACACACAATGATTTGGCAGTTAGAGCAAAGCCACAAGCAAGATTTCAGGACACAGTCTGATAAACAGGATGTCTGAATTTGCATTACATGATCAAGGACCATTGCATATGAGGCTTGTTAGAAGATATGCTGAGGCTCTCTTTACAATAGCAAGGAGCTGGAATCAAACCAAATGCACCTCAACTCATGAGTGGTTAGAGAAAATGTGGTACATCTACACAATGGAGTTCTATGCAGCAGTAAAGAAAGACATCATGAGCTTTGCAGGAAAATGGCTGGAGCTAGAGGAAGTAACACAGTCCCAGAAAAACAAACGATGAATTGTATCCCTCATCTGTGGATGCTAGTGCCAATTACCTAGTTGTAAATATTTCTTGTGCATGGCCCCTTGAGATTTTGTCCAAAGCAGCTGGGTGTAATGTATATTGGAAACAACAACAACAACAAAAACCACGACAACAACAGAAAGGACTGCATCAAAGAACTGACTGAAATAGTGAACTTCTGTTCAAAACAGTTAACTTCCACATGGAGAATATTGAGAAAGACTGAGAAAGAG
>VZQC01002026.1:247531-276617 GCA_009823505.1 Rhizomys pruinosus | reverse complement strand
TGAACTTCTGCTCAAAACAGTCAACTTCCACATGGAGAATATTGAGAAAGACTGAGAAAGAGATGAAAAGCATGTTTGGCAGAATGCATGAGCTCTGGTGGGGTGGGGGGATGGGGGGCATGGGTCTAGATTTGATAAAAAATATATATAAATAAATAAATTAAAAAAATAAAAAAATTAAAAAATAGAAGACATGCTGAGGGTTATTAACCAAGATACTTTCATCAGAACAAAGAACTCTGCAAATTTCTAACCTGGGGCAACTTCCCCTTGCTGGTCATGAAGTGTTCCACATGATGACAGGGTCTTGAGACACTGTACTTAGCATCTCCCCTATCAGCAGTGACAGAGGCCTGGTTTTTAAAGTTTCAGGTTCTACTTGACCTCAGACATGCCATTTTACTTTCCAGCACTTTACAATCTCTTTTAGCAGATTGGAGCAGAAGAATATTTTCTAAACCATCTGTGAACTGAATATCCTAATAAATAAACTAGGCAATGGAACTGCAGGAAATTAAGTGACCAGTAACTTTAATAAACTCAGATATTAAGATAATTTAAAAATATCAGCAAATCAAATTCAACAATGTATGAAAATAGATGGATCAGAGAGTAAAGGATCTGCCTCCAGGATGGCTAGAGAGTAAAGGACCAGACTCTAGGATGGATCAGAGAGTAAAGGACCCAGCTCCAGGATGGATAAGAGAGAGAGAAAAAAAAAATAAAAAATAAATGTTTCACACCATAATGAAGTAGCATTCTTGATCCTTTCGATAGATTTATGACTCAGATGCAGCCAAATGCAGCAACCATTTTTGCTAGAGATAGGTTGCCAAGAAGGTAGGGAAAGAAGGGAAACTCTTGAGCTTATATCAATGTCTACAGGAACCCACAGCTGGCATCATACTCCTCAGTGAGAAACTAGAAGCTTTCAGCTATGAGACACACAAGAATGTCTCTTCTCATCAATCAGGTAGTGCAATAGTCAGCACACAGAAAATGGGAAAGAAGGTACACTGAACATAACGAAGAAATTAAACTTAGATAACATTGTTGTATATTCTCTTATATGAATTTTGAAAGATTTTGAATTTCATTGACATGACTACTGCCAACTATATTTTTAAAAAATATTGGTATAGCATAGACTTGATCATAATATTCTATTAATTTGTTAAATCTATGATACTAGTAGGCCAACTTATCATTTTTATAATAATCCCTTCTTTTCTTTCTAGCTTTGTTGGAATAGTGTCAACTTTGCTGCGCTTTTACAATCCAGTTTGGCTTTCCTTATGTTCTCTACTAACTTCCTTTTTACAATCTCAGTATTTCCATTCTAATTTTATTATGCATTTTCTTCTTCTACCTTTGGATATAACTTGATCCTAAATTTTTATTTTTCTTAATGTGTTGAGGCAGTCAACTCTTGCTTTCACAGACGGTGACTTCTGGGTCACTACCACAGCATTACCATTCTAAGTGAGTCTTCTTGAGTTTTATAATTTTGTGTCTATATTTAAGTCTAACACCCACTAGGACTTAATTTTGTGGAAAAATGGAAAGACTGTGGCTTTATTCAAAATTGTAGTATGCATAGTTTTCTTTTCTTGAAACATTTATTTTCAAGGAAATAGATGATCAAATATATGATCAAAATATACTATGTGTTTGAAATAAATTTTCTTCAAGAAACCACATATGCCAATAAAAATCAGAAATATAAAGAAAACAAAATTTCAAGGTGTTAATATTTTTGAAAATTTTAAGTAAATATGAGAACAAATTCAGGAATTAATTAATGTATCAAAGCAGAAAACAAAAATGGAAAAGTACCCCAACTCATTTCTTCCAAAAGAGCAGGTTATACCTTCTGGTGTTTTCAGGAAAACAATTCTTTACTTGATTGCCACAGCTTTATAAGAAAGAAGAGTGATATAATAGCTCGATTTCAATCCCCAGCACCCACATGGCAGCTGAGAACCGTCTTTAACTCCAGTTCTAGGGGAATCCAACGCCCTCTTCTGACCTCCGCGGCATTGCACAACACGGGTGCACCAACCTACATGCAGACAGCACATTTATACACATACAAAAATAAATAGAAAAAAAAAGAATAGCATTTCAATAAAAATTTCCCTGGGTGTGGTGGCACACTCCTTAATCCTAGGACTCGGGAGGCAGAGGCAGGCGGATCTCTGTGAGTTCAAGGCCAGCCTCGTCTACATAGGGAATTCCAGGACAGCTGTGACTGGTGCAGATATGTGTCCTCTACTCTGGCCTTATATATCCCAGGGTTGAGGCTCAGAGATGTGTGTAATGTTTGAAAGAAACAAGTTAAAGATGGCTGCCAGAGTTCTCCCAGGCCTGAGAGCCCAGCAAAGGAAAGACAGCCCTGGCGTTTGGGGCTCTCTGTTCCCAGCCTTGCTGGGTACTTGGAATGTAAAGGACTTTTTAAGTATTTTAAATGACTGACAAATGCACGTATAATTAAGGCAGAATCAGCTGGACAAACATGTTGATTCTGATCAAAAAAAAAAAAAGATCTAAAACAAAGGACTGGTGGCTATGGAGTCTGGTGAGGACAGAGCTCTGTAAAAGAAAAAGGAGCGCACAGGCTCTGCCTGAGTTATGAGCCAATCACCGCTCAGCTGTTAGAGCTTTGGGCATCTTTGGGGATATGGTGAAAGCCACTCTGAACCGCTCTCGCAGCCTCTGTTATTGCCACTTAGAGATGCCCAGAGTCGGAGAAACAGATGAAACTGCTTGTGTTTTTCCAAGGGAGAACGTGAGATGCTGTGTACTAAATTTCAATCAATGCCAGGGCTAGGAGGCTGCATGATTAAGCGGAACAACATCCCTGGCAAGCGTGATTAGGGGACGTTACAGACGCAGGAGAGAAATGGGAAGCACTGTTGAAAACGCATGAGCTTTCAGTGTCTTATCCTCAATCATTTCTTAAGATCCATGACTGTGCCAGCAGACACTGAAAATAATGACAATGACATTTTCTGAAGAAATCCAGTGCTGCAACTTTCCATCTTAATGTTCCATATTATCATGTGCATCCAGAACTCAGAAAGGTCTTATGGTTTTATTCAAATCTGCAGTGGTCAACTGTCCTCCTCTTTCTAAAATTATGAAAGTATGATTTCTTTTGGCATCTGTTTGGTCAAAAGTCTCATAAATCTTTTTTAAGCAATATTTCAAATAGCCTAGATTTTAAGCTTTTTATTGCTCTTTGTATTTACAAGTGTTTATTGGATACCTACATCAATTTTGAAAGTCAAGTTGACTGTTTAAGCACTGAATTAACAGCCTAATGTCTAAAAAGTAAAGAATAGCAGAATATTTTTAATTAGGATGGTCCCATGGAATATCTTAGAGATTAATCAATATATTTCTGTAATATTTGTGCTATCTAAATGTCATTCCATCCAAAATATTATATACTTAAGCATCCTCGGGGAGCCACTTGTGTTAAGCTAAGGGTGTGTGATAGTTTTGGAGTGAGTGTATGTGCTCAAATTTTATATTTAAATACTAATTCCACAATGAATCTATTAAGAGTGGGACCTATTAGTAGGTGATTAGGGGTCAATGAAATGGCTTGATGGAAAAAAAGTTGCCAGGTTCCAAGCAGATAACCTAAGTTTTCTACCTGGGACCTGCATGGTAGATAGAGAGAACCAACTTCTGTCAGCTGTCCTCTGATCTCCATGTCATGGCACTGGCATTCAGTACATGTGTGTGTGTGCACATATATAAAAATGCATGTATGTATGCACACACACAAACACACAAATAAAATAAAAATGTAAAAAGAAAGTGACTGGGTCAGGATGAAAGACTCCTGATGAGGGTATTCCTCTTAGGAAACAGGCCAGAAGAAATTCTTCTGCCTCTTCCACAAAGGGGAGCTAAAGCTAGGGCCACCACCCAAGAATCAAAAGCAGCCAACACCAAACACAGCATCTAGTGCCATCCAGAACTGTCAAACTAAGATTATTTATGAGTCACCTGTGATGTACTTCATAAGAAGTAAGTTACATTGTGGTATTTGCAACGATTGAGATGTTCCTAGCTAGGCTCTGCAGTATTTGCCTAAAATTTCCCTTTTGTGTATTCCTGCATTAGGATGAGAAGTTAGGGATATTCTTGAGTTAGATGTGAAGAGCAGAACATCAGCTGCTAGGGACTCTCCCACCTGTATAACTTGATGAGTACCTGCCCATCCTCAGATTCTCCTTCAGTGTGTCCGACTACTCCAGAACCCAGGGCCCTGGCTCTTCAATCTTCAAAGCAAGAAATTCGAATACAACAACTGATGTGAGTTTCAGTTCTTTCTGTGTACCCAGTTCTTGGCAGTTTTGACATGCTCTTGCTCCCTTGGCTCTCTGCCCCACAATTTTTTCCCTACTACTGAACAAATGCTCCACCAGCAGACACTAATGAAAGCTTTGAACATTGAGCAGCACATATACAGCACGTGCCACTTATACTATGCAATCTCGGAGTTATTCCAGTTTACAAAACAAAACATATGATATTATTATGCCAAATTCTTCTTGAAATGAGATAGAATTTGAGTCATTGTGAAGATAGTTCATATGCTGAAGTGGAGAACTGTGTTAGGATCTTCAGGAAGAATAATTCTTAGATGATTCCATTGTATTATAAGGGCTTTGAGAGAGATAAAAGCAGCTTTTAAATTACAATTGCATAGTTTCATACTGAAAGTCTCATGCAAAGACTTAAACTACCATAGTACAAAGTGGTTTCTGAAGAGCACAAATTCTGATTAAATATGAAAATGTCACATGAGTGCCCAGCCTTTCTCTTTTTTTATTTATTTTTTATGTGTATGAATGTACTGTTTACATGTAGGTTGGTGCACCCGTGTCGTGCAGTGCCACGGAGGTCAGAAGAGGGTGACGGATTCCCCTGGAACTGGAGTTAAAAACGTTTCTTAGCCGCCGTGTAGGTGCTGGGAATCGAACCCGGGTCCTCTGCAAGAGCAGTCTGTTCTCTTAACTGCTGAGTCATCTCTCCAGCCCCCAACCTTTCATTTTGCATATTTGCATAGCACTGAGAACCTGCATCAGGAAAGTGTAATGAGCTGGGTTATATGAATGATGAAATCAGAGAAAGAAATTTGTACTCTTAAGGTGATTCATGGAAAAGACAGAAACAAAACCATGACTGTAATAATACCCATGATGTGTGAAATTATCCTAATGCTTAAAGAAAAAAAGTCAAAACCTTTCTGCTTTGGGGAATAGAAGTTGTGGGAATACTGGAAGGACTTGTGCACATTGCATTTCAAATGGAGTCAGTGTAGGACTTCTGGAATGTGGTTTAATCAAACAGGTAAAGAATGACGAGCCCATTTCCAGCACAGATGAATGACATCCTGTACTCTGGAAGCCTCATACCAAGGCCCTGAAGTGATCTGGTGTCATATATGCTTGAGACACCACAGCTTGGTTGGAATGATGCAGCAAATGGAACAATGAGAATGGAACCTGGGGTTGAAAGGCAGTGGTAAAGTCTCAGGATCGTCTTCCATATGGGCTGTCTTTCTCATTTTCAGGCTTTACATTGTGCCCCAATGAGCTAGGTGTTTCTGTTGAAGTGAGAATACATATTTCAGCTAAAACACTAAACATTCTATGTCCTACAGGAGAAATAGGTAAAACCTAGTTTTGAGAAGTAAGCAAGTAAGCAAGTAATAATATTAGTATTGTCATGACTGCTTCAGAGCAGCAGAGGTGTTATAGTTTGTTCTTATTGGACAGTACCATTGTCTTTGTCTTCCTGTACCATCTAGACCTTAATATGTAGTCCAAATTTAGACATGCTATCCTGTGCCACCGCCGCCAGATCGCCTTCCTAGCCTACTGACCAGATGACCTTCCACCTCTAAGATACTTCTCTCTACTCACTCATTGTTCAGCTTGATGCCTCTCTTCACAGAACTTGGCTGCAATGATTGGAGGTGGAACAAATGCAGCGTGCACATCCTCAGGCCTAGACTAGACATGCTCAGAGCCCTCCTTACCTGTCATCTGCCTCCGTTAAAGGTGTTCCTGTTTCCTAAGCTCTTTTGTCTCGCCATTTCTCTGTTCCTCAAAAGCATGTTTTGACACACTAGTAATAAAGTCAACTGAGTGAGGACTGTGGACAACTCCAGAGCTTTATCTTTAGAACCAGGAATGATGGAATTCTTTTTCAATATGGAGAGAAATGTTAGTTAGAATAATGTTAGAAAAAAAATTAGGTGTTAGGATATGCTAAGTGCTCATTAATTGATAGATGCATCAGAAATTTAAATAGATCACAACTAGTTTCCAAAAGACTAGAATATAATTTTTAAAATATATTAAAATATTTTAAAAGACTGCACCTATGTCCACTCCTTAAGAGAGTCAGAGTGCACAGAAGCTCAGAAAACTCCCTGATGAAAACATTTTAGATTTTGCTGAATGAGGAGAGTCTTTAACTTGCTTAAATAAAGAATCCTTTTAAAAAAGTTAACAGCTTGTGACAGTTCATTTTGATTGCCAACTTGATTGGTCTGTGAAACACCTCTGAAGGAGAGTAGTGAAGAGGGGCAGCCACGCCTTAATGACTGTGGCAGCATCCCATAGACTGGGGCCAGAAAGAAGAAGAGGGGGAGGAGAAAGCCTGGAGCGCAGCCATTCCCTTTTTCTGCTTCTCTGCCGTTTATCCTTTGCCATAATGCAAGCTACTCTGCTCTACTGTGCCCCCGACCATAATGAGCTCTATCTGCTCTACCGTGCCCCCTACTATAATGAGCTCTATCTGCTCTACTGTGCCCCATACCTTAATGAGCTCTATCTGCTCTACTGTGCCCCCTACCATAATGAGCTCTTTTTTTTTTCTTTTTCTTTTCTTTTTTTTTATTTTATTTATTTATTTATTTATTTATTTTTTTTTTTATTTATTTTATTTTTTTTTTTTTTTTTTTTTTTTTTTTTTTTTTTTTTTTTTTTTTTTTTTTTTTTTTTTTTTTTTTTTTTATTTTTTTTTTTATTTATTTTTTTTTTTTATTTTTTTTTTTTGGTCTTTTCGAGACAGGGTCTCCCTGTAGCCCCAGCTGTCCTGGAACTCACTCTGTAGACCACGCTGGCCTTGAACTCACAAAGAACCGTAATGAGCTCTATCTGCTCTACTGTGCCCCCTACCATAATGAGCTCTATCTGCTCTACTGTGCCCCCTACCATAATGAGCTCTATCTGCTCTACTGTGTCCCCTGCCGCAATGAGCTCTATCTTCTCTACCGTGCCCCCTACTATAATGAGCTCTATGCTCTGAATGTGTGAGCGAAACGCTCTTGTCTGGATTTAAGTTGATTTGTGAAGGCATTTTGATATAGTGCCAGAAAACTAACATGGAAATTCACTATCAGTTTAGTAGGACCGTTGGTGTGGCTTTTCCTGATAGAATGGCTTGAGACTGATTTTTAAAAAGACTTTGTCTCCATTTGAAGATGTAGGTTATAAAAATTGTAGGACTCTACAAAGAGAACTTTATGCACCACTCAGGTTGGACTAGAAAGCTGATTGCAATCAAACACCACAAGCATAGCCTTTGCTGTTTGAGAAGGGAACACTAATACAATTGGGAATTGGGCTAGAAATGTTCTTGTTACATTTGGTTAAGTAATTTGTCTGCATTCTGTCAGTGTCTTGAGATCTTGCATAAGGCTGAATTTAAAGTTGGAGGACAAGCAATTCCCATAGCTAAAATGTGCAGCTAGCACAGCCATTGGGCTCTAGCCTGGATATTACCGGTTAAGTTTCAGTGATAATTATGAGCAAAAAGAAGACCAGGAAGATTTGGAAAACTTTCAGCTTTAGCTGAAGAAAAAGATTTATCAAATAAAAAAAGAAGCTATGTGGCTTACATTCAGAAGGGCTGCCATGAAGGCCTTCCAGGTTTGCTTAGAACCTACCCAATTCCACCATTTTTTTGGCAATGAACAGAATCAGCCCAAGAGGGATACCATGTTGAGCCAAATAGCTAAGACATAGCACATGGTTGCCAAAGCACATTGGGAGTCACACCATGTAGTCCCATGCCTCAGACAGAACTTGAAGCTAGAGGATTTAACATTTGGCCTGTGAGGTTTCAGTCTTTCTTTCACCCCTACTTTCTATATTTTTCTATTCCTTCCCCTTGGAATTAGAATATTTACTCTGTAGAAAGAGGCATGTGGAGTGTATACCCTACCTTTATATTTTACATGGCCTATTTTTGAAAATAATACTTTTATTGAAGTTCATGTATTTCAGATATCATTTTTCAGTTCAATTTAGACTTATTCCCATTTTCCTTCTTCCCAACCCACCCTAGTTCATGCATTCTGCCATACATGTCCTGCATCTTTCTCTTGGACTTTTTAAAGTTTTTCTCTGCAAAGGTTTATTGTTTTGGGCAGAATTTAACTATATCAGTCCATTCTTTGACCCAGTCCTTATGTTGCTGTGGTTCCCTCCCAATTGTATTGTTCCAAAGTATGCCTATATACACATCATATATGTACTAGAATTATGTCCCCCAGGAATAAACTGTATGTTAACTTCGATATATGTTCAGGAGTTCATATTTTTTCCTTTTAATTTTATATTACTCTAAAATATGAATATATATATATATCTATATATATATATCTATATCTATATCTATATATATAGATATAGATATAGATATATATATATATACACACCTTCTGCCCATATACATTAGTTAACATGTCTGAAAGTAAGTGATTAGGTAATTATTGAGCCTATTAAGAGATTCACATTGTGGGGCTGGAGAGATGGCCTAGTGGTTAAGAGCACCAACTGCTCTTGCAGAGGACCCAGGTTCGATCCCCAGCACCCACATGGTGGCTGAAAACTGTCTTTAACTCCAGTTCCAGGGGAATCCAACACCCTCTTCTGACTTCCTCGGCATTGTATGACACCGGAGCACAAACCTACATGCAGAGAGTACATTCATACACATATGAAAATAAATAAAATTAAAAAAAAAAGAGATTCACATTGTAACAGCACAATTGCTTTCAGATAGAAAGAAATATAACAATAATGTTGCTCAGCTTGCAGCTCAGCCTTTCAACTGGAAATTTGGTGCTAGCATCCACAAATGAGGGAAACCATTCCCTGTTTGTTTTTGAGGGGGGAGACTGTGTTGCATCATGTAGCATAAAGGCTTCGAGTTCCATCCATTTACCTGCAAATTTCATGATGTCATCTTTCTTTATCACTACATAGAACTCCATTGTGTAGATGTACCACATTTTTGTTATCTACTCCTCAGTTGAGGGGCATTTGGTTTGGTTCCAACTCTTCCCTACTGTGAAAAGAGCTGCAATAAACATAGATGTGCATGTATCTTTGCAGTAGGATGAGTCTTGTGGCTATATACCCAGGAGTGGTATGGCCAGGTCAGGTGGTAGGCTCACCTTGAGTCTTTTAAGCGTTCTCCACACTGCTTTCCACAGTGGTTATGCGAGTTTACATTCCCACCAACATTGGATAAGTGTTCCCCTTTCTCCCCAGCCCCTCCAGCATTTGGTGTCTTTTGTTTTCTTGATCTTAGTCAGTCTTATCAGAGTGAGATGATATCTGAGATTGGTTTTAATTTGCATTTCCTTAATTATTAATGATGTTGAACACTTTTTAAGATGGTTCTCAGCCATTTTTACTTCCTCACTGGTGAAGTCTCTGTTCAGCTCTTTACTCCATCTTTTGAGTGAGTCATTTGTATTCTTATTTCTTTGTTTTTTGAGTAGTTAGTATATTGTGGCTGTTAATGCTCTGTCAGATCACTGGTGAAGATTTCCTCCCACTCTGTGGGTTTTCTCTGCACTTCATTGATTGTTTCTTTTGCTGTACAGAACCTTTTGAGTTTGATGAGGTCCCACTTTTCAGCTGTTGACAAAAGACCCAGAATAGCTAAAGCAACCCTGAGTGAAAAATGCAATACAGGGGGATCACTTTACCAGACTTCAAGCTATAGTCATAAAGACAGCCTGGTACTGGAACAAAAATAAACCCATTGACCAATGGAACAAAATTGAAGATCCAAACTTGATTTCATAGAATTTAAGCCACCTCATATTCAATAAAGGGGCCAAAAAAAGCTCACTAGAGGAAAGATAGTATCTACAGCAACTGGTACTGGCCAAACTGGATCACCATATGTTAAAGAGTAAAAATAAACTCCTACATCTCACCCTGTACAAAAATCAACTCCAAATGGATCAAAGACCTCAGCGTGAAACCCAAAACTCTGAAGGTGATAGAAGAAAAAGTTGATAGCAATCTACAAGATATAGGAGTAGGAAAAGACTTTCTAAATCAAACAGCAGCTGTGCAAGAAATAAGGTCAACAGCTACATGGCCTATTTTAAGAGTTTGCTTTGAAGTGCAGAGGGGTCTTTGGGCTTGGAATTTTCAGTAGTGATTTTTTTTTTTTCTGATCTGGAGGAGACTGAATAAATGATTTTGAATTATTAATCTTTTGAGGCCAGGGATGTTTAAGATTACATAATCTTGAGTGTCAAGTTCACAAGGGGTGGTGGTCTTGTAATGGCTATTCTTGATTTTAAACTAATTGGAATTATAAAAACCTAGGATATTAGTAAAGCTCAATTCTGGCTGTCCATGAATATCTTTCCATAAAGAAATCCTGATGTGGGATGTCGCCAAGGGGCATTGCTTCATTTATTTATACTTCCATTCATGATTTCCCTTATTACACTTTTGTTGGTTTCTATATATAGATCACACACTTCTTTTTACCTTCTTTTCTATTTTATTTTTTGGAGGATACTATGTTTTAAATTTCAAATTCTGATCATCACTGATATAAAGAAAATCAACTAATTATTTTATCAAACTTCTGTCCTGGAACTTCTTACAATTACTTATTTTATTCAAGACTTTTTAAGCATTTGTCTACATAGACAACAATGTCATCTGTATAAAAGAGAGTGTTTTAATTTCTTGACAATACATGTACCTCCAGTCTCCCGTTTTGTTATCTTGAATTATTACAATAAGTCAGACTTCCAGTACAGTTCTGAAGAGCAGCAGTGATCCTGATGGAGAACATTCTTTTCTTCTATCCACTTAGGATAAAATCCTTTAAAGTCTCATCATTAGTAATGCATCTAAATTATAGGTATTGTGGTAAGGTTCTTCTTTAGCAGATTGAATAAATTCATTCTTTAATTTCCCTGAAGATTTACTAGAAAATGGAAGGCAATAGATGCTTACTTTGTTATAAATTCTGCAAATATTTACATAATCAGATGATTTATATTTAGCCTAGAGTGATAGATTTATAATTTTGAAACAATTTTACATAGTTGAGATAAATTGCATTTCATTGTTCTCTGTAAATCTTTCAATACATTTTTGTATTTGATTTGATAATAGTTTATAGACTTCCCATCTCTATTCCTATGACATGTTAGGTTTTTCGTTTTTGTTTTTGTTTTTGTTTTACTTCTCATATAGCTTTTGCACTTCTGAATGAAGTTGCTGTCTACATTTGTGGTGATGTTATAAATAATTAATGAGATTTCTTTAAAAATATTTAGTATATGATGCCGGGCGTGGTGGTGCATGCCTTTAATCCTAGCATTCAGGCAGAGGCAGGCGGATCTCTGTGAGTTCAAGGCCAGCCTGGTCTACAGAGTGAGTTCCAGGCCAGCTAGGGCTACAGGGAGACTCTGTCTTGAAAAAGACAAAAAAAAAAAATATTTAGTATATGTTATGGTCAAAACCATGTTTTCTTGGTTTTACTTTTTAGTTTTTTAAGATATAATAATATAGATGTTCATGATAAGTGTTTTCCTTATTTGAGTTTTGGTAGCTTTTCTCTTTAGGAATTTGTTCTTTTAAATTAGATTATTAATGCTTTGAATCTAGAATTGTTCCTACTCTTGCAGTTTTTTCACACTAAGACCTCAGTAATGATAACACCTTTTGCTTGGATATTAGCATTTTCAACCATACTCTTTCATTCTTTATTAATTCCACTTTTTATTTTTTCATAAACATGAAATTTCAGATTTCATTCTTTTTCAATGCCCTCTTTGCTTTACTGATTTTTATCTATTGATATATATTTTTTACACAGGGTTTCTTTCTCCCATAACCCAGCCTGTCTGGAACTCATTGTGTAGACCAGGCTGGCCTAGATATCACAGAGATCCACTTGCCTCTGTCCCCAAGTGCTGGGATTAAAAGCATGTGCCACGAGGCCTGGCTATATTGGTTTTTCTATTTAACTAATTTTTGCTGTAACATTTATTTTTGTTTCTTGTTTCCTATTGCTTGTATTTCTTTTTCTTTAATTTTACAAGAAAAACATCTGACTAGTAAATTTTAAATATTTCTTCTTTTCTAATATTCCAGGTACATTACATGGACAAAATCAGTTTTGTACATTACATGGAATATTAGAAGTGATTTTGCTTTGTTCAACAAATTATGACAACCAGTGTTAAAAATTCTAGTTGAAAATGCTTCTATGCTGTTTATTCTTTGATTTATGTCACTTATATGTGTGTCATTCTGTTAGTTGTTTTAAAATTTGTAAAACAGCTATTTATATTATTTCTAGTTTAATTGTTTATGGTTATATACATACATGATTTGGGGTCTTTTAAATGTCTAAAATTTTCTTCATAACTCAACCGTGGTCTGTTGTAAGTTTGTCATCTAAGCTGGAGAAAAGCCTGCATTCTGCTGTTGTGAGCAGTGTTCTATAAACAGCTCCCAAATCCAGTGGTCTAGTGCCACCTCAGCCCATCACACTGTTCTTTGAGGTTCTGGTCTGTTTCCTCAGATGGCTTTTGAGCCCTCAACTGTACAGATGATTCAACTGCATGGTTGATATTCTACCAGTTTTTGTTTCAACTATTGTTTATTCTCTTTTGCTTTCAGCATACGTGTTAAGGACTGCAATTCTTCTTGAAACATTGATTTCTTTATTAGTACACGCTGGCTTCTTTCATCAAAGATGACATTCTGGCTCCCACAGTCTGTCTGGTCTGAATGAAGATACATTTCCCTCTTTTTTCATTAGAACTACCAAAGCATATATGCACTTACCCTTTCATTTTAATTTTCTAAGTCTCAATTTTATTTTTTAAATTTCTATTGAATTTTTATGTGTTTCATACATAATTTTTCAGGCAGTCTTAATCACCATCATACCTGCTTCTTCCTTGAGCCCTCCCACAGCCCCCCACCTGTCCCCCAGAGTTCACACCTTTTGTCATTTGTGCTAGGGACCATTGCACCAAGTTACTCTCCTCACTCACATCTCAGTGCCAGCTCATCCCCTGCAGTCTAGTCAGCTTTTCTGGAGTCTGTTTACTAAAGAAGGCCAGGTCTTCCTCACACAAACACCATCTGCTGACAATATTTCCTCAGCCAAGTTTGGGTTCTGCTCCCCATTTCTGCAGTTCTGTGCTGGGTTTCTGTCCCGCTGAGTTTGCATGGGTCTTGTGCATACTGATACCAATGCTATAGGTTCATATGAACACGGTCCCAGGAGCTTGTAGGATCCATTTCAGTTTGGTCTTGCATCACCTCCCCAGCTCTTAGGATCTTTTTGCCTCCTCTTCTGCAATGCTTCCTGAGCTGGGGCAGGTTGGGGGGGGGGGTATGGTGGCAGTGAAGCTGAATATAAAAAACGTGTCCATAGAACCACACCCTGTATATTCCTAATCCTCATGGTTTGGCCATTCAGGCTGTTTTGGTTCCTAGTCTCATGTTGCATCGAAGAGCTTCCTTAACTAGAGTTAAGAGGTAGTTGATGTTTTCTTGGGTCTTTGTATTATGGTATAAACAGGCAAAACAAGAGTGCTTTTCTTTTTTTTTTCTTTTTGTCTTTTTACTAAGATCTCAAGTTTTATACCTGAAGTACAATTTCTCAGGCCTTACTAATTATTTATTTCTAGTATACTTTCCTTTAGGATGTTTAAGGCTACACAGCCCAGATTAACCAAGGTTTTTGTTTTCACAAGGTCAGTTGAGGATCTGGTCCTCAGGGTCACTCAGGTTTTGAGGGAAGAAGGAGCCCTTGGCTCCTTTTGACTTATGATTTACCAGTTCCGTCTGGTCAAGGACAAAGTCAGGTCTTGCTAGATCAGGCTTCCCTTTTTGAAGCATCAGCAGACTTTCCTCTTTATAGACTGGACAGTGGCCGAAGTCCCATTATTGGATCTCCAAGACCTCCCTGCACAGGAAGACTGGTGACTCACATTTGCAGGACATTTCAAGAGACATGCATAGTCCCCTGGGACTTAGTTGACCTCTGAGGGCAAGGAACAAAGTTATCCCTTAAGACCCTCAACCAAATAGGTATGGGCATTAAGTATGGTCATTAACTATCCAGAAAGGCTAAGTTACACCAGCCTGATACTTTTAACAACTGTATAATATTTTAGAAAATGCTTGGACAAAAGCACAAGCAGACTTGTATAAGAAATACAAGAGGGGCTGGAGAGATGGCTCAGTGGGTAAGAGCATCAACTGCTCTTGCAGAGGACCAGGTTCAATTCTCAGCATCCACATGGCAACTACAAACTGTTTTTAAACTGGGCATTTAATCCCAGAACTTGGGAGGCAGAGGCAGGCAGATCTCTGTGAGTTCAAGTCCAGCCTGGTGTTCAGAGTGAGTTCCAGACCAGCTGGGGCTATAGGGAGTCCCTGTCTTAAAAAAAAAAAAAGAAAAGAAAAAATAAATTAATAAGAAACATTCCCATAAAATAAATACTGTGGTGGTGGTCAGACACAATGTCATGACAAACTAGATTTTTTCTCATTATTTTGATTTTATATTATTCTAAAATATGCATACATACCCTGCACCCAGATGCCAAAAATTCCTAAGTCTGAAAATAAATGGTGGGTTAACTCTAGAACCTGTTAAAGGATTCACAATATAAGAGCACAGTTGCTTTCAGATTATGAGGAATATAACATTAACATTGCTCAGTTTGCCTTAGAGCTAGGTACTTGGTACTATCATCCAGAGATGAGGGATACCATTCGTCATTTGTTTTTCTGGAACTGTGTTACTTCACTTAACATAATATCTTCTAGTTCCATTCATTTACCTGCAAAATTCATGATGTCATATTTCTTTAATGATAACATTGATAGTGATCCAGGTATGGGAGAAATCCTTTCAAATAATCTAAATAGAAATGCAAACACAAATTTAACTCCATTGTGTAGATGTACCACATTTTCTCTATGACAGCACAAGTTTTCATCTGTTATATCTGTGTTTGCATTTCTATTTAGATTATTTGAAAGGATTTCTCCCATACCTGGATCACTATCAATGTGATCATAACTGTTTCCTACTTGCTATTTGTTATTTTTAGTTTTCCTTTTCCAAAACTTTCTTTGTTCTCATGTAAATATTTTATTACCTTCTATTTAATCACCAAGATGGCAACTCAAATCTTCAAAACAGAGATTAACCTGGTGCAACAAACATTTGCAGTTCTGACTCTATCTTTCCATTTATCAAACACTTCAGAAATGGTCCAGGTGTTCAAAGCAAACCTACATGCAGACAGTACATTCATATACATACAAAAATAAATAATAAAAAAAAAAAAAAAAAAAAAAAAAGGAATGGTCTAGGTACACTGTGATTCTGTGACTCAAGATTAACAGGGCTCTGTTCCTATGTAAATGAGCTGACCTTAGCCCTGACTACTTCTGTTTGTCTCTCTCCTCAATTTTAGAGATGCCAGTTTGTCTTATGACCACAATTCTAAGATCAGATAATTGGATTTCACTGTTAAAGGTGGTCCATGGTGGACTGAAGTAAATTTCACAGCTCGTGAATGTCAATGCTAAAATCAGAGGCACTCCAAACCATTCACATTTTAAAAAACTTTTTATGTTTAATTATGTGCATGTGTGTGGTAGGGGGACTAGGTGTACATGAGTGAAGTTGCCTCCAGAAGATAACACTGGATGCTTTGGGGCTGGGCTTATAGGTATATAGCTGTCCTGCTTAGGACCTGGGGACGGGATTCTAGGCCTCTATAAAAGCAGTATGCATTCTTAACAGCTGAGCCATTTCTATAGCCAGAACTCAAATCATTTTGATTTTTCTTCTTCTTGGAAATTTTTGTCTTAACGTCTTTTTTTTCTGTTTCTTTCCTTCATTTCTTCCCTTTTTTCTTCCTTCATTTCTGTCTTTCTTAACATTATATATTTTTATTGAATTATGTGCATGCCATAAAACATATTTTAATCATATTTACTGTCTGTCCTCATCTTTACCCACACCATACCCCCACACCCAGAACTCATGCACTCTGTCAAGTTCGCATCACCAGATGTCCCTTAGTGTGAGTTCCTCCATTAGAGACTGTTCAGCCTATCAGTGTCACTCCCTTAAAGAAGAACAGCCCTCTCTTACCCAGCAGTGATTGTTTCCCAGTAGTTCCTCAGCTGAGGTGGGGCTTCATGCCCATTTCCTTTGTTCTATGCTGAGTTTTTGCCTGATTTGAGTTTTCATGCATCTTAATGGTAACACTTACCAATGATACTTTGGAGCAAAATTTATTCATGATGTGAGAACGAGAGACAGTTGCAAGGTTACAGTGTCTATGTAAGGTAACATACTTGCTTCTTTGTTAACAACAGTCAAGGAGACAATGAATGATGAAAACACATGATATGCTTGTAAGTTCATGACACACTCTCAATAAAACAAAAATAAGTTTACTTAAATTAAAGGTATCATAACTTACTCTGAATTTATAACCAAGGATCAACTTAGGCTTTATCATTAGTATGTGATTTCTTTGATAATTAACTAATCAAATATTTATTTAATTCATTTTCTCTTACATTACTTGAACATTGATTACCATTTCTTCATTTAACTTACCAAGAAGGAGAGCACTTTAGCATTCTGGAAGAAAGCCGGAAGTTATTTTTTATTGTCCGTAAGTTAAAATTTTAAAGGATAATTGGAAACGACACTGAATCTGCTGAACCTGCAACTATGTGTGTGCATGGTGTGTGTGTTTGTGTGTGTGTGTGTGTGTGTGTGTGTGTGTCTGTGTAGGCACGTTCATGCCACAGTACACATGAAGAGGTCAGAGGACAACTCTCAGGAAGAGAGTAGACAACTCTCAGTTGTCTACTGCCACCTTGTGCCATCTCTGGACTGAACTCTAACCCTCTGGTCTTCCCACAAGACCCCCCTTCTGCTGAACCATCTCAATTGCCTCTGAATCTTAATTTTGCAGTGAGTGTTCACATTTTGTACTGTGAAATATATTCCATCCATGCTAATACATTTAACTGCCTCTGTGAAGTAGACGTCAACAAATAACATTTTGTATACACAGCTACATAATTAACAAATTATCATCAACTTGGCAGCATTTCTCATTGAGATTTCATAGGCTATTTCTTTTTTTTTAATTTTTTAAATTTATTTTTGTATGTGTATGTGCATGTAGGTCTGTGCACCCATGTCGTGCAATGCCGCGGAGGTCAGAAGAGGGTCTCGGATTCCCCTGGAACTGGAGTTCTCCTGGAATTGGAGTTACAGACGGTTCTCAGCCACCATGTGGGTGCTGGGGATTGAACCCGGGTCCTATACAAGAGCAGTCAGTGCTCTTAACAGCTAGGCCATCTCTCCAGCCCCTTCATAGGCTATTTCAACTAGAAATACATCATATTATATAATACATAAATCCACGTAGAGTTCAAATATAATATTTTAATCTTAATATATTGCTATGGTCTTATTTGGCCATGGAAACATGTTCATAAACAGAAGGATTGTATATACTTGTGAAATCTTAGGCAAAATATTAGATGAAATAATTTTAGCTTTTTTTTGTTTTTTTTTTGGTCTCTTTTTGAGACGGGCTCTCCCTGGAGCCTCAGCTGACCTAGAATTCACTCTGTAGACCAGGCTGGCCTTGAACTCACAAAGATCCGTCGGCCTCTGCCTCCCAAGTGCTAGGATTAAAGGTGTGCACCACCATGCCCAGCTTAGATGAAATAATTCTTTTTATCAAAAGTGAAACAGACCTACTTGATTTCGTTGTTTTGTGAATGGAGTTTAACATGAGATAATATAGTTAACAGATGCTGTAAAACTTATCCCCAAATTCTGTTTCATAATTTTATAGAGAAACACTTTCTGTTTTATAATTTTTTTACATTTTATTATTTTTTTATGTAGAATGTACTGTCCTGCATCAGGTTTGTGCACCCATGTTGTGCAAATTGCGCGAGGTCGAAGAGGGTGTCAGCATTCCCCCTGGAAACTGGAGTTAAATTAAGTGGTTTTCTTAGCCTCTTTTGGTGCTGGGAATCAAACCTGGGTCTTGGCAAAGAGCAGTTGCACTCTTAAACGCTGGCTCAGCCTCGCCAGTCCCCCTAGAGGAACTTCAGCCAGATGTGTCCTATTTTGGTATCAACAGAAAATTGTTGTCTACAAGTTTGAATATTCTAAAACTTTCCCATGCTTTGTTTCCAATTATACTAAACATATCAAGAAAATCCAATCCATTTCTCACTTGTCCTCCTGTCCTCATTCTTACTGATTTTTATTGGATATATATACACAAGATAATGTACAAAAATAACATTTTATTAAATTTATTTCATCCATTAATTTTATTCACAGGGTGCCTTAATCTTATTGATGTTTATGGAAGACATGTTTAAGATTTACATTAATTAATACCATCAATCCTATTTGTTACTCCTTTACTCTGGAATTGGTGGAATGTAACATTTTGAAGGAACAAGAAGTTATTCAGATATTTCTAGCTGTTTGCTCCTTGAAGTTGAAGAGATAGTTTTCTACTGGTTTTGCATTTCATTTTTTTCTGTTGGTTTGACCTTATAGTATACTTTCTCCTTCACTGAAAATATTATTATGAGGCATGCTTAATTGAAATGGAAATATCTTCCAACATCCTCCCATAAAATTTATTGTGAATCATAAAAAATGGCTTTAGATATACAAAAGTCTGCATATTGATTCATGCCTAAATGCTTATGCTGTCATGGGGTGCTTATTTGTCAAATATACTGCTCCCTTTTAGTATTCAATCAATTATATGAATGTTCTGGGAACATAGTAATGGCCCTTAAATCAAAAAATCTCATGCATGAAGTGAAAGGCATTTGTGAGGAAAACAAAATGAGGGGCAAAGCTATAGAAGAAAATTGTAGAATTGTTTTACTTGTAGATTAAATGAACGTAAAGTTTTATATCTATGAAAACAAAAAGCAGGCGGATCTTTATTAGCTAAACTATGTTCAATATTTATGTTCCAAATAATTCTGATTTATTCTTTAAAATAATCTTTATTTTTGGAGAGGATAGTTAAACATTATTGACTACTATTCTCTGCTATACTGATTTCAGGAAATATTTGTAATATTGTAGACATCATCCTGAGGATTATTCTTGTTATTGAAACAAAGTCAAAAATGGGAGGCCCTAACACATGCCTACAGTTTAATGGAAGCAAGAGCTCAAGATCTGAGGGATGTTTTACACCTTTGCTTAGATCTGATTGTTTTGCTGTCAATATGAATTTTTTGAAAGTTCCCTGGATGCACAGAGAGACAGGAAGAATATCATGAATGTGCATCTGAGTGACTAATAGTGGGAGTTCAAACATGAGATTATTTTACTAATGAAGTGTGGTAGTTTCACAAGTAGCAATAGATGAGAAAGAGCAAACTAAAGTAGCAAAAGAAACCAGTACAAGCTGTGGAATGTGGCATTGTAGAAACCCTTGGAAAGTTGCTTATCTTCTATTATGATTCCTGATAGTGAATGTAAAAGAAAAAATTCCAAGTAAATAGTTTTGAATAGCGACTTGATAAATATTTTATCATAACATTTATATAAATTAATTTATTAATATTTTCCTTCTTCATTCATTGGTACTATGCTATTTAAGTACAATAAAATTTTAGGTTCATATAAAGCACAAATATTCCTTAGAAATTAACTGGACTTTTTAATTTTTTAACTTTTATTGAAGTTTTGTGCATTTCATATATCATTTCTATGTCCAATTTAGACTCATTCCCCATTCCATGCCCCGCCTGCCACTGAGTCATGCCTTCTGTCATATATGTCTTTTTTTCTGAGCTTTTAAAGTTTTTCTCTGTAGAGGAATATTGTTTGGGGGAGAAATTTTTTTTTTTTTTTTTTTTCAGTCAGTTCTTTTTCCAAGTACTTTTGTTGTTGTTCCCTCAGATTTGTATTTATTTTCAAATATGGCATCTATAATTGTCACACTTATACTAAAATTTTGTCATCTGAATATAAACTGTACGTTATTTCCAAAACCTATTTCAGGATTCACATGTTTCCTTTTTAATTTTATATCATCCAATAATATCCATACATACCCTCTACCCATATGCCAAAATTAAAAAGCTGAACATAAGTGGTAGGTTAATTCTAGAAGCCATTAAGGGATTCACATTAAAAAAAAAAAAAAAAAAAAAGATAAAAAGAAAATAACATTAACCATTGCTCAGTTTGCCTTACAACTAGGTGCTTGGTTCTAGCATCCTTCTGGGACTGTTATTTTACTTAGCATAATATCTTCTAGTTCCGTCCATTTACTGGCAAAGTTCATAATGGCCTCTTTCTTTACCACTGAATACAGCTCCATTATGTAGCTGTACCATATTTGGGTTATCTTTTGTCACTTTATTGATTGTTTCTTCATTGTTACAGAGAAGATCTTGCGTTATGAGGTTGGTACCATTTGTCGACTATTGACTTTATTTCCTGGGCAGCTGCTGTCTGATTTAGATTTTGATCCTTTGGTCTACTTGCCTGTTTTTGTGTCAGTCCCAGGCTTTATGACTATATCCCTTATGAATCTAGTTTGAGGTAATCTGGTTTGGTATAGTGATCCCCCCTGCATTGCTCTTTTGCTTCAGGTTGCTTGGCTATTTGGGGTCCTTTTCCATATGAATTAAGAATTTTTTTCCATGTCTGTGAAAAATCCTGGGCTTTTAATTGGGAATGCACTGAATTTGTATATTAATTAAGGTAGGATGAATATTTTTACTATATTAATTTTTCCAATAAATGAACATGGAATGTCTTTCCAATCTTCTTATATCTTATTCAATCTCCTTCAGGGGTTTGTGAACTTTTTGTTGCGAGATATCTGGTGTCTTGATTAGGTATTCTAAGTACCAAATTTTTTGCGGCTTATTGCAAGTGGGCAAAGGTCGTTCCTATACTCCTCCAGTTCTTTGTATGATGTAAAGGAAAGGCTACTGATTTTTCTAGGTTATTTGATCCTGCCACTTTACTGAAACCCTTACTCATTTCTAGGAGTTTTTTTGTGGAGGTTTTAGATCCCTTATGTTTAACATATCAAAGCATTGAAAAAAGGTATAGATTGACTCCTCTTTTCCATTATTACTCCTTTTTTAATTTCCCTTTTTTGCCTTATTGCCATAGCAAGCATTTCAAGGCCCTATATGAAAAAGGAATGGTGATGGGGCACCCTTACAGCGGTTCCTGCCTTTAATGGGAAATGCTTCTAATTTTTCTCCATTTGGATGCTGTTGGCTGTGGGTTTGTTGTATATGGCTTTAATTATGTGAGGAGGAAAACATTCCCTCCAAGTCCAATTTCCAACTAGGGACTGAAAATGAAGATGGTGGATTTGTCAAAGACTTTTTCAGCACCAATTGAGATGAATGTTTGCTTTTTGTCCTTCAGTCCATTTATGTGTTTTATAATCACTGATTTAGTATGTTTGAACCCATCCCTGCACCCTCTGGTATGAAGGCCAAAACTTGGTCCATAGATGATGATCTTTTTTATGTGGTTGTGTTGTATGTGATTTGCAAGTATTTTGTTGATAATTTGATATTTTTTTCATAAGAGAGGGTCTCATTGTTTTCTGTTTGGTTATAATCTTTGTTTGGTTTTGGTTATTAGAGTGCTGTGGCTTCATAGAAGGAATTTGGAAGATTCCCTCTGTATCCTTCTGAACAATTTGCGTATTCATGGTTTTTGTCCTCTTTAAATGTTTTATAGAATTCTGATGTGAAACCATTTGGGCCTTGGCTTTTTTTTATTTGGGTGGTTTTTTTTTATTACATTTAAAATTTCCTCATCTATTATGGGTTTGTTTAATCTACTGATCTCTTCGTGGTTAAGCTTTAGTGATTTCCAAGATTTCAGATATTCATTCATTTCTTTAGGTTTTCAAACTCTGTAGAGTATTCGTTTTTTGAAATAGTCTTGTCTGATGTCTCGTTTTATTTTTCTTGCTGGTTTGTGATGTTTCTTTTTCATCAATTTTATTATTTGGAGTTTCTTTTTCTTTCTTTTGTTTAAACAGGCTAGAGGTCCTGTCTACTCAATTTCTCCTTTCAAAGAACCAAACTTTTCGATTCATTGATTATTATATTCTTTCCTTTGTGTCTTTTTTATGATTTCTTGCTCTTTGATTTTTTTCATTTCTTCCTGGCTGTTGGGTTTAGGTCAGTTGTTGTGTCTCTCAAGTATCTCCAGCTGCAGTGTTACCTCATTTATTTGTGCTCTTTTCAGTCTTTTTTTTTTTTTTTTTTTTTATTGTAGGTACCCGGACTATACGCTTCCCTATTAAGACTCCTTTTAAAGTATCCATAGGTTTTGTAGTGTTGTACTTTTTTTCATTAGTTCAGAATGCTTTGTTTCTTTCTTTATTTTACTTGACCACTTTCACATTTAGGAGTGTGTTGTTACTTTCCATGTGTCCTGTGATAGTAAGGCTTATTCTGGTGTTGATGTTGAGCTTTATTTCATTGTGGTCTGAAAGAATTCATGAAATTATTTCAATCCTTTTGTAGTTGTTGAGATTTTTTTTTCTGTGTTCCAGTATGTATTTGATTTTGGAGGGTGTTCTGTGGGGTGTTGAGTAGAAAGTATATTCTTTGATGTTCGTGTAGAATATTCGGTAGATGTCTGTGAGGTCCATTTGGTATATTGTATTGTTCAGTTCTGATTTCTCTCTGTTTATTTTTTTCCAATTCCATGGGGCTCAGTGGGCTATTGAAACCCCCCACTCTTAGCATGCTGCGATTAATCTATGTCTTGAGGACACACAGAATTGTGTTTGTATAGTTCAGTGCACCAGAGATTGGTGTGTAAATATTTAAAATTGTGAAAACTTTATGGTTAATTGTCCCTTTGATAAGGATCTAATGGCCCTCTTTTACTTTAAAGTCTATTTTGTCTGATATTAGAATAGCAACTCCTGTTTGCTTTTGGTACCATATGCTTGGAATATTTTTTTCCATCCTTTCACTTCAAGTTGGTTCCTTGCCTTTAAGGTGAGATGAGGTTCTTGTAGAGAGCATATAGATGAATTCTATTTCTTAATCCATTCTCCCAGACCATGCCTTTAGATTGGGGAGTTTAGATCATTAATATTTAAGGTTATTATTGAGAAATGTATCTTGTTTCCTTTCACTTTATTTCTGTTTGCATTTTTTATCTAGTTTAATATTTCCACAGTTATGCTTTTATTAATTTCTCTCTCTAGGTGCTTGGGGATAGTTGCTCCTTTCCTCTGTCCTTTGAATTGCTTCAAGTATTTTATGAAGGGTTGTTTTTCTTGACATGCATTCTTTCATCTTGTATATTTCATGGAAGGATTTTCTCTCTACTTCAACTATAATCATCATTTTTGCTGGGTATAGTAACCTGGTCTAAGCATCTATAGTCTTTTAGTACTGGGAATACTTTGGTCCACATTCTTTTGGCTTTCATGGTTTGCACTAAAAAGTAACTGTAATTCTGATGGGTTTCCCATTTTTCTCTTGTGGCTTTCAGTATTTTTTCTTTGTTTTGGGAATCTAGCAATTTATTTATTTATTTATTTATTTATTTATTTATTTATTTATTTTGGTCTTCTTGAGACAGGGTTTCCCTGTAGCCCCAGCTGTCCTGGAACTCACTTTGTAGACCAGGCTGGCCTTGAACTCACAAAGATCCACCTGCCTCTGCCTCCCAAGTGCTAGGACTAAAGGCATGCGCCACCACGCCCGGCTGCATCTGGCATTTTAACTATGATATGGTGTGAGGTATTCCTTTTCTGATCTTGTCTGTTTTGTATTCTATGTACTTCTTGTATTTGTATGGGTTTGTCTTTTTTTTTTTTCAGTTTTAAGAAATTATCTTCTAGTATTCTGTTGAAGATCTGATCAATACCATTGTCTTGGGATTCTTCCCCTTCCTCTATCTCTATGATGAAGAGGTTTTGTCTTTTCATAATGTCCCACATTTCCTGGTTGTTCCTTTCTTGTGTTTTGTTTTGTTTTTTTTTCATATTCTTTTCTTGAGCATTCTAGTTTTTCCAATTTATCTTTCAGTGTTGATATTTTATTTCTGCTTCATCCAATCTGTTACTGCAGCTTTCTCCCCTCTTTTCCTGGTGATTAGATGAGTGTTCAATTTCCTTTTTCATTTCAATCTGTGATTTTTTTTAGTAGTTCCACTTCCTTCTTGTAACTTCTTGGTTCTATGGTCAGTGTCATTTTTCATTTCAGCATAGGATCTGTTTAGTGTTTCCACTTCCTTCTGGAGTTTGTCATTCTCCCCTCTAGTTCTTTCCTGAGTTTGCCACTTTCTCCCTTTAGTTCTTTGATTTGTTCTTTATATTTCTTCATTTCTTTGAGTATGTCTATGATTGTTCTTCTAAGCTCTGTGTCCTGGGTTACCTCCAGGATATCTGATTGTAGAAATCTATAGGAGTTTGGTGTGGATTTATTATATGCTTTTCTCATGTTGTTCTTTCATTGTGTTTTTGGCATGTGGGTTTGTTTTGTTGTTTGTTAATTGGAATTAATGTGAATCTCAAATGTTACTCTGCTGTGCTGAAAGCTGCTTTGTTTGTTTCTTTCAGATGCCTTCAGATTTTCTCTTTGTTTATGGAGGGTGGGCTGGTCTGGGTTTCAGGCTTTCACTTTTGGTTATATATTGGAAGATCTACCTCACTCTTTGCTTATGAAGCTTTCAAAAATAATCTTCTGGTGATTATAACAAAAATGTTCATGGCAGTCAGGACAATGTCAAGGAGAAATATGTAAACAATTCTAATGTTTCTAGAAGTCGCATTTAAACATAGAAAGGCATTGATGAAATTGATTTTAATAGTATTTTTTAAATTTTACAAATTTGATATTTGTTATGTAAGATAAAAATATTTTGAGAATGTGATAGATTTCATTGTGTGCTGTATTTGCATCGATTCTAACCCCCTTGACCTCCACTACAGTGCTTTCCAAGTCCCCTCATTCCTCTCAATTTTGTGCCTCTTTCTTAATTATTGTTAAGTATATATGTATAGACATATACATGTCCATTTAGTGTTGTTTGTATGTACATGTGTTTAGGGTTCACCAGTTGGCTTTAGATAATCTAAGAAGCTTGTCTCTGGATAAAACTGATTTCCCCTTTCTCAATAACCATTGATTACCTATAGCTCTTCATCTAGGGGTGGGACTTGTGAAATTTTTCCCTATCTACATTGGCAAAATGTTAACTTCTAACTTTTATTGTCATTATGCTGGTTTTGTTTAGAAAAACATATTTATGGGCTGGAGAGATGGCTGAGCAGTTTAGAGGACTTTCTACTCTTATAGAGGTCCCGGTTGCAGTTAAGAACTGTCTATAACTCCAGTTCCAGGAGATCCAATTCTTTCCTCTGACCTTTGTGGGTATTGAACTACATAAGTACACTTATATACCACAAATAAACATAATATAAAATTTAAAAAATTGTTGAGATATAATAGGTGCTGCATTCCTATCAGGTGTAGAAGAATACACTAGAAGATATTCTGGTTTTCTGAATCTTACAGTCTTTCAGTGCCCTCTTATTGATGATTTTTGAGCTTTAGGTATAAGGGTTGCATTTTAAATTTATTGAGGGCTGTATACCTCATGGTCACTTGTTCTCAGACATTGGACCTGTTGTGGATCTCTGCAATGGTCTTTATCTGTTGAGAACAGAAACTTCTTTGATGACGGGTGAGAATTATACTCATCAGTTGGCATAGATATGGAGAATATGTTTAGAAATTATTTTGGTTGAGGAAAATGGTGATGGGAGGTCCTCTTCTAGGTTTTTAATAGTGCTTTGATTCCCTTTAATTTTATACTACTCTCAAAACATGCATACATACCCTCTACCTATATACCAAGATTATGAAGTCTGAAAATGAGTGGTAGGTTAATCCTAGAGTCTTTTTTGATGTTACTTTTCTTTTTTCCCCTTTTAACATTTTATTGAAGTTATGTACATTTCATACATCTTTTCTCAGTCCAATCTAATCTAAACTCATCTTGTCTTCTATGCTCCCAACCCTGCCCAAGTTCATGCACCCTTCTATCCCTGCCCTGTATCTTGTTACTGATTTTTTTTCAGGTTTTTCAAAACAGAGGATTATTGTCCTTAGGGGAACTTTACTGTTTCAGTCAGTTCCCTGTCCCTGTTCCTCTGCTGTTGTTCCCTCCAATCTGTACCACTCCCATATATATATGTATCATACCTGTACTCACTTTATATCATCTGTACACAAACTGTCATTTCCACATCATATTTCAGGATTCATATTTTTCCTTTTTAAATTTACATTACTCTAAAATATGTATCCTCCTCCCATGTACCAAGATTCCAAAGTCTAAAAATAAGTGGTGGCTTAATTCTAGAGCCTGTTAAGGGATTTACATTATTAGAGCACAGCTGCTTTCAGGGAAAGGGGTATATAACATTGATGTTGCTCAGTTTGCCTTACAACTCGGTTCTTGGTGCTAGCATCCAGAAATGAGGGTAACATTCATCTTTTGCTTTTCTGGGACTGTGTTACTTCACTTAGCATAATATCCTCTAGTTCCACCATTTACCCACAAAGTTAATGGTGCCATCTTTCTTTACTGCTGCATAGAATTCAATTGTGTAGATGTACCACATTTTCTCTACCTACTCAGTGGTTGAGGGCCATTTGGGTTGGTTCCAGCTCTTTGCTATTGTGAAGAGAGCTTCAATGAACGTGACTGTGCATGTATCTTTGCAATGGGATGAGTCTTGTGGGTATATGCCCAAGAGTGGTATGTCTAGGTCAGGTTGTAAGCTCATCTTGAGTCTCTTCAGAGTTCTCCATACTGCTTTCCATAGTGGTTGTATGAGTTTACATTCCCATTAGCAATGGATGAGTGTTCTCCTTTCCCTACAATCTCTCCAGCATTTGGTATCATTTATTTTCTTGATTCTAGCCAGCCTTATCTGAGTGAGAAGATATCTGGTTGTTCCACTTCTATATATTTTTAAATTTTTCATAATCTTTACTTGAGGTTTTTAGTTGTTCTGTGTTATCTTCCAGGTCTGATATTATTTGCTCCGCTTCCTCTATTCTAATTCTGAGGCTTTTTCCATTTCTTTCCTCTTGATTGGATGAGTGTTTGATATCTTTTTTCATTTCATCTTGTGATTTCTTTAGTTTTTCCACTTCCTTTTGGAGATTCTCAATCTCTTCCTGTAGCTCTTTGCTTTGCTGGTTAGTTTCTCTTTCTTTTTCAACATGGGATCTTTTCAGTGTTTCCACTTCCTTCCAGAGTTTGTCATTCTCTCTCTCTAAGTCCGTCTTGAGTTTTTCATCTCTCTCTTTAGTTCTCTGACTTCTTCTTTATATTCTTTGATTTTTTTGAATATGTCCACAATTGTTCCTCTAAGATGTGGCTCCTGGACCATCCCCAGGGGGATCCCACTGTAGGAATATCCCACAGGGTTGGTGGAACTTGGTGTAGGATTATCCTGCACCTTTCCCATGTTGTCCCTTCTTCCTGTCCCTGGCATGTGTGTTTCTCTTTGCCTGTATTCCAATGTGAATCCAAAATTCCTCTTCACCGTGTTGAAGGCTTGCTTTGCTAGCCTCCTTCAGATGCCTTCCTTGTTTGTTTGATTTGTTTTTCTCCTTGCTTATGGAGTGTTGACTTGTCTAAGTTTTAGGCTTTCTATGGGAAGTCTAACTCACTCTTCCCTTTCTGTGCTGAAGGTTCTCCAAAGAATCCACTTGGACATTACCTCCACAATTCCAGTTGGTGGGGGTGGGGGGGTGGGGTGTATGCCTCTGTGCTTCAGGTGGTCCTGGGAAACCCCTGATCTAAGCTCTGTGCACTCAAGTCTGTGAGATGATATCTGAGAGTGGTTTTAATGTGCATTTCCTTAATTATTAGAGATGCTGAACACTTTTTAAGATGTTTCTCAGCCATCTTTATTTCTTCATTTGTGCAGTCTCTGTTCAGCTCTTAACTCCATCTTTTGAGTGAATCATTCGTTTTCTTCTTTGATTTTTGAGTAGTTTATCTATTCTAGAAGTTAATGCCTTGTTGACTGTATCACTGGTGAAGGTTTCCTCCCACTCTGTGGGTTTTCTCTTCACTTCACTGATTGTTTTTTTGCTGTACAGAAGCTTTTGAGTTTAATGAGGTCCCACTTATCAATTGTCCACCTCACCTCCCATGCAGCAGCTGTCTGATTTAAGACGTCTTCTCCTATGCTTATATCTTGTAGGTTGCTGCCAACCTTTTCTTCTATCATGTTCAGAGTTTGGGGTTTCAGGTTGAGGTCTTTGACCCATCTGGAGTTGATTTTTTACAGGGCAAAAGGTAGGGGTTTAGTTTTCTTCTTCTACAAGTGGTGATCCAGTCTTGCCAACACCATTTGCTGAAGATGCTTTTTTCCATTGAGTCTTCTTGGCCCCTTTGTCATATATGACATGGCTGAAATTGTGTGTGCTCAAGTTTGGATCTTCAATTTTTTTTTCCATTTATCTACAGGTCTGTTTTTGTGCCAGTACCAGGCTGTTTTTATGACTATAGCCCTGTAGTATAGTTTCAAGTCTGGTATAGAGATCCCCCCTGTGTAGCTCTTTTCACTCAGGGTTGTTTTGGCTATTCGGGGTCTTTTGTTTTTCCAAATGAATTTAAG
>VZQC01002026.1:126105-247486 GCA_009823505.1 Rhizomys pruinosus | reverse complement strand
GCTCTTACAGAGGACGCCGGTTCGATCCCCAGCACCCACATGGCGGCTAAGAACCGTCTGAAACTCCAATTCCAGGAGAACTCCAGTTCCAGGGGAATCCGATACCCTCTTCTGACCTCCGCGGCGTTGCACGACACGGGTGCACAAACTTGCATGCAGACAGTACATTCATACACATACAGAAATAAATAAAATTAATAAAAAAAATTTAAAAAAAAGAGATTCACATTTCAATAGTACAGTTGCTTACAGATAAAAAGAAATATAACATTAATGTTGTTCAGTTTGTCTTAAGACTTGGGACTTGGTGCTAGCATTCACAAATGAGGGATACCATTCTTTGTTAATTTTTCTGGGACTGTTACTTCACTTAGCATATCTTCTAGTTCCATCCATTTACCTGCAACGTTCATGATGTCATCTTTCTATACCGCTACATAGAGCTCCATTGTGTAGATGTACCACATTTCCTTTATCCATTTGTTGGTTGAGGAGCACTTAGGTTGCTTCCAGCTCTTTTCTATTGTGAAGAGCTGCAATAAACATTGTTTTTCATGCTTCTCTGGGACAGGTTGAGTCTCGAGGGTATATACCTAGGAATCATATGACTATGTCAATGCATACAAATGATAATTTCAGCTTATAGTTAATATAATATTGTCAAAGTATTTTTACTCAATAATTTAAAAAATGATATCTAACTTACCTGTAGTCTATATTTTATAAATTATTAACAGATTTTAATTTAGTTATTTGGGAAGTGCTTCCATGCAATTGTTTAAACACAATAACAATAGACGATTTGAATCTCTCTAGGAAGTCTAAACCCTGTAAATCCTTAGGGGTATTTTCTGTTAACTGATTTTCTTTCTTTTCAGGGTCATAGTATTATTTTATGCATATTTTATTTTTTCTAGAAATTGGGATTATTTCATTTTTTAAAATTATTTCTTTATTTTTGAGATGGAGTTTCACCCTGTGACCCATGCAAGTCTTGAGGTCCCTGAGCACAAATCATCCTCCTCTTGGCCTGCATGTACATGGGAACACAGGCATGTGTACATGTCATATGTACAACTTTATGTGCTACTGTCTCCTAGACTTGCAGTTTTTCTTCTTTTATTTTGGTCATGTGCTAGTTCATGAGTCACACATACTGATTATGGAGAGTTATTTTCCCTGGAAACATGGTTCTTTAACTTTTAAAACAGCCTGGGCTTGGTGGCGCATGCCTTTAATCCTAGCACCCGGGAAGAGGCAGAGGCAGGTGGTTCTTTGTGAGTTCAAGGTCAGCCTGGTCTACAGAATGAGTTCCAGGACAGCTGGGGCTACCAGGAGACCCTGTCTCGAAAACACACCCCCACAAAAAAAAAAAAAAAAACGGGGCTGGAGAGATGGCTCAGCGGTTAAGAGCACCTACTGCTCTTGCAGAGGACCCCGGTTCAATTCCCCGGCACCGACATGGCAGCTAAGAACCGTCTTTAACTCCAGTTCCAGGAGAATAGACCCCTTCTTCTGACCTCCGCAGCATTGCACAACACAAGTGGACCTACCTACATGCACACAGTACACTCATACACATTAAATTAAAAAAAAAAAAAAAACTTTTAAAACAGGGTTATTTTATTATGCTTTTCTGTTTAGATTGTGCAGGGATTTCTCACCACGGAGCAGCGTTTTTTGTGCACAGCCATTCATTTCTTGCAGTACTTTGCCAGTGAATCCGTGTAGGAGTTGGGGAGAACATTTAGTGGTGAAGGTTTGCAGGCTTGCCTGGCTTCTGGTCTATGCAGTCAGTAATGGCACCACCTGTTGCCCCAGACTCTCAGTGGTGCACACTTTTCCCTGTCTCTCTGAGAAGGAAAGGACTCACAGACAGACCACTAGGGCTGCTGGAGAGGGTCAGAGCCTCCATGGTAGCTTGGGTCCTCCAGTTCTCCTGTGACCTTCCTGACTGCTCTATCGCTTGTGGCTGTAGATACTGAGACCTCAGACTTGCTTTGCTGTCCCTTCCTAACTGCGCAGAATCACACTAGTTTAAGTCCCCACGTGCCTCAGCACGCAGGCTGGAATGTGAAGTTGACAGCCACCACAGACACAGCAACGTGGGCGACAATTCTTCTCACCATGGTCTAGGAATTTTTTTTTTAATAATTGGCACAGAATTTGCATGATTTGGGTGTGAATCTACAGTGCCTTGAAATGAATCTAACTGATAAATATGTACAATTATTATTGTTCTTTCTGCTGAAAACTTCACTGAGATCCTTATTTAGAATTTCCAGAATAATGAATAGTTTTTGATGAATAAAATAATTGACACATGCGCTTGTAAATCACTTTGTGCAAACAATGTTTTAGATGGTAAATATAAATTTGATTAAATATTTAATAGTCACTAAAATATGTTTAGGTTACCATTTTGAAAGTCTAATATATTTGTGTTATTTTTAAAGTCTTCATAATGATGTCTTATTGTTTTCCTTAGAGTGCTCTCTAAAACATTCACTTATCCAGTCCTTTAATCTAAATATCTCTTAAGTTTATAAGTGATTGACTTTCCATTTTCTTCCTTTTAATGAGATATTACACAAATCCCAAGGATGGGGTCATGTAAATGGCAACTAAATTTGTCAATTTTGTAGGCTTTATTTGAGTATTATACAATAAATAAAAGTAATAAATATGTCTTATAACACATTCATAATATGGCCCATGCTTATCAATAATATATATCCAAAAATAACATGAAATTTAAATGTAGGCTTATTTTCTATTGAGATTTATCAAAATATAAAATAACTGAAAATTTCATGGATATTATATCACAGGTCTGCAAAAATATGCTTGAATGTTTATTCATAAATTTATAATGTATTTTGTTCTAAAATGTTTTTCATTTTTATTAAATATGCAAGGGTACTATAATATCCTTGCTGGTTTTATTTTTGTCAGGGGCGGGGGGCTTGTCTAGTGTCTGATTGTAAGACCTGGAATATATTCTTGTGTGCTTTTAAACAAAACAAATGGAAGAATTTCAGAGTCTAATGTTATAATTTCAAAAGCCAAACTCTATTGGATATTTTTCTTCTGTATTTTCAGTTTTTAAAGGAAGGCTTTTAAATGTTGACTTGCTTTCCTCTACTTCTGCTACAGGCAGTGGGCTATTGTGAGCCACTCTGTGATTACGAAAAACAGGCATGTTGGCTTTTTGCTTTGAAATCCCTTTTGGCCTGGTCTCCCTGGTAACATTACAGCTTCTTTTGAATGAGATAATTCTTTGGAGAGGTTATAATGCATATTCTGCAAACTGATTTTTTTTCTACAGTGAAATAGACTTTCTTTGCAACATGGAAAGTGAAAATGTGAAGATAAAAATATAAGGAAAATATACCAGAAAAATGCAAGGAGAGAAGGACAGGTCATAAACCTCAGATTCAGGTCTGAGTAAAAGCTTAATTAAAATGAATAAAAAGCATGTTTTATCCAGCTTTATTCTTTACCTGTGTCTTTTTATGTGAGAATTCAGCTACTTCACTGCAAGAAAAATGCTTTTAGCTCCCGTTTACCTGTAGCGCACAGCAGACTTCTCTGTGCTGGCCACCATTTCTTTCCTAGCTGCCCCCCTCCTCTTCCTCATTTTGTTTGTCTTGTTCTTTTTCTCTAGCAGATTCCTCAAGAAGTCCTTATGGGAGTATTTTACTGAGCTCTTGCAAGTTCATAGAAATTGTTCATGGTGTTTGTACTTCAAAGGCAATTTCGTAGATCACATTTTCTTTACAGCAGTATTATAAATACGTTACTCCATTTTCTTTTGGCACAAAGTACAGTAATAATTGGCAAAAAAAACCCTGAGGGCATTTCTGTTTTCTTTTTCACATGATTGACTGCCTCTTCTTATTTGACCAATAAATACGTTTTTGAAGCTTATCTATACTCAATATTGTTACAAGAATATATCATGTTGTTGGTCATGTGGGTTTGATTTTTCCTAGTTTGGTATGTGTTAATTTTAAGTTAATGGCAGTTTTGTGGAAAGGATGGCCGTCTGTCTGCATGTGCATCTGAATACGCCTGTTCCTCCACTGCTCTCTTATAGTCTGTTGGATTAGATTATATGTATGCAGAGTATGTTGCTTACTTAAAAATTGTCACATTTTTTCCAATACTTCTTTGCTTTATTTGTTTCATTTAAAATGGCTGAGCAGCCAGGTGTAGTGGTGCACACCTTTAATACTAGAACTTGGGAGGCAGAGGCAGGTGTATCTCTGTGAGTTCAAGGCCAGCCTGGTCTACAAAGCGAGTTCCGGGCAAGCTGAGACTAAAGGGAGACCCTGTCTCAAAAAGACCAAAAATTTAAAAAATTAAAAAATGGCTGAGGAATAAGCACATGAAACTTTAGACAGTAAAGAAACAGTTGAATGACCTGAACAGTCTAAAGTAAACAGTATCTATAATAAATTTTTATTTTGAATTGTGTATGTGACTGTGTTTATGTGGTGTGTGTGTGTGTGTATGTGTGTGTGTGTGTGTGTGTGTGTGTGTGTCTGTGTCTGTGTCTGTGTGCTTGTGTGTGTGAAAGTGGGCACATGTCACGGTATTGGTATGGAGTCGAGAATGCAACCCTCAGGAGTACATTCTCTCCTAATCACCTAGGATCCAGGCATCACACTAAGATCATCAGGCTTGCATAGAAAGTGCCTTTACCTGCTAAGCCATCCCACTGGCCTAGTGAGTAGTATCTAGAGAAACTAATGTCAGAACCGCATTTGCTGCAGTCTGGTTGTAAATGTCACTGAAAGGTTACCACTTTAAAATTGCTCACAGTGCTTATTCTTTTATATCCATTCTCATTTAGGCACATCATATTCTGAGATCATCCTTGTCATATTTATTTATTCATTGGTTTTCTTTCAAAGATGCTATCTTACTGAATGAAGATATCAGTGAATCATTTATTGTACTGCAAACTGAAAATGATTTCTTTGAGTTTCTTGAATAGTTCTTTTCTGAATGATAATGTACTGTCTCTTGGCCATTGTATGTATACTCTCCCTTTCTCATGTACCTGGGCATGGAATTTGGGTATGAACATGTCTAGTTGGTCTACTGGTAGTTTTCCAAGCATTGTATCCACCAGTATATATAGCCAGCTATTCATTAACACAATAGTTGTACTTGGATACATGTTATTACTATTTTGCTCTTATCAAGTTTACTTAATATTGCATTATAGTTTTAATTTGTATCATTGTGGACCCATCCACAGCTCTTCCAGTCATTTTTAACAACCTTCTGTACTTCTCTCAGGCCCTTCCACAGATTTTTTTTTTCCCATATTAAACTCAGATGGAAGTGTGAGTGGTTGTCCGACATCCTCTGTGTTATCATTTTGGATAATGCCATCCATTCATTATGTATATGCATTACATATATTGATATATTGTGTATCATAACATGTATTGATACATGTATAGTATATTATATATACAAATTATACATTAAGTATCTATATAATATAAACATAACTTTTATAAGTGCATTTCTCTTTACATATTTATTATTTTTATTTTATATGTATATGTGTATCATTCGTATCTCTGTAAGTGAACCTGTGTTGTGCAGTGCCTGTTGAGATCAGAAGAAGCCATCAGATCCCCTGGAACTGGAGTTATAGACAGTTGTTAGCTGTCACGTGGGTGCTGGGAATCAAACTTGGGTCCTCTCTAAGAGCAGCATGTTTTCTTAACCTCTGCTCCATCTCTCCAGCCCCATAAATATATTTCTTAATTATAATCAATTATATATATAATCATCACCTGGTGATGATTAATTTTCATGTCAACTTGACTGGATTTGGAATAGTCTAGGAGTCACACCCTGGGCATATCTGTGGGTGTTTCCAGAAAGGCTTGACAGAGAACGAAAAGCCCTTCTAAATGTGGCCAGGAGCATTCTATGGACAGGGGACTCAAACTGTACAAAAAGGAAAACAGAGCACCCTTCTCTCTGCTTCCTGACTGAAGCCACCCTGTAATCAGCGGCCTCTAGGCCCGCAGCTGCAGATTTCCCATACTGATCTTGTTAGTTGCTTTTTTCAGGTTTTGGTCATAGAGTGAGAACTATTTTCCTTCTATTTTCTATTTATACAATTGAGACTTTATGTCTTATGCTAGAATACATTCCTGACAATTTAGTTTCATTTTCTTGGATGTATTAGGTGGCACCTTTTTAGTGTATTTTTATGAAGTATCTAATAAAGCAGTAACATTTATCCTTTCATGAGTGTCTGTAGGTATGTTGTATTCTAAAAGTTAAATTTTACACTCACAAATGCTATCAGGATGTTTTGCTGTTGCTAACTTTCTGCTACCATTTTCTTTGCAAAAGAATTTTTCAATGCTAGGTAATTACACAAATAGTGTTTTGTTTCCTATGGTGATTTGTTTCTTTTTTTTTTTTATAAATTTTATTTATTTCTGTATGTGTATGAATGCACTGTCTGCATGCAGGTTTGTGCACCCGTGTCGTGCAATGCCGCGGAGGTCAGAAGAGGGCGTCGGATTCCCCTGGAACTGGAGTTCTCCTGGAATTGGAGTTTCGGACGGTTCTCAGCCGCCATGTGGGTGCTGGGGATCGAACCCAGGTCCTCTGCAAGAGCTGTCGGCGCTCTTAACCGCTAAGCCATTCCTCCAGCCCAGTGATTTGTTTCTTAACGGATTTATCTGTTCATCTAAGGTTTTGAACAGCTTTCATGATAAAAGGCAACTATGTCTCTCCATTCTTGGCATTAATAGTCATCTGGAAAGAGCCATCACTAAAAGGCAACAAAATATTTTTTTTCTTGAAGCATCTTAATGGTATTTGTGGCCTTTTACTGAGTATAATCAAATTTAATGTTCAATTGTTCAATAAAACCACGTGCATTGGTTATTGTCGTGTATTTGAAAATTCGATAGATTTTAATTTTTTGACCCTACTGTAGTACTTTCTAAATGAAAACTGACAGTATTTCATGATAACGAGGGCAGCGTACCTATTCTTGACTCCTTGACTTCTAATTGTTAAGTGGACCATATCTCTTTTTTCGTTTTAGAAAATAAACTGTTCAATAAAAATAAGTGCATTACTCCAAAAGAGAACATTGGTTGGTTTTCAATTCTTTTGCCCAAACAGCATGATTCAAAGCTACTGCTGGGCAGATAAAAGGATTTGGCTCATAAAAGAGGATCTGAGAATTTAAAGAAAACACAAAGCCAAACTGCTTAAGCAATAATCTTCCTGAAAGCATAGGTGATTTGAGGCAAATAATTCTAAAAGTTCATGTCGCATACATTAAATTATTTATTTATTTATTTATTGATTGATTGATTGATTGATTGATTGATTTTGAGACAGCCTCTCTCTGTAGTCCTAGCTGGTCTAAAATGCACTCTATAGACCAGGCTAGCCTCTGTCTCACTGAGATGACCCTTGCCTCTGCCTGCTGAGTACTGGAATTAAAGGTTTTCACTACCATACCCATAGTTAACATTTTTTATTCTAAATATGCACATGTGAATTGACTGTCTATGAACTCCATTCACTGGTCAGGATCCAAGTATATCACAATTTGTTGGATTTAGATATTTAGCTAGAATGCATAAATTTGTATTCAAAATTTGCCTATTGGTGTCAAAATTGAAAACCCATTATTAAATGTGTAGAAACAGTCAAACCAGCATTTCATTCAGCAGGCATCAAAGGAACTTCAGTGTATGCGTGGCCCAGCCATTGTTAGGCTCCTTGTACATGGGACCCAAGCTTGCAGTTCACAGTTAAATTCAGCCTTCAAGGTGGTCACATTGAGAAGGAGCTATCTAACCCCAGTGATGCTGTAACTGTGCAGAATGTCTGTTTTGTTTTAGCAGAAGCTCGTTACCTAGATTATTCTATTTTTATTAAATGAAGCAGTTTACTGTAACACTATAAAATTTTACTTAAAAAAACCCAGGAATTTTACGTTCCTGAGCATTACAGAAATGCATGTTAACAACACCCAAATAGAATTTCAAATTGTAAATAATGTAGATTTATTTAATAATTGTTCTCTAAACTGCAAGTATACATACAGATTCTATTTCACCTTCAGAAGAATAAAAAATGAAGTGTGTGTGTGTGTGTGTGTGTGTGTGTGTGTGTAAGTGTGTGTGTGGTCATGGGTCATCATAGGTAAATATATCTTACACAGAATCGTTTCAAATTTCAATTTTTATGTCCTACCTTTAAACAAAAGAGGAGACTAATTTCCAGAAAGATTATTTCTGAGAACAAAATTCTTGAAGACCTAGAGCCAAGACAATTTACTGTAACTTCTGATTCATTTTCTAGAAAAACAATACTTTTCTCCTTACACTTCTTGTGACTTAAATATAACAGCATCTCAACTGTGTATATGCTAATATATTTCTCTGAATCTGTATGAAGATAGCTGCAATTCACCCAACTCTGTTGCCCAATTCCCTTCTCCCCTTTTCTGTCCCCCACCCCCTCATGCCCATGACACTGTGACTGTGGTTGCAGCTGCCTGAATAATTAGATGCTGAACCAACCTTCATTATCCAGGACTGCAGGAGTCCAAGAGGGGGACCACTTTAGCAAAGGTTATGATCCATTGTGAACAGCAGTATGTGTGCTGATTAACCTCTAATTTCACATTTTAACACAGAGCCAAGTGATTCTATAATCATATTTTGATGGGCTATGAGTTTGCACATGGTTTTTAAATGAAAGCAAAATTAACCTTTTATTAACAGGGAGCCCTAAAGTAGTTACATTTAGTAGTTTCTGAAGTTAGACTTATAATTGACCTTTTATCCCTAAATGCCATGCTTTAAAATTTATCTTTTCAATATGCATAATGTATTGGTGAGTACAGATGATTTGGGCTCAGGTGGAATTTACAAGGAAAATATCTCCAAAGCAGGTAAACAAGAGGAAATTTTCACATGGAGGTTATGCGTTGTGGAAAAATACATAAAGATGTACTTTGTATAGTTTCTGGATTGCCTAATAAAAATGTGTCCATTTAAGGAAATTGCCCTGGTAACTAAGTCCTAGTCTTTGAACTTGCTTTCTCTAGTTCAGTTCCTTGGCAATGTGCATTAGATGTACTCTTGGTATCAGCGTGGAGTCTATTATCCCCAGTAAAGGAGAGAGCTGAAAGAACAGTTTGTTTATAATAACTCCTTGAACAAAATCTTCCCATGAGTCTGTCTTTCTCTGACTTCCAAACAGACAATGGTCGAGGTCTGTGGTCATGCATATTCTATTAATCCAAGCTACTCTCAATATTGTTGGAAATTTAAATCTGTTTTAATTATACAATTATTATGGTGTGATATTAATTTGTGACCTTGGTGATATTTTGAAAAAAAAATTAAATGGTGCTGCTTTCCAGGCTCAAATGACATTGCTCAGCTTTGCTGAAGGAAGTGTTTCCTTGGGGGTGGGCTCCTAGACTTCCCTCACTCCTCTGCTTCCTGCCTGTACTTGGAGAGGTGAGCATTCTTCCTGCTCTAGCCCCCTGCTGCCATTTCTCACTTTCCATTGTGGACATTAACAAGTGCTCTGAAACTCTTTTACCCATAAATCACTTTTGGTAATTGTGTTTTTATCACAGCAAAGGAAAAGTAGTACCAAATTTTAGTAGCTAATTTTTTTTCTAGGAATATTGACTAAATTATTTCTGTTGCTTTCTAAGCAAAAAGAGTGAGTTCCAGGGCAGCTGAGGCTACAGGGAGACCCCTCAAAAATGAACAAAAAAAGTTGCAACTTACATTTAAAACATTTAAAAAATAGAAAATAAACTGTTTAACATACCACCACATAAGTGTAATAAAATATAATTATCTTACCCTGTTTTTTTAATATGGAGTTTATTTCTTGCAATATGTTGTAGACTTTAAACTTCAGGAATAATGTGCACTGAGAAAACATCCCAGGCTCATCAGTCAGAAAAACTGAGATTTTTAAAATGCCCAGAGCCTAGATCTGGCTAACCCCATTCCAAGACTCATTACAGCTTCTCACAGAATTGTGGGGAAAGCACGGCCTTACAGCAAACAGTGTAGTGAAAGCTGCTTACACCCATGCACAAAGGTGATGATGGACTCCTGTTCTCATCAGAAGAATTACTCAAAATCCATTAAATTCCTCAACTTAAGACCTGATACTAAGAGTCTACTCAAGAGGGACGTAAAAGAGCTCTGTGGTATTGCTGGAGCATTAAGCTCTGGATAGGACTTCAAAAGTATAAGAAAAAGTAGACAAATGGGGTATCATCAAATTAATAAGCTCAAAGTGCAAGAAACAATTACAAGTGAAGGATCGGTCTCCACACATAGAGAATTCTCTGCAAGTTGTAACATGACAAAGGTCTAATAAAATGACTATATAGATCATCATGGCCAGAAACATACTATTAAAAGGGGGGTTCAAGAAATGGTTCAGTGGTCAGTAGTGGTTGTTGCTGTAACATGAACACAGGAGTTCTGATCCCAGCACCCCTAATATCTGGTGGCTCACAGATGCCTGGATTTTCATCTTCAAAGGATCAGACTACTTGTTTTGGCCTCCAGTGCCACACACACACACACACACACCCCACAAATCATGCTAGTATACATATGTACACACACACACAACTCTTTAAAACAAAGGTGCAGATATTTTGATTAGACATTTATAGATGTCTAATCAAAATATCTGCACCTTTGTTATGAAAATGGCCAAAACATATCTGAAAAAATATTCAATGTCACTAATCATTGAGGAAGTACAAATTATAGCCAGGAGATATAAAATAATAATTTTTAGAATGGGTACTTAAAAAGGATTTCTTTAAAAAATGAATTACTTTTTTATTTTTATTTATTTTTTATTATTTTATTTTATTTTTATTGATGCTTTGTGTATTTCATACATCATTTTCCAATTCAGTTCAGGCATATATCCCCTTCCCTTCCCCCCACCCCACCCCTACTCATCCCAGATCATGCATTCTGGTGTGCCTTTTCTGCATCTTTCTGTTTTTTTGTTTTGTTTTGTTTTCATTTTTTTAACAATAAGTGATAATTTGTGAGTACAAGCATCCTTCATGTAAAACCAATTTGCGAGCAGTTGTGCCCAAACCCACATAGCTCATGGGTCCCACCATCCAGCAGGGGGGGCTTGTATGTTCAATCAAGTTGATCAAATGAGTGTCCAGTCTATATTGTTGTAGTTTTACCATTCGCCCCCCAAAAAAGAATTATTATGTGACTCAAATTCCTGAACTTGGTGTATAGCAAAAGTGCCCATTAGTAGATGATGGAATAAAAATGTGGTATGTTTGCACAATGAAATACTATTCACTCCAAAAATCTTCAAGACAATTTTACCTTTTCTTTTAACATATATATGTACATATATACATATATAAAGTGTTATAGCTACATGTATTTTACATATATTATATACAATATACATATATGTATATACATATATGTGTAGCCAAAATATTTTACCCTAAGTGAAATAAGGCAAATATACAAATAAAATTACTATATGACATTATTTATATGGGATACCAAGCCAGGTTGAAGTATTGGAAGTCGTGAACACAGGCTTAGGGAGGATTATCCATGGGAAGGGGACAATTTCAGTCACATAGGATGAAGCTCCAATGATCTTCACAGTAGCTGTGTTACTGTATTGTACATTTTAACATTGCTAAAGGTATAGATGTAAAATAATTTCATAACCAAGTGATGTATGAAGTGGTAGATATGTCAGTTATCCTAATTTAATTATAGAGACCCATATATTTGTATAATAACATTACATTGTTTCCTTTAAAGACATAGTTATGTATCAGCCCCAAATGAAAGACTCCTAAGCTAAGACAAAACTTTTCTGAAAATAATTTCTTTACAAGTACTTCAAGCTTAAGTAAATTTTTTCACATTAATACATTGATATTTTAACACTTACTTTACCAAAAATACAGTTTTGAATAAATGATCTATGGAGGAATTCATGTTACATCTAATAAGACACATGGGAAAATACAAGATCCTCATTGTATCAATTTCTTATTCTGAAAATATAGTCTGTATTGATCCAATAACATTTGGTTACATTCCTTGATTTGATCACAAGAAAACGTAAGACTGGAATCACCTATCCCACATTTACCATGAAACTGATTTCTGGTAGAAATGTGTGCTTTCAGTCTTCCCCTGGATGTCTTCCTTTGTGTAAATGATACTCTGATATATGCACAGGGTAGTTTACCTTTATGTAGTATCACCCGTGTATTTAGGGAGTGTCCTAGTTTGGTTTCTTTACCACTGGTATAAACACCAGGACCAAAAGAAACTTAGGTAGAAAAGGGCTTATTTCATTTTACGGTTCTTCATCCAGGGAAGTCAGGGCAGGAGCTCAAGGCAGAAGCCTGGAGTGGGAACTCAAGCAGAGAACTTGGAGGAACAAAGTCTGGCACTGGCTTGTGTCCCTGGCTTACCCGCCTTAGTCTTATTTCATGCCAACATAACATATCACTCCAGGGGTCACACTTCTCCCAGTGGGCTGGGCTATCCCATATCAAGGAGCAATCAACAAAGTGCTCCACGGACATGCTCACAGGCACTCTGAGGGAGGCAGCTAATCAAAGTCCCCTCCTTCTGGGTATGTCTACATTTATGTCAAGTTGACAGAAACTATCAGACAGGTAGTAACTATCTTTTTCTGTTATCCTGACAGTTCTTTTGTGCTTTATCATAAAGAGAAAAAGGGAGTATTATAAAGGCAGTTCATCATTTAAATTTATTATCATTAACATTTTCTGTTTTCATTTATTATATTATCTTCTTAATTCAATGAAAATATTTTTCCTTCACACTTGACATTTCATTTATTATATAGTTCTTTGCTTTCTGTTATTGAATTTCAAACAGAAAATCCTCATTCTTTTAATTGTGGGAATGAATGATTTTGTGTGCATGTGGGTGTTTTAGACTGCTACCTCTCAGTCAATGGAGTAAAAATTTTGGAGATCTGAGGAGTGTTGGCAGCCCATCTAGGTGATCAGAGACTGGTAAAAATAGGAATGGTGTTCTGGATTTGAGGCTGCATCATGCTCACATGGAAACCTTGCAGATTCTGCTTTTCACAATGGAATTTCCTTACAGATCACTGCTTCAAAGAGGTGTGGCATTAATGGAATAGAGCATATTAATTCCTTTTAGAATACAGTGATGCTTTGGTTGCAGTAAGGTGGTTGAAATGTGCAGTTTACTTGATGTTTACCAATCTGAAATCCAACAATTCCATTAGTGGAATGAGCTAATTAAAGCATATTCTATCAGAAAATACTAGAACAACCACACCAGAAGATGCTTCACCAGAATGTGCACATTCATCTAAAAACTAATGTTTAGAAGTGGAGTCAAGCCTGCATGGTGGCTTGTGTCTTTAATCTCAGCCCTCAGGGATTAAAGGCATAAACCACTGCTTGCAGAGGCAAGAGGCTCTCTGTGGGATCAAAGCCAGCCTGGTCCAGATAACTGACTTCCATGCAGGCTGGGACTAAGGATACCCTGCCAAAAAGGAAATAAAATAGACATAAACCTGCAGCTGAGTTGCAGGTACTGCAATTGAATTTTTTTCTTTTTAGATTTTGTATGAATTTCATACAATATATTTTGACCATATTTAGGTCCCTTCCCTATCTGCTCCCTCTTGAACCCCACCCACACCTGGCCAGATTTCATGCACTGTCATAGATTTTAAGGCCTTTAAAGTCAACTTTGTGTCACCAAATATCCTTTCAAATATCCTTTCGTGTGCACCCACCCACAAGAGCCTGTTTAAACTATCTAGTGTCATATCCTTAGATAAAAGTGCCTTCCTTCTTCCAGTAGTTAAGTGTTAGCAGTAGCTCCTCAGCTAAGGTATGGATTTCTTACCAACATCCTCACATCTATGTTGAGATTTGTCTGTTGTGAGCTTGCATGGGCCTTCTGCATATTGTTACCATTTCAGTAGATTCAAATTAGTAACTTTGCAGCTCTCTTGAACAGTCTGTTTCCTGTGGTCATTCCCCTCTCTGGCTCTTACAATTTTTCTGCCCCCTCCGGCAGTGGTCCCAGAGCCTTGGGTGGCAAGAGGGTTGATTTAGGTGTCCTAGTCAGGAATAATCATTCTCTTTCTGTTTCCTTTTCCATTAGGTACCCTGAGCTGTAGGTACACAGTGTGAATTGTAAATGTGTCACTTAAGGCTGGGGTCTTCACAGACATTTTATTCTCTGTTTGAACAGTTGTGGAACTTTGCAATAGTCTCCATCTGTTGAAGTAGAAACTTTGATGAGTGTGAGAGGTGCACTTCTCTGTAAATGTATGGATATATACTTAGAGCACAGGAAGAAATCCATTGGTCTGACAAAAGTAGGTTTTTCTCTACCCCTATAGCCCTGTATATTCAGCTATGTTTACATACTACACATAAGACTTCCCTCACACTGAGCAGGCATTAAGTCCAATTAGACAGCTATTCCCAGGATAAAAGTGCCACTGCTGCACCAGTAAAGATCATTTACTGGGCTGGTCATTGTTGTGGTTTCATAGATTTACAGCTGGGTTGGCTCACATATGGATTTTCTCCTTTGGCAGTTTACGTAATATCTTCTGAGTCTTTGGGAGCTAGTCTCCAGAGAGAAGGCATTCAGATCAGTTCCAGCTTTATTCTTTCAAGCCCTGTGTCCAAAGTATGTCTTGACTTCAGCAATAGAGCCTTACCTTCAAGTTCTGGAATGCAATCAAAGTCTGTGGCTGTAAGCTGCATTATTTCAGAAGTCTCTTGGACTGAAGAGGTAGGGAGGCTTCTCCTGCCTTGCACTGTGTTTTTGTTATATAGCCTCCAGTTATGTGCATGCACTAATATATATGAGTACAATGGAAGGGAATGTAACAAATATATGTTTATTTTTATTATAACTGATGCTATTGATGATAAAAATATGAAATTTTCAGTAAGGAATAAAGAAATCATATTTTTATACATAAATGGATGGAACTAGAAACTCTTACTAAATGAAGTAACATGGACTCAGAAAAACAAGCCATGTATGGTCTCTCTCATTGGTAAATCTTAGCTGCAAATCTGTAAATGTTAGTACAAATCCTGATGTAACTTCAAAGGTTCAGGAAAAATGGAATCCAACCATGGGTATGGTATGTGCCTTTTTCTTTAATTTTTTAAATTTTTTATTGTTATTAAATATTTGCCCTAAGTCAGATATCATTTCTCAATTGAATTTAGAGTCACTTCTCTTTCCATGCCCCCCCACCCCACCCGAGTCCCTGCACTCTGTCATACACCTCCTGCATCTTTTTCTGAGTCTTTCCAGAGTTTTTCCCAGTTCTTTGTTGTTTTTTTTCTCTCTAACTTGTATTGCTTCAGTATATATACATATATATATATATATATACATAGTTATACATATATATACATATATGTATATACATACATACACATATCACTTGAATTGGAGGACTTTTTTTTTGTCATGTTTTCCTTAAGGAAGTGCTCGACGGTTTCTCCTTGGCAAGCCCAAACAACCATCAATCCTGCCCTTTTGCTCCACATTGGGGTCTTTCCCTCCCATGGTCCCCCAAATGAAGTCCAGTAAGCATGAGTCCTATCTTGATCCCCCTGTACTGGCCTCCATGATACAGCTCAGGTAGTCCAACAATGGCAGTCTATATTCTGACAAGGCTGAAATCCCCTTAGCTCTTTAGTCCACAAGCTGGCTATCTCAGCAGTCACCATCTGGCATTGAAGGTTTGGAGGATTCTTGAAGAGACATGAGTCTTCAGTCCACACTGGAAGGTTAAAAAGCTGTGTCTCATGTCTTTGAGGAGTGCCAAAAGCAGTGGCAGCCACAGAGTAGATGCACTTGCCAGGAAGAATTGAAGACAGGCAAAACAATGGTACTCTCTCTTTTTTTCTTTTTGTCTTTTTACTAAGATCTCAAGTTTTATATCTGAAGTACACCCTCTCAAGCCTTGCTGATTATATATTTCTAGTTGTACTTTCCTTTTGGATGCTTAAGAGGCCACACATTTAGCCCAGATTAACCAACGTTTTTTGTTTACTTGAGGTCAGTTGAGGATCTGGTCCTCAGGGGTCTCTCTGGTTTTTTTGTGGGGAGGAGGGTGGGAGCCCCTTGCTCCTTTCAACTTTTCATTTTCCAGTTCCATCCCCCTGAGGACAAAATCAGGTCTCACTAGACCAGGCTTCCTTTTCTGAAGCATGAGCAGACTTTCTTCTTTATAGACTGGACACTGGCTGAAGTCCCATTGCTGGCTTTCCAAGACCTCCCTGAACAGGAAGACTGTCTTATGCATGGGGGCATCACTTGAAGTATGTGTATTTTTCAGTAGAGGTTTGAACTGATATGTTTTCCTCTGGTTTTTTTTTTTCATGTCTTCTATGCATTAATTTTCTCTCTTCCCTCCCCACTTAGTACGACTCCTTTCTATTGAACCTGGAATTAATGTATCCCCCAACTTTTCCTTAGTAGCACCTGTCTCCTACTGTCTCCATCTCTCAAGCTCATTCTTCCCTCTTATACCCATGGTTGCATTCCATTTTTCCTGAACCTTTGAGGTTACATCAGGATTTGTACTAACATTTACATTTATTCTTAGATTTTTAAGAATGCTCCACACTGCTTTCAGCAGTGGTTGTAACAGTTTACAATCCCTCTAGCAGTGAATGAGGGTTCTCCTATCCCCACATTCTCCAAAGCATTTGCTGTCGTTTGTTCTCTTCATATTATCCTTTCTGATGGGGTAAAAGGGGATATTAAAGTGGCTTGATTTGCATTTCTCTAATTACTAAGGATGTTGAACTCTTTTAAAGGTATTTATTAGCTGTTTTTATTTCTTCTTTTGATAGCTCTCCATTCAGATCTATAGCCCAATTTTAATTAAGTCATTTTTTCTTGATTCTTTATTTTTTTTTTTTAGTTCTCTTTATATTCTGGATATGAATCCTCTATTGGATGAATACCTGATAAAGATTTTTCTCTCACTCTGTGGGCTTCCTCTGCACTTGTCTGTTTTATTTGCTCTACAGAAGCTTCAATTTAATGTGGTCCCATTTGTCCATTGTTGACCTTAATTCCTGAGCAACTAATGTCCAATTTATATCTTGTAAGGAATACTGCCTATTATTTCTTCTAACAATTTTAATGTATTTTTTATTTATTTCTGTATGTGTATGAATGTACTGTCTGCATGCAGGTTTGTGCACCCGTGTCGTGCAATGCCGCGGAAGTCAGATTCCCCTGGAACTGGAGTTCTCCTGGAATTGGAGTTTCAAATGGTTCTCAGCTGCCATGTGGGTGCTGGGGATTGAACCTGGATCCTCTGTAAGAATGGTCGGCGCTCTTAACCGCTAGGCCATATATTTTAGGTTTCACATCGATGAGTTGATCCATTTGGAGTTGACTTTTGTGAAAGGTGATACATATGGTTCTAATTCCATTCTTCTGCATATAGAATTACAGTTTTCACATATCGTTTGTAGAAGATTCTGTCTTTCTCCCAGTGTGTTCTTGGCATCTTTGCCTAATATGTCCCTGAAATTGTGTGAACTTGTGTTTGAATCTTCTTTTTTGTTCCATTGATTTACATGACTGTTTTTATGTCAATATCAATAGATAGAGTCTATTACGAAGGGTACACAGATTGGGCTCAGTAGAGCTCAGTATATTACAGAAAACATGAAATTGGGCTCAGAGGCTCAGATACAGGCAGGTGTATAAATAGGATTCAAATACATTGTACGAAATTAAAAATAGAAAGTTCAAGAGAAATTTAAAAGATAAAATAAATAAAACCCTAGTACTTAAAAATATCTTTAAATCATATATATGGAAACCAGTAAAAATACAGAAAAGATGATGAACCAGCAATGACTGGTATCTTCAAAATACCTTTTGGAAGTTTATTTATTTATTTATTTATTATTTATTTATTTATGTATTTATTCATTTATTTATTTAATTCTGATGCAAGGTCCTGCTATGCAGCCTAGGCTGGCCTAGAGCCTGTGGTCCTCTTGCCTCAGCCTTGCAGGCACTAGGACTATAGTCTTGCACCAACCATTCCCAACTTCAACATATTTTATTTCCAGAAATATTTAAAAAGTTTTTATGACATGTGTTCATTGTGCTGTAAACATGTCAATGTTCATAGTCAATATTTTGCTCTAAGACAAATAATTTTCCACTGCAAAATTATCTTACAGTTAACACACTTTAAAATTACAATTTCTCGGGCTGGAGAGATAGCCTAGCGGTTAAGAGCACTGACGCTCTTGCAGAGGACCCGGGTTCGATCCCCAGCACCCACATGGCGGCTGAGAACCGTCTGTAACTCCAATTCCAGGAGAACTCCAGTTCCAGGGGAATCCGAGACCCTCTTCTGACCTCCGCGGCATTGCACGACACGGGTGCACAGACCTGCATGCAGACAGTACATTCATACACATACAAAAATAAATAATAATAAAAAAAAATTTTTTAATTACAATTTCTCTTTTCATTAGTAGTTCATATGTACTCAATTTATATAGTTTTAAATTTTTCCTCCGTGCTGTATTTTCAACCTTGCTTTCTCAACTTCAGAACTCCAATATGTGTTGTCAGTCCACAACTTATGAATTATGGACCTGGAGAGATGGCTCAGTGGTTAAGAGCACTGTGTACTCTTATAGAGAACCCTGGTTTGATTCCCAGAACCCACATGCTGGCTAACGTCCATCTATAACTCCAGTTCTAGGGTACCTTACCCAATCTTCTGTCCTCTACAGGCATTGTATGATACAGATGCACTTGCAAACTTGTGGGCAAAATACCCATACACATAAAAGGGTTTTTTTAAATATTAGAAAGTACATAAACATATATGAATCATTCTTGTCCTCTTTAGTGGACATTGTTATTTAATAAAATTTAATTAAAATACGATTATCATTTTCACATTTTTTTTCTTTGCAAGTGCCAGCAATGGAATTCAACTTGGATTTTCCTCCTGTCTGTACCTTGTGAGTCCTGCATACAGGCCTGCAGCACAAGGCCTGATCTCAATTTTTAAAATGATGCTTTCATTTTTATATCCCGAATGAATACCTTGGCTGCTTCTCTCTGTCTCAACTAAAACTCTTGATTTAGTCATTAGTTCTCCAGTTTCTGTGTCTGTTGGTTTTCTTGGACTTGGGAACTTATACTTTCCAGTAGTCTTTTTTTTTTTTTTTCCTCTCCTCAAAATCCCTGTTTCCTTTCCTGTTCTGAGCAGTCTGGTCATGTGTATACTTGGCAATGGTGATGATCTTTTTATTTTAAGTTTTTTTCTCTTTTGCTTTACTTTGTGTTGTTTTTGACCTCTTCTGCTGTTCAATGACTACTGTCAGGGTTGTGTGTGTGTGTGTGTGTGTGTGTGTGTGTGTGTGCATGTGCTCGCACCTGCGTGTGCACTCTTACATGTGTGTGAGGAGCTCAGACACTGTAATTTATCTTGCCCTTGCATTTTTAGCTATGATTTTCATATTCATTTCATGGAATAAACTTATAATTTGTGTTATGGTATTCTGATTTACTGATTATAAATTTGACTCAGTTCTGATTCATTTTTTTTTGTTTATTTATAATAGTTTTACTGGGGCTGCAGAGTTGGCTCAGAGGTGAAGAGCACAGGCTGTTCAGTTCCCAGCACCCAATGGAACCTAACAACCACCCCCAACTCCAGTTCCAGGGGATCCAGCACCCTCTTCTGACCTCTGTGAGAAATACACGACATGGGTGCCCTTACCTTCCTGCATGCCCACAAAATAAAAATAATAAATAAAATATATTTAAAAATAATGATTTGAGAATTTCATACAATGTGTTTTGAAGATATTAAGGCATCCTCCCCCTTCTTCAACAGCACCTTATTACCCTTCCCCTGAAATCCATACCCTTTATTATTATTTTTCTTTTTAAAAGGCCTATCCTGTTTAAGCTGATTTCTAAATATTACGGAGAGTCTGTTCAACCTACCATGTGACATACCAGTAAGGAAAACTGATAAACTAATTATTCTCTCTCTCTCTCTCTCTCTCTCTCTCCTTCCAAAAGACCCTCAGCTAGGGCTGGAGCTTCCTGCCCAACCCCCCCATCCTGCTGGACCTCTGTCTGACTTGCACTATCTCAGGTCTTGCGCATGCTGGTGTTTTGAGTTCATATGTGCAACTGCCCTGCTGTGTTCAGACAACACAGTTTCCTTGTATGCATCTACCACCTCTGGATCTTACAATTTTTCCAAAATGATCACTGAGTCCTGGGAGCCATGAGTGAGTTATATATAGGTTTAGGGCTAAGAACTCCTCAGTCTATTCTCTGTACATTTACCATTTATGAGTTTCTATGTTAATCATTACCCACTCAATTCTCAAGAATTGAGTGATGGTTATAATAATAAATAATTATGAGTCCTTGTTTGTTCTGCAGGTCAGCTATAGAGTGTCTTAAGAAATAGGGCTCTACCACCAATTCTGGTGGGTAATCGAGAGCAATGACAACACCCAATGTTGTTTGAGGGTCTATGACCCCCTGTGGCTGAGGTCACAATGTTGTTTTGGGCTTGTGTGAGGACTGAGTACCCTTTCATCTAATATTTCTAGCTGTTTCCTCCCCAGGTCTCGGGCAAGTTCTCGTAGCTAATTTGCCTTGTCCTTGAGCAAATGTCCTGGGGATAGCCGAGTTCTCCTCTCCCTGTACACACTTCCTTTTGTGCTGCTACAATCTACAAACCTCAGTGTCTTGATTCTGTCTAGACTCTGCTCCCTCTCCAACACAAGGAGTTTTCCATGGGCCTCTGAGTAGATCAACTGGCCAAATAGACAGGAAAGCAATGAGGCAAAGTCATCAAGGTAGTTGTTTTCTTTTTATCTGGATGCCACTAGAAGGTGGGACATCTGACTTCTTTTAACTGGAATAATTCCTCCCAGGTGTGCCCAGCCATTCCTCTCTTTAGATTATCTGTAGATTTAGTTAATTTAATACTCATTATGCACATTTAGTTGTACTTACAAATAAGCATGCTTGTCAGAAGAAGCAATTAGCATCATTGTCTTAAAAATCACAGGCCATAATTAGGAATGGAACAAGTTATTTAAGGGCTTACCACATTACTTCTTACTTGGTCATTTTTTATATAGCAAATATGCCCAAAGAATGAAAGTTTTGTAAAAAGTCTTTAACTATTTTACTTTCTGTATATAGCAAACTATGACAACCTAAGCATTATAACAAAGAATATTTTTACTCAGTCAACAGTTATTTTGAAACCAGCCAGTCCCACACAATCTATTGATATTAAGGTTGAAATCATATGTTAGGATAAATTTCTAACCTTGGAAATGTAGTGTCCATTGCAAATAAACGTATGCTTATATGATGGCACAACTGTAAACAGACAGGGCAATCTCAGGGATAGAGTATGTGCCTAGTATGCCTGAGGCCTGTACCAAATACACACACACACACACACACACACACACAGACACACACACACACACGAAACAATAATGTTCAGTAACAGACAAACATGGTAAGACACTGAAGTCAGTGAACATGTTTAAGCAACACCTGTGCTGAAATTTACTTCCACTAAATTGCCAAAGAAAATGGAATGAAACTTTCTAGCAGGCATTGCAAAACATTGAATGGGTTTATTGATGCAAAACACTGACCTCACCTCAAAGGGAATGACAGATCATTTTCTCTGTGTCAAAATCTAGTCGCCATGCCCCAGGAATATAGATTCAGGTTCCACTAAATAATAATTCCCAGTGTGGAAGCAGTCACATGAACTTTTACAGTCAAAGACAAGGAAAGCCATGCATTATGGCATGTTCAAGATACATGGGTATAACATCGAGTTCATGGTTAGAACAGAGCAGGAAAACTTTGGTATAAGCTTCAGACACTATGTGACGATACTGTTAGCTTTGGATTGCCAAAGAAACTAGTCTACTAGGTTAATACATTCCAAAGATTTTTATCTGATAGTTGAAAGGTCAGAGAGAAGAACCAAGTAGACAATGAATGGCTGTTAAGGAGAATAAAGATAACCTAAGATAATATTGGCTCTGGATATGCAAAGTTACAGTGGTCTACAATCACATTATGAGGCAGTCACAGTACAATGTTCAACATAGATGTGGCTAATTTGTGTGGAAAAAGATCATCTTTGGTTTACAGAAGTAACCTTAAGAGGTACTTTTAAGGGTAAATACTATTGCTACATGGAGACCAGATGAATATATCCATTGTTTAAGAAGTGTGGATTGCAACATTCTAGGCACAGTAAAGGGCTAGGGATTGGTAGGTAGTAGCACAGAAACAGAAGAGGACAATATACTGATGGTGGTTTCAAAGATGATCATGTGATCTAGTTTGGCTGCAGCAGTCCTAGATCGGGCCTGTGTCTGGGACACGGTTAACAGCACCCTTTTATCCTCTTAGGTTTGTCTTGGTTTGAAGACAAAGTCGAATTCCAATATCGTTTTCTCTATATAGAGCAACTTATGAGACACTTCACAAATAAGCCTCAGTAGCAAGGAGCCAGCAGTGTACATGTGCAAGAACAATGCTCCTGCTATGCCTCATAGGTGATCCAGACAAGGGAGACAACACAGGCAGTGCTGCGACTGGCTGGGCAGCCAGGGAGAAGATGCTGTCCGCATAGGCAGGAACACAGTGGCTGAGTGAGAGCTGTGCTCATGGGATGGGAGCTCAGTCTCTTCCTCAAGTCCACTAGGAAGTTAACTCCCTTGACACATTTTCTTTCTTTCACTTCTTTCTCTTTTCCTTCTCCTCCCTTTCCACTCCCTTTTCCATTACTTTTCTTACCTTCTGCTTGGATCCTTCCTTTCTGTTCCATTTTTCCTTTCTTTTACTCTTTCATCCTTAACTTCTTTCCTGCTTCCTCCCTTTCTTCCTTTCCTCTGTCCTCAGTTCCCTCACTCTCTTCTTTCCTTAACAGTTGTGAGTAGGCCAGACCCCCTTCAATTTGGGATGTACTTGTCTTCACTTCCCAAGTTCTAAGATTAAAGGGCATACCAATCTGGCTTCTTTCTCTCTTGGATAGCTGTCCTTCTGTAGACATCATGTTCCTAAAGTCTTGTGAGTAATTAGTACAGACTTGCTTTTCTTTATCTCTGGACTTGAGTGCAGGGACCCTCTCTTTTCACTTCAGCCTCTTCTTAGAACTGTTCTCAGCATGTGCCATGCAAAACACACAGGTAGAGGAGTGTATGTATAGTTGGTTAGTGACATGAACATGCTATATTGAAACTAGCAAACAGAGTACTTATCTGCATGAAAACATAGGGATTTCATTAATTTGATATTACATATTGATTAGCTTCTTGCAGCTAACCAAGATCATTTGTCTCCCAGATGTTCCATCTGTTACAGTTTCCTACTCATTTTCCTCATGGAAAGGAAGACAAAGCATGATTCAGTGTCTTCCCACAGAGTAACTGTGGGACAAAACTTATCTAGACATTGACTGCATTACAAATGGTTTTCTATGGCTCCCGTGGACATAAGCTGAACTGTTTTGACTTAAAATTACCTAAATAAAAGGCCGAGAGAAGGTCTCCAAATACTGATAGTAAAATGTCCTCAAGTACATCTAAAACTCTGAGCCCTGAGAAATCATAGTGAAGTACATATTTTATTATTCCATTCTGGTATGATTAATAATAGGTACAACTTATCTCTACTAATAGAATTCAGAGGGTTGGTAGCAACGTGATGATAACACTGCACAATGGCAGAAGAGTCTGTGGAATGGAAAACACTTCTCTTTTTTCATCTGAATATTTTTGCTAAGATAGACACATAAGGTAAAATGCAGTAAAGATTGTTGTGCTATTATTGACCATTCCTAACAGAACATACTTTCAAAAGAAATGATTCTGTAACCTAGAAGAACTCATTTTTATTGGGCTGATCATCATTTGAAAATTACTCAGGCTAACAAATAGGACTCATTCTAATACATGAATTCAGCCTGAATTCATCCCAGTGCTTTGAGTTCACTGCTAAGGATTTTTGTTTACTCTCATCTGTCTAATAGCATTGTTTTCCATGGACAGGAATTCTGTCTCTTAATACTGAGCTTGGTAGACTTCCTTGGTACAGAGTTGCTCACAGCGATTTCACCCTTTAGTAGATTCAGAAAGCTTTATAAGACATACAATGACGGAATCAACAATGTCATCAAAATAAGATTACTGCAAAGATATTATACTGATCACATTCCATTTTGTTTGTTTTTGTTGTTGACAGGGTCTCTCTATGTAGACAAATCAGACCTTAAACATTTTGAAGTGCTTAAATTGCATACTGTATCCCAGCACAGGGACTGTCTGGCTGCACGTGCCAGAAATGTAGTTTATTTGACATTTAAACACCTTTGTTTTTCTATTAGTATTTCATTTTCAATTCTAGAAACTCAAAGTTATGTTTGATAATTGCATAATAAATATTTATATGAGTCTAATGTACCAAGGAAAATCTAATAATAAAGTTTTGTGGAGCTTTTCTTGTTTTGATCTATCTTAAGTACAAAATTCTTTTATTAAAAGCATGTTTCTGATGCTGGAGAGATGGCTCCATGGTTGAGAGCACTGGGTGTTGTTGCAGAAGACTTGGTATCTAGATGATGGCAGCTAACCAACAATGCATAACTAAGTCCCGGGTGGTCTGAACTCTGTATTTCCCATCACAGCACCAGAAGGTGACTTACATACATGCGGGTATAGCACTCATATACATAAAATAAAAATAGGGGCTGGAGAGATAGCCTAGTGGCTAAGAGCACCGACTCCTCTTGCAGAGGACCCAAGTTCGATCCCCAGCACCCATATGATGGCTAAGAACCATCTGTAACTCCAATTCCAGGAGAACTCCAGTTCCAAGGGAATCCGAGACCCTCCTCTGACCTCCACGGCATTGCACGACATGGGTGCACAAACCTACATGCAGACAGTACATTCATACACATACAAAAATAATAAATAAATAATAAATAAATAAATAAATAAAATAAAAATAAAAAACATGTTTCTATGTCTGAGATGATTAAATTTTGTTTCTATTAGGGACCTGTATGTTGATAACTGCACAGATTGATCATGACCTCTAATTTTTTGTTGTTGTTTAGTGTTGGATATACCTTATTAAATGTGCAGTCTTATGACTTTTTATGCTGTTTTCAAAATAATATTGATACATTCAGGATAATCAGATGAAAAATATTAGTTTAGCTGGTTCTACTGTATATCTATCATTTCTAGTTCTCCTAAGCAACTTTCTAATTGAGATGAAATCAAGTGTAAAATTAACCATAATGTGTGCACAACTCCAGTAACCATGGGCTGCCTCATGCTCTATCTAGTACTCACACACATTTGCATTTGTTCCAAGGAAATCCTGTATGCAGTGAGCATCATGAGGTCTTCCCTCCTCCCTTCTAGCCACCACTAATCTATTTGTTTTTAATTTTTCTTGTCTTTATGATTTTTTTTTTGTTCTGGATAGTTCTTAAAAATGGAATGATACAACATTGCTGGTTTCTCTCATTTGAATAATATTTGAACTTCATCCATGCTATCACCAATTACAGCACATGACTGTTATTCATGCACAGACATAACAGATGCAAAGATTAAAGGGAGAAGTTAAATCATATTTATTTGCAGATAGTATGACTATATACATAGGAGACTGAAAAGAGTCCTGCAGAAACTCCTGCAGCTGATCAACATCTCAAAAATGATGCCTACTAAAAATTAACATGCAGAAATTAAATAGCCTTTACAATATAACATGACAGTATCATTCAAAGTTTCCTAGGAATTTGCCTTGGAAGAAACCTAATATGGAAATGAAAAAGCTGAAATAAACTGAGGAAGCTATTACATGGTAGAACAATCTTGAGAAAATTAAGAGTGTAGAAATGGCTATCCTAACAAAGACATTCTATAGATTCAGTGCAATACCAATCAAATTTGTAAAAGTTTGAGTAGTAGTAAAATAATCCTCAAAGTAGTAAAATAAACAGTCTAAAATTTGTATGGAAACCCAAAGAAATCATACAACCAAAGCAATCCTAAGTAATAAGAATACTACTGCAGTATTTTCATCTCTGATTTCAAATTATAATACAGAACCACAGTATTAAAAACACTAACACTAAAAGATGGTATCATGAACTTTGCAGGTAAATGGCTAGGACTAGAAGCCATTATGCTAAGTGAAGTAACACAGTCCCAGAAAAACAAATGATGAATGGTGTCCCTCATTTGTGGATGCTAGCACTAAATCCCTAGTTGAAAGGCAAGCTGAGCAATGTTAATATTATATTTCTTTTTATCTGAAAGCAACTGTGCTCTTACAATCTGAATCCCTTAACAGGTACTAGATTTACCCTACAACTTATTTTCAGACTTTGTAATTTTTGTATATGGGTGGAGGGCATGTATGCATATTTTAAAGTAATATAAAATTAAAATGTGAATTCTTAAATATGATTTGCAATCAGCATATAGCTTATTTTCAGATGTCATAATTATGGTATATGTGTGGCATAAATATAGATGCATACTTTGGAGCAATACAAATTGGAGGAAATAACAATGACAAAAGGAATGGGACAAAGAGCTGACTGAAACAGTAATCTTCTGCCCCAAACAGTAAAACTCTCCATTAAAAAAAAAGACTGTGAAAAAGAGGGAAGACATGTAGGACAGAATGCATGAACTCCTGTGGGGTCAGGGGCATGGAAAGGGGAATGAGTATTAATTGGACTGAGAAATTCTGTATGAAATGCACAAAGCTACAATAAAATACTTTTAAAAACCCACTAGCACTAAAACAGAAACATGGGCCACCCAGATACACATTAACATAACTACAGCCACCTGATTTTTCACAGAGAGGCCAGAAATACTCGGTGGAGAAAAGACAGTCTCTGCAACAAATGGTGGTAGAAAAAAATGGATATCCACATGTACAATATGGGTGGAGAATATGTATCCATATTTTAGAGTAATATAAAATTAATGGAGGAAAATATGAATTCCTAAACATAAAAAAAGACTGAGAGAAAGATGCAGGACAGTTATGGCAGAGTGCATGATCTGGGGTGGGGTAAGGGAATATGCCTAAACTGAACTGAAAAATGATGTCTGAAATACACAAAACATCAATAAAAGCGTAAAAAATGAAACCAGAGCCTTCTCTCTCACCATTCACAAAAATCAACTAAAATGGATGAAGGGTATCAACATAAGAACTGGAACTCTGAAACTGATAGAATAAAGGTCAGACAACACACTGCAACATATAATCACAGGCAAAGACCTTCTAATTAGGGCACTAGTAGCTATGGAGAAAAGGTCAATCATTGGCAAATAAGACTTCATGATGTTAAAATCTTTGTGTACAGCAAAGAAACCTGCCAATGCCATGGAGACAGAACCTACAGAATGGGAGAAAATATTTGCCAACTATACATCTGATGGAGGATTAGTATTTAAAGATATGGAGAATTCAGAAATCTAATGATAATCAAGAAAATTAATAACCAAATGAAAAGCTTTAGAAATGAATTGTGAGTTCTTAAAACAAGAAGTGTTTGTTCCTAATACTTTAAGACGTGTTGACAAGTCTTGCCAGATGATAACTACTTTGAAATTCCATCACACTGCAATTTACCAAAAAAAAAAATCAAATTAGAGTAGATGCTAGTAAAGGTTTTAGGGAATGGAAATACCCATTTACCATCCATGCCAGTACAGACATGTGCAGCCACTATGGAAGTCAGTGAAGATGTTCCTTAAAATGCCAGAAACAGAAGTACCATATGACCCAGCTATACTACTCTGGGGAGTATATCCAAAGGACTCTGTATCCTACTACAGAAATACTTGCTCATACCTATTTACTGCTGCTGTATTCACAGTACCTAAGAAATGGAATCAGGCTAGATCTCCTGATGGATAATGAATATATGGTACATATACACAATGGAATTTTACTCAAATATACAAAGGAAAATGAAATAAGGAAAAGTTTCAGTGAATGGTTGTGAGTTCAGAAACTTGTGGGTACTCAATATGTTTGGAATAAATGATGAATAAATGCTCACTATAAACAGACCTTTCATACATCCACCTCTACAGCTCAGAGAACATTGAAGAAGATGAAGGAGATAGAGTATATGGCCTGGAAGGTAAGGAGGAGAGTGGTGGAATGCTATTGTCAGGGCATGACACAGCCATAGCAAACATGATCTCATAGCCGCTATAGTTGGGTGCACAAGACTGTCATCAGCCAGTCATGGATTGGGAGGGCCTTATGTGGTTTTACCATTCCATACTTAAATATTCTCAACTGATAGATTCTAGGAGAGGGACAGTTATGGTTTTTAGTTGTATCCCAAGAAGAAAGCCCACCAAACTCCAGTGGACAGTTCCAAATTTGTGGCTTTTAAGAATTACCTGTCAGTATGCTAACATGATTTCTTAGGTAAATGGTATGTCACACATAATAATGCAATGTAAAGTGTGGAAGAGAGTATGGGTCATGGAACTGTATGGGCACATGCCTTTCTTCTTCAATGAAACTCTGTTCCTGGGCTGAGCCTCACCAATGCTACTCGGGTTTTTTTTGTTGTTGTTGTCATTGTTGTTGTTTTTCCCATGTTGAATGGGACAAGACAACCAGAAGACTGCAACTGTGTGACTGTGGTAGAAGGAAACTCTCATGTGTTAGAGGCTGATGAAATACTTTCTCAGGAAGTTGGGCTTTGTTCAAGAAAAGCACAATGCTCTGCAACTACTTTTATTATTATCTGGCTATTTTCTCCCTCTTTCTAAAATATGAGTAGATTTTTCATCACTTCTCAGTCTAAGAACCAGAGACAAACAAAGAGTTTCCTCTGTCCTGTAGGAGACAACCATTCCAGTTTTCAAGACAGACTGGTCCACACTGAGCCTTCAGCAAACTATGAGGTACAATCAAAACTCCCCACTCTTGTACAGGTTCTGTGGACTTCTGTTTCAGAGAATGTTATTTATATTTTGATAAGTTGAGGTCCTCTTACCTACTTATGTATTACTAATTTTAGAGATAATGATTTTCACCAACACCTCAATTTCTTGGCAGGCTAATAAGCATTGGCTACTTTGTCAGAAGTTTAAACAGTATAAAGTAGTAATTATTGATAGAATTGTAGCTATTTATATCCACCCTAGTTGTAGCTATTATTCATTTATTACTTTTCTTAAACAATTTTTTTCAACTACATTGATTTCTAAATACCTAAAGTTTGGCATGAATCTTTCACCATAAATACTCCAAATGTCTGGTATAGCCTGCTACTTCAAACACAGGCAGGAGGGCAGAATTTTCTTTCTTTTCTTTTCTTTTTTTTTTTTTTTGTGTGTGTGTGTGTTTTTGAGAAAGGGTCTCCCTGTATCCCCAGCTGTCCTGGAACTCGCTTTGTAGACCAGGCTGGCCTTGAACTCACAAAGATAAAGATCTGCCTGCCTCTGCCTCCCAAGTGCTAGGAATAAAGGCATGCGCCACCACGCCAGGCTAGAATTTTCTTTATTTTTAACCCAGATGACTCATGTAATAATTTAGAAAATGAAAGTGTAGAAAACTCTTTTTAAAATCATGCACTTTTCATCTTATGCAGATTTTAAATTAAAATCATTTTATTTAGTGCATTCATATTTTGAACATGAAAATAATAATCTATGTAGATATTTGTCAACACCTATGAGATTCATATGATTTGCAATAAAATTAAACTGATTGTACACAAATATGCACATTTAGTTGAGTAATAGTTTTATTTAGAATCTTTTTCTTCAAGTATAAAGATGATGGGCAGTATTGTTCTAAAATAGAGAATCTGTTTTTTCTTCATAACAAAATTCAGTATGATCTTTTGGGCTGTATATTTTGTCTCCATACTGTATATTTGTTTCTGTGTGTTAACCAAACAGTGCTATATTTTTGATAAATTTTATATGTTTATAGTAATATTTACATTTATAAAATATGTACAATTTTATTTTATACAGCCCTAGGTTTCTAGATTATATGTTTTTTTTAATATTTTTATTAATTTTTATTTATTTATGTATGTGTATGAATGTACTGTCTGCATGCAAGTCTGTGGACCCATGTTGTGCAATGCCGCAGAGGTCAGAAGAGGGTCTCGGATTCCCCTGGAATTGGAGTTCTCCTAGAATTGGAGCTTCAGACGGTTCTCAGCCGCCATGTGGGTGCTGAGGATCGAACCCAGGTCCTCTGCAAGAGCGGTCAGCGCTCTTAACCGCTAGGCCATCTCTCCAGCCAAGATTATATGTTTTATAGATATAATTGATCTTCAATAATTTCAGATATCTTATCAGCATATAGAATTATGTTGTTATGATAAAATTTAGTTGTGCATTCTCTGGTGATGGAGATTTGAGTTGTTTAAATGTTGCAAATAGCATTAAACTTGTCATGCTGTTGTATGTGTAGGACTTTTCTTTTGTGCGTGTGTTGGGGGGGGCTTTTCTATGCCCTATATAGATTAGTCAGTAAATTGTCATGTACTACAGAGCACCATTTCCTGTGTAATAGAATATGAATTTGCAAATTGATATATAAGGAATGTTACAATTTTTATCATGACAAATGTGCATCAGAATGTAATTCAAATAACCAGGTTTCCACGCAAAAGGACTTGAAAGCAATTATGCTACTATGTATCAACACACATGCCTCATAATTTCCAAGGCGATCACTGGCTGGCATAAATGGAAATATCAACAATAAGATCAATAGAATTATGGAACAAAAGTTAAATTATTTTTTCTCTTTTTCTTTTTTATTATATTTTTGCAAGTTTCATGCAAAATATTTTGAGCTTATTTAGACTCCCCCCCATGAGCTGGTTTTAAGTAATATTAGGAAATTTTATCAGCAAAATGTCATGAGGAAAGTTGTCATCATGAATTCTGCATTATCTTTATTAGTTTATTGTACATGCTAAGAATTCGCTGTGCAAATGATTCCTTTACATCTCCCACAAAGTTCATTATAAACATTTAAACAAGCACTGTTCTAACATGTAGGTCATTCTCTTTTGTATTATTGATCTCATTCAATATTTATCAGGTATACTATTTGGTAATATGCAAGATACATTGTGATTTCTACTTGTAAATATTATAGAAAGTGTTCTGAAAATGCTATAATAGTTTGCTATTGAGTTTATTTCTCTTAATATTATGAAACCAAACAGTGAATTGCAAAAATTGGCATATAACAATCCATTGGGTGGACTTTTGTTCAAGATAGGAAAACTGATATTTTGTTGTTGTTACTATTGGTCTTTTGAGGCAGGAGTTGGCTATGTAGGCCCAGGTAGCCTCAGATTTGTACTGATCGTCCTCCCTCTGCCTCCCCTGTTCTGGGACTGAAAGTATGTGCCCCCTATCTTTATTACTCACATAACTGTCTCCCTTTTCTGTAGATGACACAGCTGTTTATTCTAGCAAGAACATATCTAATTTCATTGATGATATCAATGTAGGTTGTCTGATATACTGACACAATTTAAGAAAAAAAATTCTCTATCTCTTGCAATTGCTAGAGTACTATACTTGTTGAGTGCATATCTTACTGTATCTAAATGCCTATTTTGGTCTCAATGGCCAAGCATTATGCTAATGGGTAAAGCATTGGTGTATAGTGAATTAAATCAAGTTGGAAAACAGATGACTGAGTGCTCTGTCAGAGGACAGTGAGGTGGGCAGAAGATAGGGAGCTGCCTGCCTTGTAGGCAGTGGACTATGAGGATCTCCATTTGGGAGAAAAACTTTTATGGTGTGGGTGATTTACTTTGTGCACAGTTTCCTGCATGCTAATTCAGACCCACAAAAGAGTAAAGCCTAGATTGGTCAGAGTGCAATTTTGGAATGTAGCAAGAACTGCTGGCCACACAGTTTCCACTCGTGCCATTTCTGCCTCACAAATAATGGCCATACTGATTTATCAAGGTTCAATCTTTGTGTCACAGGGTCCAGGCTGCAGCTCCGTAATTGAAGTTGAAGCATTCTGGGGTGGAAGTTCAGGATCTCTGACTATACTTGTGAGAATTCTCTAATAGTGACCAGCTCTCCTTCCTGGTCTCTTATTACTGACCTTCTTGCCATTATCCTCAAAGCTCCTGAGAATCTTGTTTTACAGTTTCACAGTTTTCTTTTTCTAGAGTGTTATGTTGAAGGATTACATATGTTCAGAGAACAGAGACTGAAATAGGACTAGTGTGAACAAATAGTGGCAAGTCACATTGGGCAGAGGTTGTGAGTAGAGTGAATTCCAGACTGGACCTTTTCCATCTCCATCTGAAGGGGAACATTTCACATGCTTTTATAAATCTGTATGGATTAATTTGCAAAGATCAAAATTGTTTATGAATTTTTCTTCATAACAATAAAAATTAGTCAAAATAACCTTACTAAGTTGACTACTTAATGAGAACATAAGAAAACAGAAAAATTGGGACTGGGAAGATAACTCAGTTGGGAAAGTGTCTGCCTTGCAAGCACGACTGCTGGAATTCAATTCCTGGCTAAGAGATGTACCACAGGCTTAGTTAGTAACACTGCTGGAGAGGCAAGGGCAGGAGGATCTCAGGGACTCACTGGCCAGCCAAGCATAATTAGCAAGGCATGACCTCCCAGTGAGAACTCCTGTCTCAAAAATTGAGGCTGATGTTGCCCATGGATCAACAAATGACACTGACTCCTGACCTTTTCTGCATTCATGTGCAAACACGTTCATAAACACAGATTCATTCACACACACGCATCCATGTGCTTTCACACAAATGTGCACACACAAACAAATATTTTTAATCATATTTATTATTTATGCAGTGAGATTTTTGCCTGCATCTAAGTGTACAACATGTACAGTGCCCACCAAGGCTAAAGGCAGGAGTTAAATCCCATGGAACTGGAGCTAGGAACATTGCTAGCTGCCATGTAGGTACAGGGACCTGAACCCATGTCATCTCCAAGAGCACCCAGTGATCTTAAACTTGGCACCATCTCTCCAGCCCAACCATACTTATTTTTATATTGTGGCAAATGTCCCCATATACTCAGGCACAATCCACATTTTCTGTTCTTGTTTTTATCTTTAGCTTTTAGACAAGATGTCCTCTAAGTTCCCTGGAACTCACCATTTAAGCTGGCTGCTGATTGAGCCAGGACAAAGTCAGGTCCTTGTGTTCGCAAAGCAAGCACTTCATCAGCTCAGCTACTTTCACAGTCTTTTCTGAGTCAGGATTTCCAAGTAGTGCCAGCCCACCTTGAATTCACTGCAGACCAGGCTGACCTCCATCACTCACAAAGCCCCCTCCCTTTGTCTCCGGAGAGCTTCCAGGTATTAGTCATACACCCTATGCAGATGGGTCAAATACAGGGGGATCATGAACAAGGCCACGAAGGCCACTCATCTTCACTGGCTGCAGAGGATGCTGGGAATGTGATGTTGTTGCTGATGGAAGAATGAGCATTAGTCTGCTAGCCTTCTTTATAGTACCTCTCAGCTCGTACTTTTCGAGGTTTAAGAAGAAAACCTGGAGGTTTATGTGGCAGTAACATTAACCATTTGAAAAGCCAACAAAATGAATTAATAATAAATAAATTATAGTATGGAATATTAGGTATCCTGAAGGTGTTTACTATTTTTGTCTTGCTTTGATTTTGGTTAGATTTTAAGAAAGTTTTCTAACATGTCAACAGTGGAAACCATAAATATTATAGTTTGAAAATAAAAAAGTTAATGTACTTTTAATTCTCTATTGTCTTTTAGATTTTTTCCTAACTCATAATTTTCAAATTAGCTGAACTAACTTTCCCCAGGAGTTGCTCACCTGGGATAGAGCTGATACATTGTAAGGCATTGTTAGTGCTGGCCACTTGTAGACACATTTTAAAATAGAGATAAGGGATGAGATCTGATCAGACTACTGGCCTCTGGCTCCAGCACCTCCTAGCTGTGGGTGCCAATGCTTCACAAATTATACAGGATATAGCAAAGTGCCTTCCTCACAGGAGACAAAATGAATTGGAATCTTTGGTCCATTGTCAGGTTCCTGATACTCAATGAATACTTCTTTTTTATTTTATGTGTATGAGTGTATTACCTCCATTTATGTGAATGCATGAAGAGCTGGTTCTTTTGTGTGCAATGAACACCTGTCCTTTTTACTATTGAAAATGGCATTTTTAGGGCATATCCATTAAAGCCTGAGACTAATAACCGCAAATAAAAACGTCATTTTCTGACAATAGGAAACATTTCATAGGGAACAAATCTGTTTCTTAATTGGGGCTTCCTTTGCTTGAATCCCCACCCCCCCGCCCAAATGACATTGGCAGACACAGAGAAACACAATCATCAGAAGAGCAACGCAGTTCCTAAACTCTGTAACTCTCCCTTGTTAGATCATGATAAACCAACTAGTGAATCAAATCTTACAAAAAAAAATCCAATTACAACAACGATGGAAAGCAGTATAGAGAACCCTTAAAAGACTCAAAATGAGCTTACCACCTGACCCAGTCATACTAATCCTGGATATATATATATATATATATATATATATATATACCAACAAGACTCATCCTACTGCAGAGATACATGAACATCCATGTTTATTGCAGCTCTCTTCACAATAGCAAAGAGCTTGAACCAACCCAAGTGCCCCTCACCTGAAGAGTGGATAAAGAATATGTGGTACATATACACAATGGAATTCTATGTAGCAGTAGAGAAATATGACATCAGCTGTGGTACAGAGTGCAGAGTGCAGGCTGCACACGTCAGCCAAGTGGATTGTGTGAGGTTTGGATTTCTGGCCTGCTGTGCATAGAGGTTGGTGGCTTCTGACAAACCAGAGGCTCAGGGTACTGGGGCATGAGCTAAGCAAGCAACAACCCCCAACTTGTATTCTGGAGGGAATGTCCAGTAAGCCCTACAGCCAACCTAGAGGAACTGGCTGGCAGCAGAGGGAGTACAGTGCTCAGAGGGTGTCATCTGTGTTGTTCTGTTCTTGCATAACAGAAAGGGAGGAGTGAGCTATACCTTCTAATATATAAATAAAACTGAAAGCCTGAAAAGTAAAGCCTGAAAAGTAGACAAGTCAACAATCCATAAAGAAGGAGAATACAATGAAGGCATCTGAAAGAATCAAGGAAAGCAATCCTTCAACACAGTGAAGAGGCATTTGAGATTTGCTTCAGAATACAGGCAAAAGGAAACCCATATACCAAGAGCACAACAAAAGAACAATATGGAAAAAGCACAGAATAATTCCTCCACACTAAACTCTACTGAGCCCGTGGAGGATTCCTACAATGGGATTCAGCCTGGAGGTAGCCCAGGACACGGATAGTAGAAGAACAATCACAGATATATTCAAAAAAATCTTAGAACCAAGGGGAGAGAATGAAAATCTCAAAAAGGACCTAGAGGGAGAGTGACAAACTTCAGAAAGAACTAAAAGGAGAAAATGACAAACTGCAGAAAGAGCTAGAGGGAGAATATGACAAATTCTGGAAGGAAGTGGAAACGCTGAAAAGATCCCATGCTGAAATGAAAAAGGAAACCAACCAGCAAAGCAAAGAGCTACAAGAAGAGATTAAGGAGCTCCAAAAGGAAGTGGAAATACCAAAGAAAACACAGGATGAAATTTAAAAAGGAAATTGAACACTCAACTAATCAAGAGGAAAGAATGGGAAAAAGCCTCAGAAGCAGAATGGAGGAAGCAGAAAAAAGAATATCAGATCTGGAAGATAATATATAACAACTAAAAAGCTTAAGTAAAGACTATAAAAAATTTAAAAATACACAAAAGTGGAACAACCAGGAAATGTGGGACACTATGAAAGGACCAAACTTCCGCATCATAGGGATAGAGGAAGGAGAAGAATCCCAAGAGAATGGTATTGATCAGATCTTCAGCAGAATAGAAGAAAATTTCCCCAAACTAAAAAAAGACAAACCCATACAAATACAAGAAGCACATAGAACTCCAAACAGAGAAGATCAGAAAAGAAACTCCCCACTCCATATCATAGCTAAAATACTAGATGCCTAAACAAAACAAAATTGTGAAAGCCACAAAAGAAAAACAAGTTACATATAAGGGGAAACCTATCAGCTGACTTTTCAATACAAACTATGAAAGCAAGAAGAATGTGGACTAAAGCATTCCCAGTACTAAACGACTATAAATGCCAACTCAGGTTACAATACCCAGAAAAAATATTGATTCTAGTTGAAGGAAAGAGAAAAATCTTCCATGGCATGAATAAGGTGAAAGATTACATGTCCAAAAAACCAAGCTTTCAGAGAAAACTTGAAGCAATTTAAAGGACAAAGGAGAGAAGCAACTATCCCCAGGCAACTTGAAAGAGAAAATAATAAAAGCATAACTGCAGAAGTAGAAACCTAGACCAAAACTATACTAAGAAACCTCCCAACTAAAAAAGTCCCAGGCCCAGATGGTTTCACTGCAGAATTCTATAAAACATTTAAAAAAAGAGGTCTTAAACCAGTATTACTCAAACTGTTCAGAAGGATACAAGCAAAGGGAAAACTCTCTAATTCCTTCTATGAAACCAGCATCACTCTAATTCCAAAACCAGGCAAAAAATAACCAAAAAAGAGAACTATAGACCCATCTCATTAATGAACTCAGATGCAAAAATTCTCAAACAAAATACTTGCAAACTGCAAACAGACACACATCAAAAAGATCACCCAACATGACCAAGTTGGATTCATACCAGAGATGCAGGGATGGTTCAACACACAAATATCAGTAAATATCATAAAACACATAAATGGACTAAAAGACAAAAACCACAATCATCTCAATTTATGTAGAAAAAGCATTTGACAAAATCCATCATCTCTTCAGGCTTAAAGTCCTAGAGGGAATTGGACTGGAGTAATCATTCCTAAATGTAACCAAAGGCATATGCAGGATATGAATCAAGAAATATGATATGGAAATAAAATAATGTTTGTTTTCAGATGATACAATTTTAGTATAGGTGCGATATATCAGGCTGGTGTAACTTAGTGTTTCGGGGTGCTTAATGACCATACTTAACGCCCATACTTATTTGGCTGAGGGACCTAAGGGATAACTCTGTTCCTTATTCTCAGAGGTCAACTAAGTCTCAGGGGAATATGCATGGGGGAATCTCTTGCAATGCCCTGCAAATGTGGGTCACCTGCCTTCCTGTGTAGGGAGGACTTGGATATCCACTAATGGGATTTCAGCCAATGTCCAGTCTATAAAGAGGAAAAGTCTGCTCATGCTTCAAAAAGGGAAGGAATCCTGGTCTAGCAAGACCTGATTTTGTCCTCAAGGGGATGGAACTGGTAAATGAAAAGCCAAAAGGAGCAATATATATATATTATGATAGATATAAATATATATATATATAATCTATAAATCTAAAATATATTTTATATTATATAGTATAATTCGGGGTGTCAACATTGACTGGCTAAGAACAACTGAGAACAAAGGATGATTCGGGATTCGACTCCTCAACTAGGATGGCCCACCACCAATGTGGGTGTAAATTCCTCTGCTGCTGGTATGCAGTATATAACACGTGCCCTGCCAGAGGGCTCTGGTCCCTTTAGTTTTCCTGCTGCTTGCCTTTCTCACTTGTGGTTTGTCTGCTGCTTGTGTATCAATCCGGTCACTAGGCATGTACTGAGATCGGCAGATCTCCTGGAATCCCTCGGGCCTTCAGCTCTAGATCTGGGACTTACTGAGACATCCATTGCCTTCGTTGACTGGAGAAGTCCTGGATTTGCCAGCCTCTCCCGTGTGGTGTGGGCTACTGTTGATGGCTTCAACTTCTGGCTACACATACAATCAATTAAATTGTATATAACTAATATGTCGTCCTGTTGTTCGTGTTGCTTTAGAGAACCTCTAATAATACAACATTTTTGGTAACTAGGATTAGGGTTCTAGAGAAACAGATTGACAAGGTTTTTTTTTTTTTTTTTTTTTTCTGAATTTCTTTCTTGGGCTTGGTAGTTTCTGGAGCCAGCTCGCCAACCCATATGATTAGAGAGGTCTACTTGAGCAGATTAATATGTCTCCTGGTACCTGGTATGCATATTGATTGGCCAATGCTTTTTCCTCAATACCTGGTCATAAGGACCACCTAGAAGCTATTTGACTTTCAGCTGGCAAGGCCTAACAGTATACCTTACTGTCTGTACCTCAAGGTGGATGTTAACTCTCCAGCCTTTGTGCATCTAACTTAGTTAGATTCGGGATCTCGATCACTGATTCTTCCACAAAATATCACACTGGTCCACTTATTGATGATGTTATGTGCTTGGACCCAGTGAACAGGATTTTGGGTAGCAGGCTAGTCTAGCACTTGTTGGTAAAGCTATTGACATGCGAGGGATGGGAAATAATCCAACTAAAATTCAGGGCCTCTACCTTGGTGAAGTTTCTAGGAGTTAAGTGGTTGTGGAGTCATGCAGAGACATTTCCTTCAAGGTAAAGAATAAGTTGTTGACTCTGGCTCTCTCTCCTCCACCAAGAAATCAGCACAACGTTTGAATGGGCCTTTTTGGATTCGGAGGCAATCGTGAGGCAACACATTCCTCATCTGGGTTGTTACTCAGACCCATATATGGGTGACTAGGGAGGCAGCAAACTTGGAGTGGGGCTTGGAACAGGAAAAGGCTCTTCAATAGGTCCAGGCTGCAGTGCAGGCTGCTCTACCCCTAGGGCCATATGATTCCAGAAGACTCCAATGGTGCTTGAGGTGATCGCTTGCCAGATAGAGATGCTGTCTGGAGTCTGTGTCAGGGCTCCATAGGTGGTAATCACAGTGGAGGGGCCCCTTGGGATTTTGGGAGCAAGGCTCTACCTTCCTTCTGCAAAAATACTTTTCCTTTTGAGAGACGGGGTTGTCGCTCTTTTAGCTTCTGCTATTGGGCCTTTAGTGGACACTGAACTGTTGACAATGGGCCACAAGTCAACATGCAACCCGAGCTGCCCATCATAAGCTGGGTGTTATCTGACCCACCAGACATATAAAGTAGGACATAGCATGCAGCAACTGATCCATTATCAAATGCAAGTTGGACATAATGACGCAATCATCCCGGGCCTGAGCAGCCCTGAAGGCACAAGAAGCTTGTTACATGAAGATAGTTGCCCGCAATGCCTAGGTCCCAACTCCTGTTGCCAATGCTCCTGTGCTTAAGCATGGCACCTATGGTTGCTTCCTGTGTCTGCCTTATGATCAGTTGATTGAGGAAGAGAAGACTAGGGCCTGGTTTATTGATGGCTCTGCACACTTATGCAGGTACCAAACAGAGGTGGACAGCTGCAGCAATTACAAGCCTATTTCTGAAACAACCCTGAAGGACTATGGTGAAGGAAAGTCTTCACCATTTTGTGCCAGAACTTAGGGCAGTGCACAGGTTGTGCCTTTTTGCGCCTGGAAGGACAAATGGCCAGATCCTTTGGTTGGTTATTATATACTGATTCATGGGACTGTAGCCATGGTCTTGGCTGGATGTCGGGACTTGGATATGGAGCATGATTGGAAATATTGGTGAGCAAAGCACATTCTGGGGAAGAAAAAAGTATGTGGTATGAGCTCCTGAATGGTCAAATGGATGTTGAAGATTACGTTGTTTCTCATGTTAAATCGCTCATCAAAAGGTGCTCCTTGGCAGAGGATGAGTTTATTAATCAAGTAGATCTGATGAATCATTCCTGTAGATAGTCAGCCTCTCTCTCCAGCTATCCCTGTTTTTAGCTCAATGTGGCCCATGATCAAAGTGGTCATGGTGGCAGAGTAGAATGGGGTTATGCATGGGCTCAACAAGCATGACTTCCACTCACCAAGGCTGATATGGCTACAGCTGCTGTCGTAGTGCCAGATTTGTCAAGAGCAGAAACCAACATTGAGCTCTCTGCATCATGGTGCTATTGCTCCCGGGGTGACCGCCAGCACCTGGTGGCAGGTTGACTAAATTGGACCACTTCCATCATAGAGGGGACAGCGTTTTTTCCTTACAGACTAGATACTTATTCTGTTATGGATTTGCCTTTCCTGCATGAAGCTTCTGCCAAAACTACCCATCCATGGGACTTACGAATGCCTTTATGCACCATCATGGTTTCTCACAGCATTGCTTCTAACCAAGGAATCTCACTCACAGCCAAAGAGTGCGCAATCGTGGGCCCCTCCATGGGTCATGGTATTTCGCTGGTCTTAACCATGTTTCTTTACCACCATCCCAGAAGCCTTTTGCTGATTTCCTTGGCTTTTTTGATTCTTAGACACGATGGATGGTTTTTTTTTTTCCTCTTGAAGGACACACGTTACAGCCGACCAATTGAGGTGATTTGCCAATACCCTGGAGGGCTTGGGGCAGGGTTCTCCAGCAGGCAGTATTATGCTTTGAATCAGAGCCCAACATATGGTACTGTTTGCTCCTATTAGTCCACGAATTTCTTATGGGTCCGTGGGAACCATTAGGTGGATTTTTATGTTGAAGTGGAGTGATTCCACCTCACTATCACCCCTAGTGGATCTTCAGTAGGAAAAATTTTTGCTTCCTGTACCACGGCCACGTCTTGCGGTTCTGCTTGTGTAGTAGTTTTGCGCTCGAAAGTGGGGGAGTGCTTTTTGCCAGGATTCCCTTGATACAGATAATATGTCCATTAAGTGGAATCTTAAGACATTCCCCTGTGGCCACATTGGTTTGTTTTCATGGCCCTAAGCCAACAGGCTAAGGGACGGAATAACAGTAGTAGTGGAGGATGATTCAGTCCACACTTACCAGGGTGGAAATTGAATCTTTTTCCCTACAAGCAGTTGGACAAGGAATGATTGTATGTTGTGAATGGCAGGAGTATGCTGTCAGGGCACCTTTTGGTGCTACCCGTCCTTTTATGATGTAAGGTCAAATGAAAGGAGAACCTCCAACAATTCCTTCAAACCAGACACGGAAAATTAAATTGGCCCTGATCCTTCAGGGATGAAGGTATGGATCACTCCTCCAGGGGGGAAAAAAGAGCCAAGACCTGAGAGTTGCTTGCTGAGGGTGGAGGAAATAACAGAATAGGTAGTAGAAGAGGGTAGTCATAAATACCAGCTGAGGCAAAATGGGACCAGTTGCAGAAATGTGGATAATAATAGATATTAACTTTTGTCCAATTTGTTTAAGAATGTGCTTTTTCATATAGATACGTTATATTAAGTGGATACTTGTGTTGGTCCCTTTTGAATGTGCAACTCTGAGATAAATGTTAAGTGTTATCATATTTAGATTAGAGTACTGAAGGACTAAGTGTTCCTGAAGGACATTACCACCTACTCTAACATATAATGCTTTGCTATTGCACATGGGACACTTATAATATGTTAGGTGAATTATGACCTTGACATTGTTTTGCAATTGACATTTAAGCATACATAAGGAGAGGCTATTTATTGGGTGTCAAGTTGACAAGGGGTTGGACTTGTGATGGTTAATCCTCAGTGTCAACTTGACTAGACTAAGGAACAAAGAAGAGAAAAAAGGATCTTCGGATTGGACTAACCTCAAACCGATGGCCCACCCCTTTAGAGTAATATAACTTAAAAAGGAAACATGTGAGTCCTGAAACATGATATGGAAATAACATAGTTGTATTTTCAGATGCATAATTTAAGTATAGGTGTAACATAAATATATGAAATATGTTTGAAGCATTACAAATTGGAGAAAACAACAACAACAACATATGGACTGGGTCAAAGATTGGACTGATTTAGTTAAATTCTGCCCAAATCTATAAACATCTGCAGGGGAAATCTTTAAAAAGACTGAAGATGCTAGACATGTATGGTAGAATATAAGAGCTCAGGTGGTGTAGGGGTATGGAATTGGGAATAAGTCTAAATTTGACTAAGAAATAACATGAAATTATTTCACAAACTTCAATAAAAAATAAAATAAATAGAAAGAATTAAGAGAGAAAGCAAGTATAATTATCAGGGAATCCGTACAGAGTACACTCTACTGGTCTCCATTAAAGGGTCACATGAATGTGTGTAATTTTCTTCATATAGTGTAAACACATAACATCATTTTTAAGAGTAATGTATTTAGCTTTTATTTTATTGGAAACTATAGTTTATGAGTTAGGAAATCAATGTTAAGTTATCTGGAAAGTTTTCAGAGACTGTTAGGATGAATACAATCTTCTCGGACCTGCAGTCTTTATATTTTTCTACATCCCTTTTTGCAACATTAAGGAAAAACGTGGGTAATCTACAAGGTAGCTACAAAGGAGATTAGTAGGAACTCGGACACATAAAATGACCGCTCTTCAAATGTAGAACATTCCTCTATTTGAGAATGGAATTTGGGGATAAGATGACGTATGGCTCCAGTGATTTACGACACCAGCCAGTAGAATGATATTCAGACTTTCGTCCGTTTAAATCCCCCCCTTCCCTCCGTCCGTCCAATGCCCCGATTTTTCCTTATCTCTCTCTCTCAACCCCCACACCTTCTCTTCTCCCCTCTCGATCTCTCTCCTTCCACACTCTTTTCTTCTTTCTTGTTTTATTTCCTTCCCCATCTGCATCTCCGTTCTACTGGCTGGTGTCGTAAATCACTGGAGCCATACGTCATCTTATCCCCAAATTCCATTCTCAAATAGAGGAATGTTCTACATGAGAGAGGGTCATTAATGTGTCCGAGTCTAATAATCTCCTTGTAGTTACCTTGTAGATTACAAGTTTTTCCTTAATGTTGAAAAAGGATGTAGAAAACAGTATAAAGACTGCAGGTCCTGAGAAGATTGTAGTCATCATAACAGTCTTGAAAACTTTCCAGAACTTACATTGCATTTCCTAACTCATAAAATATATTATCCTTAAAATAAAAGCTAATACATACTCTTTAAAATGATGTTTATGTGTTTTCACTATATGAAGAAAATTACACACATTCATGTGACCCTTTAATGGAGACCAGTAGAGTGTACTCTGTACGGATTCCCTGATAATTATACTTGCTTTCTCTCTTAATTCTTTCTTAGTTATTTATTTTTTTGAGTTTTGTGAAATTTCATGTTATTTCTTATCCAATTTAGACTTATTTCCCTTTACATGCCCCCCGCCACTGGCATTCTGCCATACCTGTCCCCTGGCTTTTCTCTGAGTCTTTTTAAAGGTTTTCAAAGGACCACTGCTCTTGGGAGAACGTTACTGTTTCAGTGGGTTCCCCTGGTGACAGTCCTTTTGTTGTTGCTGTTTTCTCAATTTGTAATGTCTTCAAGCATATTCATATATTTATGTCACACCTATAATAAATTATGTTCTATCTGAAAATACACTATGTTAGTTTCCCATATATGTTTCAGACTGCACATGTTTTCCTTTTTAAGTTTATATGACTCTAAAGGGTGGGACATCTGGGTTGAGGTGGTCTGATCTGAAGATCCTTTTTTCTTATTTGTTCCTTAGTCTAGTCAAGTTGACACCGAGGATTAACCATCACAAGCCACCCCTTGTCAACTTGACAACCCAATAAATAGCCTCGCCTTATGTTTTGATTAATGTCATTGCAAACAATGGCAAGGTCATAATTAACTTAACATGTTATAAGTGTCCCATGTGCAAGAGAGCAAAGCATTTTATCTTAGAGTAGGTGGTATGTCCTTGAGGAACACTTAGTCCTGCAGAATCTAAGTAACCTAAATATGATAACACTTAACACTTATCTCAGTTGCACATTCAAAAGGGACCAACACAAGTATATGCTTAAATACGTATAATAATGAAAGCACAGTTCTTAACCAAATAGGACAAAAGTTAATATCTATATAATCCACGTTTCTGCAACTGGTTCCCGTGGCCTTAGCTGATATTTATGACTTCCTTCTTCTACTACCTATTCTGTATTTTTCCTCCATCACCAAGCAACTCTGCAGGTCTTGACTCTTTCCCTAGAGGAGTGACCCATACCTTCATCCCTGAAGGGTCTGGGATATTTATTGTCCTGTCTGGTTGGGTTGTTGGAGTTTCCCATTTGACCTTAATCATAGGACATGGTTACAACAAAAGGTGCCCTACAGCATCTCCTGCCTTCAAACATAATCTTCCTTGTCCCCACTGTGGAGAAAAAGTACAATTTCCCCATGGTAGTCTGGTTCAATCACTCATCCTACTACTGTTATTCCTTGCTTAGCCTGTTGGCTTAAGGGCAATAGAAACCCAATGTGGCCAGGGGGATGTCTTAGATTCAGTTTCAATGGAACGTTTGCTGTGTCCCCTGGCAAAAGCACTCCCCCGTTTGGAGACAAAACTTCTAGACCAGAAGAACACAAGTTCGTGGGTCACTAGGGGTGATAAGTGAGTGGAATCACTCCCAATTCCATCCCTTGGTTCCTGGACCCATGAATTCTGGCTTAGGAGAAACAGTACCATACAGTGGATGCTGATTCAAGCATATACTGCCTGCCTGGAGAACCTTGCCCCACCCCTCCAGGGTATTGCTACCTAATTGGTGCTGTAACTGTGGCTTCAAGAGGCCATTCCATCGTTCTTTCAAGCCAGCTGCTTCTGGGGGGGGGGGAACATGGTAAGACCAGTGGATACCATGTCCATGGGCCCACTGTCGCACTTCTGTGGCTGTGAAGTGAGTTCGCTGGTTTAGAATAGATGCTGTGAGGAATACCATGATGGTGGTGGATAAGGCATTTTGTAAATCCCTGGATGGTAGTTTTGGCAGAAGCAGTACATGCAGGAAAGGCAAATCTGTAACCAGAGTAAGTATCTATTACTGTAAGGAAAAAACGCTGTCCCCTCTATGATGGAAGTGGGCCAATGTAGACAACCTGCCACCAGATTGCTAGCTGGTCACCCAGGGGAATATCACCATATCAGGGGCTCAATATTTGTCTCTGCTGTTGGCAAACCTGGCACTCAGCAGCAGCCGTAGCCAGATCAGCCTTGGTTAGTGGAAGTCCATGCAGTCAAGCCCATGCATAACCTACATCTCTGCCACCATGAGCACTTGGTTCAATGGGCCCATTGGAGACAAAAGAAACAGGGATAGGTCTGATACAAAAAAAAAAAAGAGGGGAAAAAGAACAGAAAAAGAAGGGGGGGAGAGCGAAAAAAAAAAAAAGGGGAAAAAAAAAAAAAAGGAAAAAAAAACAAAGAGAAAAAGAAAAAAAAAAAAAAAAAAAAAAAAAAAAAAAAAAAAAAAAAGAGGGGGGGGGAAAAAAAAAAGAAAGAAAGAAAGAAAAGGAAAGGGAAAAAAAAAAAAAGTCTGCACATGTTCAGTGCAGAAGAAATTATTCCAACCCACCCCCACCACACACCCCCGCCAGAAGCCGGCCGACGACAGAAAACAAGCAAGGACCAGCGAACCCAGGGGGCAGAGGCGAGAAAAGAATCTATACGCATAAGGAAAACAACAAGGGAGGAGAAAGAAAGTCGACTCAGAGAGGAAAAGAGAAAAGGAGGAAAAAAAGAAAGGGGGGGGAGGGAGAGAAGAAAAAAGAAAAAAAGAAGAAAGAAAAGAAGAAAAAAAAAAGAGGAAGGAAGAAGAGAGAGATAAAAGAAAAAAATAAAAAAGAAAAAAAAAAAAACAAAAAAAATAGAAAAAAAAAAAAAAAAAAAGAAGTAAAAAAAAAAAAGAAAAAAAACAGGATGGGGAAGCAATAGAAGAAAAACAGAAAATAGATAACAAGAAAAAGGAAACAAAAAAAAAAAAAAAAAAAAGAAAACAAAACAGCAAAAAAGAGGCAATAAAAAAAAGAGAGACAAAAAAAAGGATAAAAGATAAAAAAAAAGCACACAATTATAGCAATGATTTCCAGGTTATTATTAAAAATAAATAAAAAAAAAAAAAAAAAAACACAAAAGGAAAAGGAAAGAAGATAAGAACACAACAATAAGAGGGGGAAAAGCAATAAGTTGTGGTTTGGTGTGAAAAAACAAGAAAATAAAAAAAAGAACGGGATAAGAGAAAAAACCAGAAAAAACAAAAGAAGAAAGAGAAAAAGGAAGAAAGTGAGGAAAAAAAACAAAGAAGAGGAAAATGGGAGAGAGGAAGAAACGAGAGAAAGAAACGAAGAGATAAGAAAAGAAAAAAGGGGGCAGGGGTGGAAAAATAAAAAAAAAAAAAGAGAAAAGAAACCAAAGAAAAAAGGACGTAGGGGAAAAACTAATGAAAAAGGAGGAGGAGAAGAAAAAGAAGAGGAGGGGGAAACGAAAAAATAAAGAAACAGAGAAGGAAGAGGGAGAAGCCAAAAAAAAAAGATTGAAAAGAAAGGGAAAGAATGAAAAAAGAGGAAGAAAAAAAAAAGGAAAAAAAAAAAAGTAGAAAAAGTGGGAAAAAAGAAGGGAAATAGAAAGGCCAAACACAGAGACAAAGAGAAAAGGGAGAAAGAACAAAATAAAGGGATGAAGGTGTCAGAACCAAGCAAATTAAGAAATGCTTTAAATGTTGAGAAATGCACAATATGAAATGTATGAAAAGCATCAATAAAAAAAAGAAAAGAGGAGGGGAAAAAAAGAAGGGGGTGTGAAGCAGGTGCAAATGCAAGGGCGAAAAAAGCACAAGGGAGAAAGAGCTATTTCTGTGAGGGAACCGGAGCAAACTGAGAGGAAGAGAAAAGAAAAAGAAAATAAGAAAAGAGAAGGAAAACAAAAGAAAAAAGGAAATAGGAAGAAAAAAAAAAGGAGAAACAGAAAAAAAAAGGATAGGAAAAANGAAGGAAGGAAGGAAGGAAGGAAGGAAGGAAGGAAGGAAGGAAGGAAGGAAGGAAGGAAGGAAGGAAATTTCAATCTTATTCTGCAGTCAGGATGAATGAACTAGGAGATCCCAGCTGAAATCCCAGTGAACCACCAGGTATATTTTTGTCTTTAGGATAGGTTGATCCCTGTTGATTTTAGCTTCTGAGCCAAGAGCCCACCTAAGAAGTTGGGGGCTGAGCCAGGCGTGGCAGCACAAGCCTTTATCCCAGCACTCAGGAGGTAGAGGTAGGGAGATCTCTGTGAGATTGAGGCCAGCCTAGTCTAGATAATAAGATCTAGACTATCTGGAGCTACATCTACAGGGAGACACTGCTTAAAAAAAGTTCAAACCCCCCGCCCCCAAAAGAGAAAAGTTGTGACTAATGAAGCAGAAATTTCTGAAGCTGCCATGTGTGTGGTGATTTTCTATGGTGGCAATGGGAAATTAATACAACCTGTGACAAAAGAAGGTTTATTGTTCCCTGCAATAGTCCAACATGACATCTCCTGCCTGAGCTTTGCTTTTCTTGTAAGAAAAGTGTCTACTTATAAGAAAGAGTTGCCAATTTTTATTCCTCATCTACACAAATCTGCAGCATCTGGCATGAGCATAGTAGTGTTTTAGATGAAGAAATCACAATCAGAAATGTCAATTGCTAGGCTACTGGAGGAGGCTATTCAAATTCTTTTGATTGTTTCCATAGGCTAGACTTATTAAATAATATATTTAATGAGTTAATAAACTTAAAAAGTGCTGTTATATCCTCTCTAATATCATTCAGTCAAGCACTTTTTTCCTGTACTCTAATCTTTTAAACTATGATTTGTCAATGTACCTCTGATTGCAAGTGCTCTGACTGGTAAATATAGATTTTGTGAAAATATATTCATGCATAAGTTTCCATCTAGATTGTATTGAAATAATAATAATTATTCACTATAATAGCCAAAAGATGGGTATAGTATCTAGAAAATACTAGGGAGTACAGAGATACCTGGTAAAATAATGTCATTGGGGGGGGTCTTTTTGAGGCTTTTAGTCCCAGCTCACTATGTAGACCAGGCTGGCCTTGAACTCACAGGAATCCACCTGCCTCTGCCTCCTGAGTGCTGGGATTAAAGGTGTCTGCTTAAGAATGTCATTTTTAATTGTTTGTTTTTTACTTTTTAAAAATTATATTTATTGATTTATTGGGTGTGTGCGTGTTTGTGTGTGTATGTATGTATGTATATATGTATGTGTGTATGTATGTATGTATGTATGTATGTATGTATGTATGTATGTAGGTGTATATCTGTTCATGTGGAGGATAGAAGAACACTTGCAGGAGTCAGTTCTCCCCTTCTCCAACGTGGGTCTTGGAGCTCATATGCAGGTCCAGGAATGTGGTGTAATGTGCTGTGCTTGATAACTTTAGTGTCAACTTGACACACTTGTGTTGTGGGAGCCTCAATTGGGGAACTGGTACCTTTGGACTGGCCTATGGTCACTCTTCGGTGGAGTATTGTCTTGATTGTAGAGCAATTTGGGAGGGCCCAGGCCACTATGTGTGGTGCAACCCCTGGGCATGTTGTTATGTAAAGTATAAAAAGCAAGCTAGTCATGGGCCAAGAGAGCAAGCCAATAAACAGTGTTCCTCCATGGCCTGTGCTTCAGCTCCTGCCCCCAGATTCCTGCCCTGAGTTCCTAGGTTGGATTCCCTCATTGATGAACTGTGACCCAGAATTTGTGAGCCAAATAAACCCTTTCCTCCCTAAGTTGGTATTGGTCGAAGTGTTTTGGCTGCAACGTGACTCATCAGGGTTCTTTGTCTATTTTTCCCCAATACAAAAAAAAAAAAAAAAATCACATGTCAGCAGGGCTTGCTTTTCCTCTGGAGGCTCTGGAGAAATGTTTGCTTCCAAATTTAATATGATCTTTATTGATCCCAAGTTTTCTATGGTTATAAGACTGAGATGTCTTTAAGCATGTCCTTCTGTGTGTCTACGTTCTTTGGACCTGCTCCTCAAAACCACTAATGTGTTACCTATTCATAGCTATACCTGGAAACTCTGCAGTCTGTTTCTGTCTTGTTCCCCATTTTCTCTGACTACCCAGTGTTAGAAAAACTCCACATATTTTGTTGTGAGTTTGCGTGATTTATTTAGATGATATAAATGAATGTATTTATTAAGAGTTCATATAAATATGTTGGATTTATATTTCTTACTAATAGCAAAATATGCTTATCTTGACCTTGCTTGTATGCTGGGCATAAACACTCTGCAAGGGGCAAGCCCAGGCATAGAAGAGAGAAACAACTCTTTGAGATCATGGATTAAGCAATGACAGGAATGACTCTGAACCCTGAATTCTGGGCATTGGGTCTGTGCCTTCACTGCTGTATGCCTAATGATTATATAATTATTAAAGAAAGTAACTATCTTTTTAATATTTCTATTGTAGTTTTGTGCATTTAATACAGCATTTATCAGTCCAATTTAGACACATTCCCCTTTCCATGCCCACCCACACCACCCGAGGTCATGCATTCTGCCATAAATGTCTTCCATCTTTTTCTTGCTTTTTAAAGTTTTTTTTTCTTTTTTTTTATGGAGAAGTTTATTGTTTGGGGCAGAAGTTCATGATTTCATCTTTCTTTACTGCTGCATAAAACTCCATTGTGTAGATGTACTATATTTTCTCTATCTACTCATTGGTTGAGGGGCACTTGGGTTGCTTCCAGCTCCTCAATATTGTAAAGAGAGCTGCAATAATCATGGGTGTGCATGTATCTCTGTGGTAGGATGAGTATTGGGGTATATACCCAGGAGTGGTATGACTGAGTAAGGTGGTAGGCTCACTTTGAGTCTTTTAAGAGTTCTCCACACTGCTTTCCATAGTGGTTGTACTAGCTTACATTCCCACCAGCAGTGGATGAGTGTTCCCCTTTCCTCACAACCTCTCCAGCACTTAGTATCTTCTGTTTCTTGATCTTAGCCAGTCTTATCAGAGTGAGACAATACTTAAAGTGGTTTTAATTTGCATTTCCTTAATTATTAATGATGTTGAACACATTTAAGATGTTTCCAGCCATCTTTACTTCCTCACTTTTGAAGTCTCTGTTCAACTTTTTACTTCATCTTTTGAGTGAGTCATTTGCTTTCTTGTTTCTTTCTGGTTTTTTTTTTTTTTTTTCAGTAGTTTATATATTCTGGATGCTCTGCCAGATGTATCACCAGTGAACATTTCCTCCCACTCTGTGGGTTTTCTTTTTTTTTTTTACTTGATTGTTTCTTTTGCTGTACAGAAGCTTTTGAGTTTAATGAGGTCCCATATTTCACTTGTTGACCTTATTTCCTGAGCAGCTACTGTCTGACTTAGAAAGTCCTTTCTTATGCCTATATCTTGTAGGTTACTGACAATGTTTTCTTCTATCACCTTCAGGGTAATGAGTTTCATATCGAGGTCTTGGATCCATTTAGAGTTGATTTTTGTACAGGGTGAGAGATACTTGTTTAATTTTATTCTTCTACAAGTAGTGATCTAGTTTTACCAACATCATTTACTGAAGATGATGTCTTTCCTCCATTGTGTCTTCTTGGCCCCTTTGTCAAATATGAGGTGACTGAAATTGTATGTGCTTAAGTTTAGATCTTCAATTTTGTTCCATTTGTCTGTGTCTGTTTTTGTGCCAGTCCCAGGCACAGTTTTTATGACTACAGCCCTGTAATACAGTTTGAAATCTGGTCTAGTGATATCCTTCCCACCCCGCCCCCCATATTGCTTTTCTGCTCAGGGTTGGTTTGGCTATTTGGGGTCTTGTTTTTAAATTTTTTAATTCATTTTTTATGTGTATGAATGTACTGCCTGCATGCAGGTCTGTGCACCCATGTCATGCAATGCTGCGGAGGTTAGAAGAGGGCTTCAGATTCCTCTGGGACTGGAGTCAAAGATGGTTGTCAGCAGCCATGTGTGTGCTGGGGATCAAACCCAGGTCCTCTGCAAGAGCAGTCGACACTCTTAACCACTAGGCCATCTCTCCAGCCCCTATTTTGGGTCTGTTGTTTTTCCATATGAATTTAAGGATTATTTTTTTTCCAATTCTGTGAAGAAACTTATGGGGATTTTAAGTTGGATTGCACTGAATTTGTATATTAATTTGGGTAGAATGGACATTTTTACTATATTAAATTTCCAATCCATGAGTATGGGAGGTCTTTCCATCTTCTGATGTCTTCTTCAATCTTCTTCAGGGGTTCATAATTTTTTGTTGTAGAGATCTTTAGTGTCTTTGGTTAGGTTTGTTCCTAGGTATTTTATTGTTTTTCGAGATTATCGTGAGTGGGAAGATCTACTTCTGTCCCTTCTACAGTTGCTTGTTGATGTAAAGAAATGCTACTGATTTTTCTAGGTTAATTTTGTATCCTGACACTTTATTGAAACTCTCAATCATTTCTAGGAGTTTTCTCATGGAGTTTGTAGAATCCCTTAGGTAAAACCATCTGTAAAAAGGGATAGCTTTACTTCCTCTTTTCCAATTAGTACTTCTTTAATTTCCCTTTCTGGCCTTATTGGCCTAGCAAGCTTTTCAAGCACTATATTGAAGAGGAATGGCAATAGGGGGCATCCTTGCCAGGTTCCTGCCATTAATAGGAATGCTTCTAATTTTTCTTCTTTTAAGATGATGTTGGCTGTGGGTTTGCTGTATAGGGCTTCATTTATGTTGAAGAATGTTCTCTCCAGTCCAATTAACTCTAGGACTTTAATCACAAACAGATGCTGAATTTTGTCAAAGGCTATTTCTCCATCAAGTGAGATGATTGTGTGGTTTTTGTCTTTCAGTCCATTTCTGTGTTTTATGATATTTATTAATTTGTGTATATTGAACCATTCTTGCATCTCTGGTATGAATTCAACTTGGTCATGTTGGATGATCTTTTTGATGCAGGTCTGCATGCAGTTTGCAAGTATTTTGTTAAGAATTTTTGCATTTACATTAATTATTGAGATGAGTCTGTAGTTTCCTTTTTTTGGTTGTATCTTTGCCTGTTTTTGGTATTACGGTGATGAAAGTAACTATTTTATTAGCATATATTATATGCTAGATATTGCAAATAGTGTCTCAGGAATACTAGATTTAAAAAAAATTTTTAGTTTTGTGGATATCTTTTAAAAATATTTTATTGAAGTTTTGTGTATTTCATACAACATTTCTCTGTCCAATTTAGACTCATTCCCCTTTTCATGCCACCCAACCCACCCGAGATCATACATTCTTCCATGAGTGTCTGGCATCTTTTTCTCAGTTTATTCAAGTTTTTCTAAGCAGAAATTTATTTTGTGGGGGAGAAGTTTACTGTTTCAATCAGCTCTTTGTCCAGTCCTTTTGTTGTTGGTGTTCCCTCAGATTTGTATTTCTCCAAAATATGCATCTATATTTATGTCACACATATACCATAATTATGACATCTGAAAATAAACTGTATGTTAATTCCAAATCATATTTAGGAATTCAAATTTTCCCTTTTTAATTTTATATTATTTTAGAATATACATACATACCCTCTACCCTTATACTAAAATTACAAAGTCTGAAAATAAGTGGTAGGTTAACTCTAGAGCCCATTAAGGGATTCAGATTATAAGAGCACAGTTGCTTTCAGATAAAAAGAAATATAACATTAACATTGTTCAGCTAGACTTTCGACTAGGGATTTGGTGCTAACATCCACAAATGAGGGATACAATCCATCGTTTGTTTTTCTGGAACTATGTTACTTCACTTAGCATAATAGCTTCTAGTTCCATCCATTTACCTGTAAAGTTCATGATGTCATCTTTCCTTACTGCTGCATTGAACTCCATTGTGTTGATGGACCACATTTCCTTTATATTCACTCCTTGGTTGAGGGGTAATTGGGTTGCTTCTTACTATTATGAAGAAAGCTGCAATAAACATTGATATGCATATATCTCTGTGATAGGATGTCTTGTGGGTATATACCAAGGAGTGGGTATGACTGGATTAGGTTGCAGGCTCATTTTGAATCTTTTAAGGGTTGTCCACACTGCTTTCCATAGTGGTTATATGACCATACATTCCCACAAGCAGTGGATGAGTGTTCCCCTTTCCCCACAAAGTCTTTAGCATTTGGTATCTTCTGTTTCCTTGATCCTCAATCTTCAAAAGGTCACTTTAGAAAAAGTATTGCTGGGAATTTGTTTCCTTAGATTTTCTCACTCTAGGACGTTATCACTGTACTCCTTAGAGCAAGAAGTGAAAAGCTATTATAAATCAATAGCCCTTGTTAGATCTTCTGGAAAGCTGCAGCCAGAGCCAAGGTCCATCATAGAACACAGGGGACTCCATCTTCCCAGGAAGAGAAAGTACTGGAGGAGCCAATGAAAATCTGGCCATTTGAGCTGCAACCAGCCTCTGGCTGAAGGTTCACTCCATATTTACTGAGTTGGGAGTGATGTGGCTAAGAGGTCAATCCAGATGTGCTCACTGTTCACTCAGGAGTTTATCTTCCTCAAGTTGTCAAGGCAACAATCAAAGAAACATCTGTTTTGCTTTCTTTACTGGAATGGAAAAGGTAAACATTTTACAATATATTCAATACATTCTGTATTTTTTTGTATTAAAGTTTACCCTTAGTAAAGCAAGAATATTGGAACTTAACCAAAATAAATAAATAAATAAATAAATAAATAAATAAATAGAACAGCACTTGAAGATTCCTCAAGCTTCTTCATCTCCTTTAAATGGGAAGATCAAAACACGGAGGCACACCTGACCAGTCCTTCAGAGACAGTCCCAAAGAGAGAATGCAAATCAATCAAAGGACTGTAGAATGCTGTTTCTCCCTCAGTGACACCTCTTCCCAGGGGTTAGTGAAGGGCAGATGGAGAACATAAGGAGCAGTCTCTATGTGAGAAGGGCTTCCAGGGAAACTCATCACCGCAGAGAATGCCAGGGCACAGGAAGACAATAATGCCACCTGCAACACCTGCCACCATCGCTGTGCACTGAGCTCTTGTTCAAGAAGCAAAAAGTCCCTGCTAGTGGAGTGCCTTGTATCACACAGGATTCTAAGGCAAGGGGAGTCGGGAGCAAGACACCAGGGCGAAGGTGGAGCCTAAAGAGACAAAGGAAGCAGAGCAGCGTGATGAGAGTAGCTCACAGCACATAAGGACACAAGGGTTGCATACGCATGTACTTGAAAAACAATAAGAAATCATAAGACCATGCTAAAATTGCCAAATATAAGTGAAATTAAAGGCGTGTCTTGGGCTTGTTATAAAATTCTACAGAGACAAGGAAAGAACCAGTGAGCTCGAGGGCATTTAAATAAAAACCTCTCAATCTGTTTTTTATTTTATTTTATTTTATTTATTTTTGTATGTGTATGAATGTACTGTCTGCATGTAAGTCTGTGCACCGGGGCTGTGCAATGCCGCGGAGGTCAGAAGAGGGTCTCGGATTCCCCTGGAACTGGTGTTCTTCTGGAATTGGAGTTACAGACGGTTCTTAGCTGCCATGTGGGTGCTGGGGATTGAACCCGGGTCCTCTGCAAGAGCAGTTGGTGCTCTTAACCATTAGGCTATCTCTCCAGCCGCAAAACCTCTCCATCTTAAAGAGAAAAGATCTGAAAAATAAGAGAAGTATATTAAAATTGTGGCAGAATTGTTAAAGATATTCGTAATAGGAATATCACAAGAAAAGAGGCAGGAAAAGGAACAGAGGAACTATTTAAAGAAATGTTTTCTGAGACCTTTCCAAAACTAATAGCCAACATGAGATTGACAAGCCAGTAATGTTAGAGACTATAAAACATAATAAAATCAAGAAAACAACTAATAAACTATACCCACACTCTGTTATATACAAACCGTAGAAAACCAATAGAGAAATTTTGTATGTCAGAGGTGTATGCACTGTATTAGTGTAGTGATAAGTGCAGCAATACACATTACACACTGGGTCATTGCTGTCGTTTCCAGCCATTTATGGCTAGGTAGGACTACTGATTGCTGTTCTCACTTGGCAGCTCATATATCCTATACCCTGAAAGCCTGTCCCCAGGAAGGAGACTTCCAAGTCAGTTCCAGCTCAATTTCCTGAAATCCTGTGTCCAAAGTGGGTGGTTGTCTTTAGAAATTGGAAAGCTACCAATGAGAAATGGCTACTGAGGGAATTAGAATCAATTATCTCCAAAGATAAGCTCCTAATAGTTGACCTAATTCCATGTGGTCAACCCTCAACACATTTATGGTCAAACACTACTGAATGGACTCAGTAGATTACATACACCTGGGGAATAAGGAAATGCAATTGATAACTGGCATATGAGGGTCTGTCCCACTGTGGGTGCAGCCATCCCTGGGCAGGTGGGCCTGGGCCAAATAACAAAAGTAGCAAAGCAGTCCCAGGGGAGCAAGATAGGAAGGAGCATTGCTCCATGGTCTCTGCTGCAGTTCTTGCCTCAGGTTCCTGCCTTGAGTTCTTGCTATGACTTCCTTGGATGAAGGACTCTAAGTTGTAAGCCAAATAAACCATTCCCTCTCCAAGTTGGGGAGAAAGCAAACCAAACACTAATATATTACTATTTTGTTACCAATGACAACACACACACACACACACAACCACCCCAACCCACACCCACACACACACCACCACTACATCACATATATATATATTATATATATTATAATATATATAGAAGAGAGAGAGATGAGAGGAGAGCGAGAGAGAGAAAGAGAGAAGTTTAAAAACCCAAGTTAATCATATATAGTCACCCAAAACAACATGGGTGAATTTGATGAAATCTGTGCCTTGACTCCACCTATAGTCATGTATAATACTAACTGTCTTCTGGAGACTCATACGCTAAAAAAAAAGGGGGGGGGATACAGAAAGACATGAACCGTTTTCATCAAAGCCCTGCAATTCAATATCTTTAAATCTAACTATGGGAAAGTATTTATGTTCCCAACAGGCAAAAACATCACCAACTTTAACGGACTGAGAAAGAAAAAGATACAGGTTTGCATTGAGTAGGATGTACCAAGTAGGCAACGGAAAGGCTGACCCGTCTGAACATTCAAAGGAAGAAAGCCTCAGATTGCCATAAACATCGAACCCTCTGTGGATCCTACATGTAACAACTATTTATAATGAGTCCTAATGAAACTTACCTTCTAGGTGCCACAAAGGTTCTGATATGAGAGACTTCCTTGCCTTCCCACCCATAGAACAAGGAGAAATATGACAATGATGAGGTCGCTCCCCAACTGTAAATTGGAGACAAACTATTGTAGAGGTAATCTCTGTATAAAACCGGTAAAACTGCTTTCTTTATATTGACTACTAGACATGGGAACTGTGGAAGGGATTACTCTTGTTCAGAACCAAATATAACAACTAAAGTCCTAGGGCTATGCACTCAGGCAAAATATATTAATACAGGAGCTCTGACATCAGCAATGGATTGTTCTACCAGGTGGATGTGGCCAGGGGATCCAAGGCCCCACAAAAGGTAAGGGCTTCCTTGCCTCTAAGTTGGGTACCTATCAGGAGGAGAGGGCTAATAAGACCCTGCTGCCGAGGCAAAAGGCCTGCGTTAACATGGGAGGGATGTATTGAGACCACACATGCAAGTGTACAGATGGCCTCTGGAATGCCAGAGAGTGTTACCAAAGCCACTAAACCAATAAAAGCAATATGGGTCTCCTGGAGTCAAGCAAGACTCCACTGTCAGCACCAAGCTAACACCTCACCTGCCTGGAAATACTTGTGCAGCAGAGGCAGCCATTGTGCCTGTAATCCCAAAATCTAATTGGCTATTGGCTCTCCCTTGGAGAAATAACCCATGGCTGATGCCACAGCTTACATCCTCTACAGGTTAGGAGATGTTATAAGCCACGATAAGACCCTGTCATATTTAACAGGGGGGAAAAAATTGTAATTCATGGATTTAACATATCCAACATGTGTCATGCTAAAAAGTTACACCTACCCATACTATTAGTGCTGCTTAAAATACCTATATATCTATTGCTTGTTCTTCATTAGTAGGATCGAAAGGTTATTCCTGGACAAAACTGTCAGCCCATGAGGAAAACAGCCAGAATTGACCAGCAGTCCAGTCAACAGCTCTCAGAGAGTGGACTGTCTTTTACTCCATCCAACCTATTCCCTTTTTTAAGCTAGGGAACAACCTGACGGAAGTAGGCGTGTGGCGATTGGAGATTAGAATGTTAAACGGCTGCTGATTGGCGTATGGGTGAAACTACAGCAATGTAGTCCGCATGGACATCCATTTGAATCAACTTGAATTGAACAAACAACCTGTCCATCCCCCCACTGGATGAGTGGAGGCTGTAAGGTGTTGGGCAAGCAACAGGTCCTCGCATGATAGGTTTTGCATGGGAACGATGCTTGTACTCATGGATTATCACTTATAGTTAAAAATGAAAAAAAAAACTGAGAGAAAGATGCAGGACAGTTATGGCAGAATGCGTGATCTGGGATGGGGTGGGGGTGGGGGGGGAGGGAAAGGGAAATAAGCCTGAACTGAATTGGAAAAAATGTATGAAATGCACAAAGCATCAATAAAAACTAATTTAAAAAAAAAAAACAGAAATGTGTGTATGATGAAGATGGACTCTACTAGGTTATTATTTGTTTTCCTGTCAACTTCTCTGTAAATCTAAAACTACTCCACAAAATAAAGTCAACTCACCTATTAAACCAAGGGCAATTCATTACCTCACCAGTATTTTAGGTAAGATCTTTCTGACCTAAATAGTTTTGTTTTAAAAGTCTAAATATCTCTCTCTGTATACAGTCAATAATTTTATTTATAAATGGGTGACTTACTAAGCATGGTGGCACACCATACTGTGAGTTCTCAGGAGGAGGCCAGCCTTGTGTACATAGTGAGGACAAGGACAGTCAGGGCAAAATAGTGAAACACTGTCCTAAAAATAAATGAAACAAAATGAAACAGCTGCAACAAAAACCATGGATGATTCCAAGAGTTTTGCCATCGCTTGAGTTAGAATAGCCCTTGGACTTTGCCTAAGAGAGTATTAAAAATGACATTGCTTAAGTTCACAGCAATGATTTGTGCTTGTGTTACCTCTAAAATATTTAAGTTTAAAAGAAAAAGGAAAACTATTAGTCATGCAAAGAAGCTGCTTAAATCTTTGAATAGTTATCTATTCTATAGTTACCTATTCTATAGCTATCTATTCTATCTAGACTACTTAGATCAAATTAAGGCAGAAAACACCGCATGCTTTTGAAAATGTATTTTAGATTCAATTCATTCTTTTTACTCAGTCCTTCTTATATGCACTGGAGCTGATGAAAGTGAAGGTGTGAGGATTGCTTGCATGGTTTCAGTTACCTCTGCTGTTCTTGGCCTCCGTGAATTTGTCTAACTGTGTGATGGCCCTGGCTAAGGGTAAGCAATGGGGTGTTAAAATGGTTTTGTCCTATGCTATTGTGTAGAGACATCCTCTCTACTTCTATTTTTTTAGCTATAAAAGTATTTAACTCGGTGCTGCTTTTGGAACACTGGAATTCAGTGAATACTATAAAAATAGTTCATGTATTGGAGTTCAAAAAGAAGTCCATAAGAAATAAAGGAGCAATTACTAATCTTTTCTGATTTACTCTATATAGATTTCCAGGTCAGAGTCTACTTGTCATAGATTTCCCATGGTATAAATTATTCAAGAAACATTTATATAGACTGATTCAATGAATTCTCATGAGAAGCTTCTACGGTTTGTTAAATCCTGGCTTGGTGAATGATGACATGAAGACAATTTATGTGGGTGACAAGACTTTAGAAAGGACACATGCGATTTTTTTCTATCACATATTTGTATTTGTTAATTTACTCATTCATTCATTCATTCATTCATTCATCTATCTATCCATTCATTGTTGGACAAAGACAGTTGAACACAGTCCTATTCCACCACTGAGCTATATGCCAAACCCTAAAACTAAATTTGGTTTCAGCCAGGCATGATGGTGCATGCCTTTCATCCTAGCACTTGGAAGGCAAAAGCAAGTGGATCTTTGTGAGTTCAAGGCCAGCCTGGTCTACAGACTGAGTTCCAGGACAGCTGGGGATACAGGGAGACCCTATCTTGAAAAGACCAAATAATTCATTAATTAATTAATTTGAACTGAAAGAATGGAAGAAAGCACAGAACTATAGAAAATGTTATTGAAAATAATTTAGCATTATATTCTGTTTCCCAAATGTGATGAGACTTAATGCACTAAGGAAAATATATTTTAGTAAGTTTAAGAGGAAGCATGAGTGCACTTGTACATCTTTGCTGGACCAACATAACTGACAGGGAGTGTCAGTATAAACATAGGCACATGAGAAGATAACAGTCAAGGTCAGTACCAGACTACATACAAACATGCTATATTTTGTGTTCACCTTCACCTATATTAGAAGTCAAATGACCATTTTCAAAAATAATTTTTGCATGACTGCCTATTTCTATAGTCCCAGATTGTGTCCTCCCTCCCGCATATAGTGTTTTCCAATTTTACCCACCCAACCCCCTAGACTGGGTAGATATAAGATGGCATAACCACTATCAGTAAAGTAACAACTTTGCCATTACAGAACAATAAAAAATATATAACTTATTTAACTTCAAGTATAAGTAAGCAGCTATAATAGACATTTATTTCTTTTGTTCACTTTCTATAATTCTGAATGAAGTAGACAGAAAGCTTCCAAAATTTCATATGCATCTTTTAACACTGCAAAACACCAACTTTTGGATGATAAAATAAATATGTCAAATCAGTTGTGCTAACATGGGCTGGAGAGATGGCTCAGCAGTTAAGAGCACTGACTTCTTTTGCAGAGGATCTGGGTTCTATTCTCAGCATGCATGTGGCGGCTAACAACCATCTTAGGCCAGATGTGGTGCACACCTTTAATCTTAGCACTCCTGAGGCAGAGGCAGGCAGATCTCTGTGAGTTCAAGGCCAGCCTGGTCTACATAGTGAGCTCCAGGGATAGCTGCTAACTAAAAGGGAAGACCCGTCTCAAACAGGACAATATATATCTTATATCTATACTATATATTATATAATCTATATATTATAATATGTATATATATATCATATATATCATTCATACCAATAAATGATAACTTTAAGTTTTTAAAAAATAAATAAGTGGAATACAGTGTGGGATTACTTTTGGACTATTGACTAATGTGCTTGCTTCCCAGGCTAGTAAACTCAGCAATGCCAAGTGAAAGACAAAGCATAAGTAGGGTGGCTGGTATTAGCAGCCTGAGGATCCTGTTAACTCAGGTCTGTTGCTGCTTTTAATGTTTTCTGATAGAAGACAAAAGCCACTGACAATCTTCTAAAACTCAGTGTGTCAACCAATAGCAAAAACATTCACTCTCTCTGAGAACCTGAGGAGCTGGGTTAGGAGTAATATTTTGTGATTATTGTGATATTTGATTGTGCTATACTCAAGGTAGTATTTTTCAAATCCTCATAAATATTATTTTTGAAGCAAACAAAAGCTGAATCACTGTTCAACGCTCTATGGCTCTGAATAAAATCACATCAAAATTAGTGGATCAACAGAGCTTCTTATGTGGGGTCTCAAACTTGAATGTGTGAAATGAAAAAAAAACCATAAAACTGAACATCTGGCAGCCAGAAACCTATTCAGAATTCACTGTGTTATGAACTCAAGGGGTTTCTGGTAGCATACACCTGTGTTGCATCTCACACTGCACCCTGGACTGGTTTCCTGCACACATGTGAGTGTCCTGCATGGCACAGGCCCATTACTGCCTGAAAAAACACTCAGACTGGAAGCTATTATATGGCAAGCATGGCACCATTTCACTGTACATGCAGTGCTTTCCATCTCCATTTAAGCATGATGGTTTAATTATGGAAGTCAAAAGCTTTCAATGTACTTTACTGTCATTCCTCAATGTGTATCATATTAATGCATCTTTGAAATGAATTGTGTTAGAATGCTGAATTTTAAAAACTGCTGTTTAAATTTTTGACTTATTTTTTTTAAATATTGTTGAAATATTCTTGAAAAATTGTCAAGTGAATGTTGGCTTGGAGCAGAACAGAATTTCCAGCGCTTATCTAAAAGGCCTTAACTATTGTCCTGCCATTTTGTGCTATGTATTTATGTGACATGACATTTTCACCACTGATGATTTTAAAATCAAAATGTTGAAGATTCTCTGTGTGTTGTGTTACAGTATCAAATATTTATCCAATATCTAATTTTTCATGTAAAATGAAAGTACAGCCATTTCCTTAGAAGTCATATCTGTTTTCATCATTAACAAATGGTAAATTATGTAAATAACAAACAATTGTTCTAAAACTAAATTTTTTTATTATTTAGGTCAGTTACTGTTTTATTTGTGACTATTTAATACATCTGCTTATCTGGGGTTATGCAGATTTCTCAGGTGAAAAGGTTATAGGCAGAAAATTTTAAAGAGATCTTGAATTACTTTGCTCAGATATCCTAACTTTGGTCAGTTCTCAATATGGTCTGCTCAGCTCCTCTCTGGTCCATGTGCATGGGCTGAGGCAGGCTGAGAAGCATGTCTAAGAATCATCATGCCTGTAAGTTTGACAGGAACTTACCTTATGATGTGGTTAGAATACCAACAAGTGGCTTCCCTATGTTGTCTGAGCATGCTCAGAGCATAGTGACTGGATTTCCAGGGTAAGTGTGCTCAAGAACTGAGACTAGGGGAGGAAAGAGGCGGGGGAGGGAGGGAGGGAGGTACTGAGGGAGGGAGGGAGGGAGGAAAGAGAAAGACTGTGTCAGGAGGTAGATTTGAATGACTTGTAGCAACAGTTCTGCCTCCTTTTATTTTTTCAAGGGTGACACATGCCTGTACCCACTCAGTTTAAAGGAGAGTATGCATAGATTCTATCTCTTGAAGGGAGTCCAAAAATACTGGAAGAATGTAATAAGAAAATTATTTCTATGGTCATTAGTGAGATAAGAATCTTTACCACATTCTGCCTCAATCCACAGTATCTTTTCCATATACAAAATGCACTCCATCCTCCACACAACGCCTGAATCTTATCCCATTTTTGCTGAAGGTCAAGATTTAATGAAGTATTTCAAATCCATGTGTGGCTAGGACTTTCCACACTTTGTTCCATAGCCCACATCACTCGGAGTTCCTTCAGTTAAACTGCTGAAGTTTAAGTCTAATTCATCAGACAGCATCACCTGGATGCTGGGTCTTTAATGAGGTAATTGGGCTCAAATGAGGGCATCAGATTGAGCATAAGCATGTCTTATAGTATCCTCTTAAAAGAGCGGACATGTGGATAGGAAAATCAAAAAGTACAAATACAAAGGAATTACCATGCGAAGAATAGGGTGGCCACCTGGGAGACAAAGTGGCATCTCAGGAGAAAAAACCTACTGATGTCTTGACATCAGAAAGGCAGGGACTCTGAGACAATATATTTCTGTTCATTAATCCTTTCATTCTGGTAAACCACAGCAAACTTGAATAAGGAAACAGGACATCTTTTCTTCCTCCTCTCCCATTGCTGGATCAGTAATAGAATAGTCACGGCAGAGGCTGTGTTCTCAAAGGAAGGTGAGACACACAAAACATGGACATGGTCCTCACAAATCCTGAGAACTAACAAAGCACAAGCATAATGACATGGAGTGGTTCCCTTTGCCAGGGGTTCTGCTGTCCAAGATCTTAGCTCTGCCCTCCAGGATACTGGCTCTATCCTCTAAGACCCTGGTTCTGCCTACTAGCACCCCTGTTTTACCATCTAGGGTCCAGACTCTGTCCTCTAAGATCCTGTCTCTTCCTTCTAACACATTAGCTCTATCATCCAGGATCCTGCCTCTGTCTTCTGGAGTCTTGGTTTCATCTTTTACGTTTATGATTCTAACCTTTAATATCTTGACTGTGTACTGCAAATCACATTTTGAATGTGCCATATCTGGGAGTTTAAAACTTATGATTTATCAGGAATTGTGTGTTATTTATGTAGTGTATCAACTGCTTTAATTTTATCCACATATGATTTGACCTTCTATTTTCTAATTGATGCATCAAGATTAGACTAAGAAGATGTGCAGTGACTTAGCGATTTCACTTTCCTTCAAGTTTTGTGTAAAGTTGGTGGGTATTGATGATCATTATTGAGGTCCTCTGCCCATTAAGGATACAGACACTATTATTCTACAATATTCTGAAATATGTTATTTTATTTGGTCAATTTTTTTCATACAATGACTGATTTACACAGGATATTTATTTAACATAAGCCCAGAAATTTATCTAAATTTATTTAGATAAAATGTATTCATTTGAAAATGTTTCTTCATCGTGATGGAAAGACAAAATTAAACCTAATATTTTCCTCCTGAAAGTTTGTAGAGAAAAGAATTTTAAAGAAACTCGTTATTTCATTTGGTGAACATGCTTCCTTTTAATTCTGGTTGTCTGATTTATCAGACTTTAGCCATGCGTTATGAAAATACTGAAGAGGAAAATGACCAATCCATACATTTTGAACTATATGCCATTTGAGTATCATGATGCAATTTCACAGTGCTCCTCAAGGAGAAGGATTACCCTTTGGCCTGGTTCTCCATCCTGTGTTTACTATCAGGACTTCTGAGAAACTCTATCAGGATCTCTGAGAAAAACTATCAGGATCTCTGAGAAACTCCTTCAGATGCAGCACCTATTAGGGATAGTTGCTCATTCTATCTGGTGTTGCAATATATAATAGTTGAATTGTCATACTTGAGCCATCTTCCTAGCTACATTTTTAAAATTTAATTTTAAAATTTAATTTTATTATTTTAGAATAGTCTCATATATACCACGATGGCCTAAGAAAATCATGATGTAACCATGCTTGAGCTTGAAATCCTAGTCATCCCGCCTCCAACTCTCTAGTGGTGAAATTACAAGTGGAATGCCTGAATTTAGTGGTCCTAGGGATTGCACGAAGGTTAATTTTTATTTGCTTTATGTTGAAGGTATTTTAAGACATTGTTTCTTCCTAAGATGTCAATTTCCTTTTAGCAAAAGTACCACCTACGTGGATTTTTAAATTTTTCATTATTTTGTGGACTCTTTGGGGGTATAATATTTCCAAGTAAGAAAGGCACTGAGACATTGGGCACTTCTGTAAACCTGTCTTCTTGTCTACTATGCTTCCATTGCTAAGAATAAAGGAAGCCTGAACACCTTTCCTTATGGTTGCTCAACTTTACTTCTTGAAACAGAAAACTGTATAATCTTTACATTTGATATGGTTCAGTATATGTTATATATGCTCAGTTACTCTTTCCTGATTTCATATTTCTCTCCTAGTTTTAGGACATAGTAACTGCCATATACTGCTTGACTTAGTAAATGCTTAACCAACTGTAATAGAACTAACAATGGAGAAGCCAGAAGACCCACAGTTATCTAATGGGACCCCTGTTTGTAATTTTTTTGTTTACTAAGTTATATTGCAATAATGTTTACCTATCCATGAGTAAATCCACCTTTGTAGCCAACTATAAGTTCCCGAAATTTTCTTATGGCTATCTTGTGATATATATATATATCATATATATATATAATATATATATATATAGTAATTAGTTGTAAATTTCAGAAAAAAATTATAGTTTCAACTTACCAATGACATAATTGCCAAAACATGGCACGTGAAACTCTGTAAAACCTGCAAACTAAACTTGGGGGCGTGGTTATTCAGAAGTTCAGAGCATTAGGTCATCTGAAACTGCTATCCATAACAATAAAGCAGTGAGCTCTCCAACTCTCTGGGTAGAGTGAATGATTTCTCCCCTGCCTGATCGCACAGAGAATTTGATCTAAAATAAACTTTAAAGACCTTATTTATAACCACATCATCTTAGGTTAACACAAAATAGAGACACAGAAAGATCTACTATTCAGGCTGTTAAAAGTAAGTAAAATGAGACAATCACAGCAGAATTAGAAAGCAATTTTAAACCAGAGTTGGACTTATGTGAACCTGCTTTAATTGAATCCAAAGGAATGAGGGAAACTTACTTAATTTCTTTGTTCTCTCAGAACCCCCATCAAGAAAGGAGGTGCTTGCCATGATCACGAATGTTAAAAACACCTGGCAGCCTTGATTAACTTCCCTTCATTAGATTCAGGTAAACAGCCAATATACAAATTAAGGTAGCAATTAAACAGATTCCAGGTTGAAATTCTCTTGCCTAGTTTCATTTTGTTTAGACTTCTTCTAGTACCTCAGGTAGGCAGCCCCGATCATTCTGTTCCTCACAGAGAGCAGTACAGACGGACAGGAACACATCAGTGATTTTATTATTTCAGGAAACAGAATTCATTGAAATCAGGGAAACTCAGGATTTACCTTGACAAATCATTGAAATTCTGGACAATTTGATGAGGTTCAGGAGCTGGTTTATGTTCCTGTGGCACCATCAAGTACAGCAGGAATGATGAAGGGAATGCACACCCAGTCATGTGACTGTGTCTGTACATGGGTTTGTGAGATACTGCATTATTGCTCAGTCACACACTGAGGACAGAAGCCATCCTTCACTGTTCATTAAATCAAGATCAACTTATGTCTTAAGAGCCACTCTCAGCACTGTTAACAGTAAAATCACTGGACAGACACATGGGACAATGAGGATGTAACAGGTGAGGAATGGATATACCCAATAATTCAAAGATAAATGGTGACCTCCAGCAAAAGGACATGTCTTTAACATTATCATTTCCTCTGGTCCCAGAAAAAACACCTGGCTACTTCAGAAGACCTAATTGACAGTGCACAATTATGGGAAAACCTACAAGGAGCTGCCTGTCCACAAGAGGCAGACTCTAGAGCTCCCAGATGGAGTTTTACCAAAGGAGTACTCTCATGTTAGAATGGTGTGTCTCTTCCTGGGTGGATCTGGCAGGTTGCCCCCAGCTCTCTCTGTATATATGCTGACTCAAGTCCCTGACACTCTTTTTTAGTTATTTCTATAGCAAGCTTGGTTTATGTTTCCTGTAACAAATATTTAAGAGGTACAGACAGAGAGTTTCAGTGTCTAGAACAGTCATGATTTATATTTTATCAGAAGATGCTAATAACTCTAGCTTTAAATTAAATTACAAAAGCATTTTAGTGCTCTCACTATCACGCATTTTGAATACTCTATAGAATACAAACTATGTTTATTTTTTTAGGAACTTTGAATCATTTTAGTCTAACAAAACATTTATTATTATTATATTTATTTTTATTTTATTGAATTTTTGTGTATTTCACACAGAACATCTCAATCAATCTTAATCACCTTTATAGCCCCTAGCCTACCTCATCAGCACTCTTCTATACCCTCTTCCCACTGGAATTCATACTCTGTCATTTGTGCCAAGGCCCATTGTTTCCTTAGTGTCCCCACACATTCCTCTGTACTTGTTCATCCACCAAGGGTCCAGAGTCCCTTGCTTTAGGAAGATCAGCTCTTTTTCACCCAGCAGTAATCAGCTGCCAATAAGACTTCTGTTGAGTTTGGGGCCTGCAACCCTTTTCCACAGTTCAATGTTGAGTTTTCTCTGCTTAAGTTTGCTTGACTCCTGTGCATGCTGACAGTATTGTTGTGAGTTCATATGAACAGGGTCACAGGACCTTGTAGGATTCTATTTCCATAAGTTCATGTACCACCTCCCTGACTCTTAACAGTCTTTCCACCCCCTCTTCCCCAGTGGACCCTGAGCCCTGGGTGAATGAAGCTTAATATAGGGGTACTTAATGTAGGACATACACTTTGCAGTCTGTTAATCTCCATGCTTTGCCCATTCTTGCCCTTTTGTATTCCTGGATCTCTGTTGCATGAGGGAACTTTATTGGTGAGGAAGGAGAGCTTCATTAGTGTTCTCTTCATCTCCTGTTCTATGTTGCATGAGCCTTAGATGTAGAGGTTGCATTGCATATGTGCCACATCGACTTGGACAATTAATTTATAGACAATGTAGTCTCTGTGCTGAACACTGTTGGGAGTTTTTGTATTATTATTTCAATTCCTATACATTATATATGTGTTTGTTTAAGCTGTTGATCTTGGTTTAGCTTTGGTGATTCCTGTCATTTTAGATATTCATCCATTTCTTTTAGGTTTTTCATATTTAATGGAATAAAAGTGTTTAAAGTATTCCCTTATAATGTTCTGGATCTTTCTATTGCCTATTGTGATGTTTCTTCATATTCCATTCCTCTGTTTTTAAAAACAATTCATAATCTTTTCTTGAGTGGTCCAATTATTCAACTTTATTGTCCAGTCTTGATATTCTGTTTTTCATTTCATTTCTTCTATACTGAGGCTTTCTGCTGTTGTTTCAGTTTGGCTTATTGAGTGTTTTATTCCTTCTTCATTTCAGCCTGAGTTTTCTTCAATATTTCTATCTATTTTATTTGTGAATTCAGTCAGAAATTTCTCCCTTTCTTCTTTTAGTTCTTGTGTGTGTGTGTGTGTGTGTGTGTGTGTGTGTGTTGTTTAAACTTGTTGAATTACTTGATTATGTTTATCAATTTTTTTTTTTAATTTTAGGTCCTGGGTTATCTCTAATGGATTCTCGTCAAACTTTTTTATAAGACTGGTGGTGTTTGGTGTTGAAATATTATTCAGATTTTTTTCATATTACTATTTTTCTGTTGTGATTTTGACATATGGATTTTTTTGTTGTTGTTTGTGATTTGATGAGTAACTCTGATTCTGTTTTTATAGTTGATGTACCTTGCTTGTTTCTTGTTGGATATAAAAATCCAATGGTCTAGGCTTCAGGTCCTCTCTTCTGAATTTATATTAGAGGGACCAGATGGCTCTTGTCTAGCTTCTCAGGAGTTCTTGCAGGGGCCCAAGTCAGGTGCCAATTGGATATTCTGTCTTCCTCCTGAGGTCTGGGCCTCTACTAGTCATCAAGCACAGCCCAATTTGGGAAGCTTACTAGGGAGAGGCTGGCTTCAGGCGTTCTAAGGCAGTCTACAAAAGCCTGGGCCCTTACTAAAGGTCAATGAAAAGCCTAGCCCTTCAGCAGTGGGAGGGGCTTCAGTTGTTCTCAATGTAGGTAGACAGGAAGGGAGCAATTTAGAGAGTACATGGCCATAGGGAGCTAAGAGGATAGTCCAAAGATGGGGTGCTAAGAGAATAAGCGGGCCTGTGCTCAAAGCTAAAAGGGGAACAGGGCGTTGGGGTTGGGGAAACTGACAGTTTCTTAGGCTATAGATAAGTCAAGGTGAGGTGGGCGGGATAAGATGTTGCAGTGAAGAAGCTTGGTCTGAGAACCCCATACAAGGTGGGGGTACACACCTACCCTGAAGAGTCTAACTAACTATGCTGGAAAATTGAGCTGGACTGAGTTCGTGAGGCTGAAACAGAGTGGGTGAGTGTGGACGGAGAGGGTAGTCCAGAGATCAGGGGTGCGAAGCACAAAGGCAGACCTGTGCCAAAGGCTTGAAGGAGAACAGGATGTGCGACTGGAGAAAGAGGAGTTGCTCTGGCTGTAGAGAGATCAAGGCTCAGTGGGCTAGGTGGTATCAGACTTAGGAGCAAAGAAGTCTGGCCTCCAGAATCCAAGGCAGGGAGCGGGTGGGTAAAGCCGGGACAGAATGCTGGTCTCGGGATTTCAAGGGCAAGATGGGGGTGGAAATGCCTGTGAAGTGCTAACCACCCAGACGGGACTATTGAGCTGGCATATGTACAGGGGCTCAGGATGCAATGGGAGGTTCTGGCCCAGAAGGGTAGTCCAGAGATCTAGGATGCTAAGAGATCTAGGGTGTCCAAGGCTAGAAGGAAAAAATGAGTGCAGAAAAAAAACAAACTGTTATTCTAAGCTTTTTCATAATTATTGAGAAAATTCATTTTTGTTAGATTTTCAGAGAGGGAAATGGAAGGAGTTTAAAGTTAAAAGAAAATAAGAACCAGACCCAAACCAACAGCAGGCAAAGAATATATACTTTATCAGAAAAAAAAGTACACAATGGTGTAGGACAGTTACTCCATTGTGCCTGTGAAAGGAGCATCTGCCATCTAATGAATAGAGGTGGAAGATTTTATTCCCTGAGCCCAGCTGGAAGGTGTCAGATGCCAAGGCCTGGTGTCCTTCGATAATTTGAAAGCCTTCTTTTGATTTCTTGGCTGAGCAGGGCAGTATCTCAAGACTGTGAGACAGGCAGCTCCATAAACAGACTGCCTCAGTCTGGGAGTGACCAATTAAGGCTTTAGCAAGGCCAGACTGCCAATTTAGGGGCAGTTAGCCATTTCAAGGGATTTACAACTCTGTGTCCTCCTTAATGAAGCTTATAGCTCTTCTGCTATCCACATATTCTATCAATTTTGATATTTTTGAGAGGTTTACATTTGAAATATCAGTAGACAATAATAATAAAATGCTAGCAACTTACAAAGTTAACACAAATTCTTCTCTGGCTAAAAGTTGGACATGTATATCAACCAGGGTTTATGTTAAATAGCTTGTTGGAAAAGGAGACAGAACCTTTTAGAAATGGGTTCTAAGTAAAATAAGAAGTCACTGCAAATGTTCTCAAAGAGAGAGGGAGTTGATGTACATATTCTTACATGTTGCATCAGTTATGAACTGGTCTATTATGACTTAACTAGCAGTTATCTATAGATATATGATTCTTCACCTTGCCCTGGAGACCATACAGCCTAACTGTGCAGCCTGGGAAATGGCAGGAATACCTCTTCTATATTTTATAATTTTGCAACAGATCTGGCAACTTAATGACTTAAGATATTGTCCCACGTCTTCCACATATCAGTGCTCCAGGACCAGTTGACGGGCATGGCAGGTCAGGATCCTTCCAGGCTACATTCGGTTCTCTTTCCAAGGTCACATGATCATGCCAGAATTCTGTTTCTGGAAAGGCTGAGGTCTCCATATTTCTGGAACTAAAATAAGAACAATTAAGGTAAAGCCAGGTGTGGTGGCACACACCTTTAATCCCAGCACTCTGGAGGCAGAAGAAGGAGTATCTCTGTGAATTTAAGGCCAACCTGGTCCACATAGTGAGTTGCAGGATAGCCTGGAGACCCTGTCTCTAAAAGACCAAAAAAAGAACAATATAGGTGAAAAAAATGAACATATATTTGATGTCATGGCCTTTCTGAAGGCCAAATCACATGGGAAAATACATGTAGATATGACAAGTAAGAATGTTTTAATATCATCATCATCATCTTCCTCCTCCACAGTGAGAAGTATAACTGACACTAAGAAAAGGCCGAATCAGTCTGAATTAAAAAGTATATAAAGGTAGGCAATTATTCCAGGAAATGCAGTCTCTCTCAGGCAAATCCACGGGCTGCCAGCCATCCTGAGGGCCATGGAAAGCGTGCTTCTGAGAGGTGGGGAAAGCCTTTTATAGGGGGGAGGGGAGATGGTAACTTATTGGAATCTGGCCAACTAAACCAGGCCAGGAGCTCAGATCTGGATGTAGGTCTTAGGTCCAGAGGTCTCATGGGAATATGGCTTGACTAGAAAAGAAAGGAGGTTCTTTCTGGTCTATACCATCTCGGGTTTGCCGCAGGCCAGACCTAACACACAGCACAAAACCCACTGGTTTTGGAGAAGTCAGTGCTGTTTAAGACTGGACTCTTGAGGCCTGCAAGCTACAGCACAATTTCAATACAAGTCTATTTTCTTGTATCTGTTGCATTATTATCTTTCCATCTCAGAGGGGATTCTAGGGCAAATACTTCATGATCAAAGGGAAAAATAGCAATATGGCTTACGCGGAGTTGGTATGTGGTAAAATATTTGAAAACTGAAAACCCTGTTAAGATGCCTTATGGTCATAAGTTGACTTTGTTATACACATGATTGAGCTTCAGTCTACGTGCTATGCTCAGGTCTTTCTAATTCACAATAAAGCAGGATGAGCTATCACCTACTGAAGAAGTTCTCAAGCTACCAGCCCAAATTCAAGAATTATAATAGCATGTTTAGATTAAACTGTGCTTTATTTAACAATCACTTGATATACTGCAGAAAAGATAGAGGAAAGGCCAAATCAGTAAATCTTTCTGTTCTCCAGAACACATTTCTTTTCTGCCTTCATATTTGAATGACTAACTGAGAAAGATTCCCATCCAGACTCTGGAATGCCCTGCAGTCTTGTAGCATCAGTCACTACAGGTAAGAATGTGATGACCAAACATCTCACATTCAAATAAAGATCAGCTAAAAGATTTTAGTTAGCATGTAACGGTCATATGTGCTATAAGATGAGGATGATAGTTGGCTCAGTTATCACAGAAGTAAATTTAGTTTATGATTTGTAAAAAAAAATGATTTTATTTTACTTTATTTTAATTTTATTTATTTTAATTTTTTATTGAAATTTTGTTATTTTCTCCTCTCCATAACCCTACTCACTGTCCACTACCCAATTGAAAGTACTGTCATTAATATATGACCTATAAAGTCTGATTTTGGTCTCCAAAAGCTCCTCAATGTGGATCCAGCCAATGTATCCACCAAGAGTCCCGTCCCTATGGCACACTGTCTCCTCCCTTCCTGTAGCCATCATTTGTCAAAGGTTCCTCCATCCACCAAGAGTCCCGTCCCTGCGGCACACTGTCTCCTCCCTTCCTGCGGCCATCATTTGTTAGAGGTTCCTCCATCCACCAAGAGTCCCGTCCCTGTAGCACACTGTCTCCTCCCTTCCTGTAGCCATCATTTGTCAAAGGTCCCTCCATCCACCAAGAGCCCCGTCCCTGCAGCACACTGTCTTCTCCCTTCCTGCGGCCATCATTTGTCAGAGGTTCCTCCATCCACCAAGAGTCCCGTCCCTGTAGCACACTGTCTCCTCCCTTCCTGCAGCCATCATTTGTCAGAGGTTCCTCCATCCACCAAGAGTCCCGTCCCTGTAGCACACTGTCTCTTCCCTTCCTGTAGCCATCATTTGTCAAAGGTCCTTCCATCCACCAAGAGCCCCGTCCCTGCAGCATACTGTCTCCTCCCTTCCTGCAGCCATCATTTGTCAGAGGTTCCTCCATCCACCAAGAGTCCCATTATTTTTCAGAGGTTCCTCCCACTGGTTTTGGATTTCTTACCCAGTTCCACATTCGAGCTTTCACAGGTCCTGTCCATTCTGTCGCCATTGCTGTGATGTCCTGTGGGTAACTGACCACCTGTCAGGAAGACTCTGCTTCCTTGTCATCCCCCCTCCCCCCTCCCCCCTCCCAACTCTTTCATCTTTCCAGCTCCTCTTCCAGTTTGATCCCGAGGCTACTGGGAGTAGAGGTTTGAGATCCGTGTCCTATTCAGGAATGCGTACTCTGTGGCGTCTTCTTCTCTGCACATTGATCAATTGTGCATTTACAAGATTTAAGAAGTACATTCATCTTAAATTGCATTGACAATATGTCACTTAGGGTTGATTTATCTCACAGACGTGTATTATCCACATTTTACCATTTCTGTAACTCTGAAATGGTCTCCGTCTAGTGCAAAAATAAGCTTTTTTTATGAGGGGTGAAAGGTAAACTTATCTGTATATATTGTACAAATGATGACGCATATTTAGAAAAATGTAATTAACTACATTGGTCAAAAGATGTGGGAAAAGTACGTATTTTTTCTCTAGAATCTATATGACATCTCCAGCCATGTTTATCTGGCTGTGTTCACAGTATTACATATGAGTGCTCTCCCACTAAGTGCTCATTAATTTCAATTAGACAGCTGTCGAATACCCCAAGATAAAAGTACCATCATTGCACCAGTAGCTGTAGTTTGTTGAGCCAGAAGTTGTTGTTTATTAGGCTTTATATCTGGATAGGACAATTTATTGATTTTCTTCTTTAGTAGCTTGTACACACTCTTACCTGCAGGACAGAGATCTCAAGGTGAGTTCCAGCTGGATTGCTCCAAGTTCTGTGTCCAAAGCATGGCCTGTCTTAAGAAATAAGAACTGCAAGTTCTGGGAGGCGATCAAGGACTAGGAAGTTGCTTGGACAACCTTAACCAACAACTCAAACTGAAGTTTCTCCTGCCTGTTACTGTATATTTTTTATGACCTTCAACTATATACATGCACTCATGTATTTACTCCAAATGCATTTTTCAGGAGGACTTTGAACTAATACATCTCTCTCTGATGTTCATGTCATCTAAGCATTATCTATCAGGCCTCTGCTCCCCTTCTCCTCTTCCTCCAGGTTTAAGTGCGTCCTTTCTCCCCATTCCCTCCTGAAGAACACCTGGTTAATGCTATCTCCCTCTATCAAGTTCCTCCTCTCTCTTGGTTCACTAACACTTTCCTGGCTACTATGGTTACATCAAGATATGCATTCACATTTAGGGATTTGGAGTTCAGATCTCAAAGTGAGAGAGAACATATGCTGCCTATTTTTTCTGACTCTGTGTTACTCCATTTAGGGTAACAGTTTCTAGTTACATCAATTTACTTGGAAATTTCATTATTTCACTTTTCTTACTGCTGAGTAGAGCTCCATTTTGTACCACATTTTCATTATCTGCTTATCATTTGAGAGACACTTAGGTTGCTTCTATTTCTTAGTTGTTGTAAAACAAGCAACAACAAACATGGCTATGCAATTTGTTTGCATTAGGACGCATTTGTTAGTTGTTTTCAAAGAAGTGGATGGTCAGACCATGTTACATTCATTTTTTAATCATTCTTGATATTTAATTCCACAGTGGCTGCACCATTTTGCAATTCTACCCTGACAGTATTTGGTATCATTTGTTCTCTTAATTTTAGCCATTCTGACTGGAGTTAGATGAAATTCTAAAATGGTTTTGATTCATATTTACTTAATTGCTAAAGATAATGAGCAATTTTCAGCCATTGTTCTTTTGAAAGCTCTCTGGTAAAATACTATCTAGTTTTATTGTTTGTTTGTTTGTTTTTTTTTGTGTGTGTGTGTGTGTTTTCAAATTGGTGTGACAAAACACTCTGAACCAAAATCAACTTGGGGAATAAAGGGTTTATTTAGCTTACAAAACCTAGGTCCACAGCTTTTTACTTAGGAGCCCAAGCAGATAAAGACACCTGTTCTAGTTTTCTTTCAATTGCTGTGACAAAACTCTCTGACCAAAACCAACTAGAGGAGAAAAGTTTCTTTGGCACACAACTCCTGGGATACAGTTCATCCCTGAAAGAGCCCAACATAGGAACTCAGGTTAGGAAGCAGGAGGCAGGAGCTGAAGCACAGGGCTGTGGAGGAGGGATGAGTACTGGCTTGCTCTCCCAGCCCATGCTTATCCTGCTTTCTTACACAATACAGAACAACCTTCTAAGGAAGGGCACCACTCACAGAGGCTGGGCCCTCCCACACTACTCAACAATGAAGAAAATGCTCCACAGGCATGGGCACAGGCCAGTGCAATGGAGGATATTCCCCAGTTGAGGCTCCCTCAACCAAGGTCTGTCATGTTTGATATTAAAGCTATCCAGTAGAGATATATATCACATTTTTAATTGGGTCACTTATTTTCTCTCTTTTTTTTAGGGGGCGGGATTTGTATATTATGGTTTTAACTTCTCTGTTGGATGAATAGCTGGTGAAGATTTTCTCACATTCTGCAGATTTCATCTTCATTCATTTTGTTGTTTCCTTTAATGTACAGAATTTGTTAGTTTAATGAAGTCCCATTTGCCAATTGTTGATCTTAATTCCTGAGCAACTGTTGTATCACTCATTATCTTTAGCAATTAAGTAAATATGAATCAAAACCATTTTAGAATTTCATCTAACTCCAGTCAGAATGGCTAAAATTAAGAGAACAAATGATACCAAATGCTGTCAGGGTAGAATTGCAAAATGGTGCAGCCACTGTGGAATTAAATATCAAGAATGATTAAAAAATGAATGTAAAGATTTCCTCCCACTCTGTGGGTTTTCTCTTCATGTCCTTGATTGTTTCTTTTGCTGTACAGAAGCTTTTGAGTTTTATCAGGTCCCATTTGTAGAATGTTGACCTTACTTCCTGTGCAGCTGCTGTCTGATTTAGAAAGTCTTTTCCTATGCCTATGTCTTGTATGTTGTTGCCAACTTTTTCTTCTATTACCTTCAGTGTTTCAGGCTTCACCTTGAGGTCTTTGATCCACTTAGAATTGATTTTTGTACAGAGTGAGATGAATGGATTTAATTTTGTTCTTCTACAGATGATGATCAAATTTTGCCAGCACCATTTGCTGAAGATGCTATCCTTCGTCCATTGAGGGTGTTTTTGCCCCTTTGTCAAATATGAGGTGGCTGAAATTGTATGTGAGCTCAAGTTTGGATCTTCAATTTTGTCCCATTGGTCAGTGGGTCTGCTTTTATGCCAGTACCAGGCTATTTTTATGACTATGGCCCTGTAATATAGTTTGAAGTCTGGTAGATCATTCCCCCCTGTATTGCATTTTTCACTCAGGGTTGCTTTAGCTACTTGGGGTCTTTTGTTTTTCCATATGAATTTAAGGATTTTTTTTCCAAGTATGTGAAGAAGCTCATAGGAACTTTTATTGGGATTGCATTGAATCTGTATATCAATTTGGGTAAAATGGACATTTTCACTATATTAATATTCCCAATCCATGAGCATGGGAGGTCTTTCCATCTTTTGATGTCGTTTTCAATCTCCTTCTTCAGGGGTTTAAAATTTTTGTTGTAGAGGTCTTTGGTATCTTTGATTAGGTTTGTTCCCAGGTATCTTATTATTTTTGAGGCTATTGTGAGTGGGAAGGTCATATTATATTCCTTCTCCACTTGTTTATTGTTGATGTAAAGAAAGGCTACTGATTTTGCTAGGTTAATTTTGTAGCCCAACACTTTACTAAAACTCTTAATTGTTTCTAGAAGTTTTCTGGTGGAGTTTTTAGCATTCCTTAGGTAAACTCATATCATTGCAAAAAGGGATAGCTTAACTTATAAACAAAGAAGAAGACAAATGACCTACTCAAAAGAAGGAGTAAAGAGCTGAATAGAGTCTTCACCAGTGAAATGAAAGATGGCTGAGAAACATCTTAAAAAGTGTTGAACATCATTAATAATTAAAGAAATGCAAGTTAAAAACCACTCTCAGATATCATCTCACTCCACTATGGCTAACTAAGATCAAAAAAATAAAAGACAACAGATCCTGGAGAGGTTGAGGGGAAAGGGGAACACCCATCCACTGCTGGTGGGAAAGTAAACTTGTACAACCACTATGGAAAGCAGTTTGGAGACCCCTTAAAAGAATCAAAATGACCCTACCACCTGACCCAGTCATACCACTATGGGGTATATCCTGGGTATATATCATCCTACCATAAAGATCCATGCATATCCATGTTTATTGCAGCTCTCTTCACAATAGCGAAGAGCTGGAACAAACCCAAATGCCCCTCAACAGACAAGTGGATGTCAAAAATGTGGTACATCTACACAATGGAGTATTATTCAGCAGTAAAGAAACATGGCATTATGAACTTTGCAAGTAGATGGATGGAGCTCGAAACCATTATGCTGAGTGAAGTAACATAGTCCCAGAAAGACAAATGGAGAATGGTTTCCCTCATTTATGGATCCTAGCACCAAATCCCCCAGATGAAAGGCAAGCCGAATGACATTTTTATATTTCTGTTTATCTGAAAGCTACTATGTTGTTATAATGTGAATCTATCAACGGGCTCTATAATCCACCCACCAATTATTTTCAGACTCTGTAATTACTGTATATGGGTGAAGAGTATGTATCCATATTTTAGAGTAATATAAAGTTAATGGAGGAAATGTGAACTCCTAAGCATAAAAAAAAGACAGAAAAAAATGCAGGACAGTTATGGCAGAATGCATGATCGGAGATGGGGTGGGGTGGGGGGAAGGGAAAGAGGAATATGCCTGAACTAAATTGAAAAATGATGTATGAAATACACAAAACATCAATAAAAAAGTAAAAAAAAATAAAAATAAATTAAAAAGTCCTTTCTGGCACCTATATCTTGTCAGACACTGCCTATGTATTCTCTTACAGTTTGAACATCTCAGGCTTCACATTGAGGTCTTGGGTCCATTTGAAATTGCGTTTTATACATAGTGATAGGCATGGATTTAATTTCATTCTTTTAGTCCCATATGCTGACGATGCTAGGTTTCCTCCAGTGCATGTGTTCTTGGCAATTTGTCCATATCAGGTAGCTGTAAGCATATCCACTCATGTTTGTGTCTTCTGTTTTCTTCAGTTGATCTATAAGTCGGTTTTTGTGTCCATATTGTGTTTTTTTCTTATGACTACAGCTTTGTAATATAGAGTGACATCTTGTATGGCAATCCTATTTGCATACAATATGAAATTATAATAAGAGATCCCAAAAGTTCCACCAAGAAATTCTAGAATGAGTCAACACTTTCAACAACGTGGTAGAATAAAAAAAAATCAACTTACAAACATCAGTAACCATTCTCTACACCATTAATATGATGACTGGAAAAGAGTTCATGGAAGAATTCCTATTCCCAATAGATTTTTAAATCTAGGGGACTAAATCTAACCAAGGAGATAGTAGACTTCAATAATGAATACATTAAACACCTGAAGAAAGAGACTGAGGAAGACTATAGTAGTTAGAATAACTTCCCATACCCATGGATTAGTAGAATTAATGTTATAAAATGGCCATTCTACCAAAAGCAAGTCACAGATTCAATGTAAGCTCATTCAAAATCTCCATGACATTCTTTACAGAAAAAAGAAAAAAAAAATCCTAAAACTCATATAGAAACACACAAAAAAGCCTTGGATAGCTAAAGAAATCCTGAGCCAAAAGCATAATGCTGGATGGATTATGTCCCAAGTCTCCAGCAATATTACAGAGCTACAGTAATAAAAATAATAAAAATGCATAATTCTGACATAAACACAGACATACTATCAGTGAAACAAAATAAAAGGCCCAAGCATGGTAATTACAGCTATCTGACAATTTCAAAATATGCCAAGATACACATGGGAAGAAAGACAGCATCATCATCAAATGTGCTTTGAAAGCAGTATGTCCACAAATAGAAGTATGAAATTACACCCATATCTATCACCCTGATCAAAAATAAATTTCTAATGGATCAAAGATCTCAGTGTGAAACCTGAAACTCCCAAGCTGTCAGAAGAAAACATAAGCAGTACCTTACAAATACAGGTATGGGAAAGAACTTTGTAGCATGACACTTCATTTCTCTTCCACTGTGAATGTTATAGTTTTTTCTGAGTACACTGATATGATAAGTTCTCAAAAAATGAATAAATAAATGAGATTACTTTCCTAGAAACATCTGCCTTTTATGGAATGAGTTGTAATAAATAGTTTACATAACTTTAATCTTCAAAGTATGTGATGATTAATGAATATAATACATTATAATTATTCAGAAACATCCACCCTACCAAAGACCAAATGAATCATCATTACTACAAACTACCCAGAGTATTTTCTCTAATGAAACCACATTTGCCAATCAATATGCCAATGTGTGCTTCTAAAATAACTACCATGGAAATACTGTTCTCTGCTTTAACTTGCAGCCACTTGAGAATTCCTATCAGGATAAGAAAATCATGTTTTACAGGACAGCTGGGACTACAGGGATACCCTGTCTCGAAAAGAACAAAAAATAAAATCGTGTTTTAGCCTTTTCCATCTTAGAGGAAGGTCTATTCTGCCATGTGGCATTCATGATACATTCTGTATAATATTGGGGGTTTAACATCATTTATTCTGATATATTTATACATGTTTTATTTTTCCACTTACTCCAAAGGTGTTTACTGCCATTTTTTGAAACTTCTTGGTGAAAATAAGATTTCCCTTTAAAGTCAAGGGCAAGTTTAAAGTCTTATACATTAAAGTTAATGTTCTTTGTCGAAAGCAGAAGTGGGGGCTGGAGAGATGGCCTAGCGGTTAGGAGCGCCGATGCTCTTGCAGAGGACCCGGGTTCGATCCCCAGCACCCACATGGCGGCCGAGAACCGTCTGAAACTCCAATTCCAGGAGAACTCCAGTTCCAGGGGAATCCGACACCCTCTTCTGACCTCCGCGGCATTGCACGACACGGGTGCACAAACCTGCATGCAGACAGTACATTCATACACATACAGAAATAAATAAAATTAATAAAAAAAATTAAAAAAAAAAAGAAAGCAGAAGTGAAGATGAGTGATGCCACATTGTGGGAACTGGAAATAAGCAGGTGTGGTCCCTGTCCTACCTAAGCACACACCCCATTCTTGCATGCACAGGAGGTCTACTTGGGAGGTGATGGTGGAGCTGAGTGATTGGCTCTAGCAAAAGTGTTGTGTGGCCTTCCAATCTACAGATCAAGGATAGCCATGGTTGCTGCAAGTTACCATCCAGTATTTGCCTTTAAACTGTTTCATATCTGAATATGGTAGTGTGCAAAAAAAAAACATGTGGAAGGAAGTTACATGCATGTATAACAAATAATTTTATAAATTTTTTATGAGAATTTGACTGGTGAGAAAACATGAAATTCACAGTAACATAAGCCATACTAGAATTTTATTTTTCAGGAATAGTAGGCTAGCAACATCTACTCCCATTAGACTTTGATCCAAGACATATTTTTATTTTATACATTCTGTGTTATATTGTTTCAAAACCTAAAAGATAGGTAGGCATTTAAGAATATTTTTGTAGGTATGAATAAACTCAAATATCTAATATAAAGTTAGTTCTATTGGAAGAAAGGTCTCAAAGCATACAAATCTGTTGTATCCACAGGTAGCCACCTCTCTCAAGTTCATGTTCCCACAGAGATGGGGCCATAGTATGTTGTAAAACTTGTTAGGAAAAGAAACAAATTACCACATATTTGTTAGAATCTGTTTCCTTCAAAATATCCTTGAGGGAAAAAGTCCTTCCTTAAAATTAATCTTAATATTCCATTTCTAACATGGATGCATTACCGCCCATAGCCTCCATTTACCATTTGATGATTTGGTAGAAAATCTCAAATAATTTAGTTCCTGAATTACTTGTTCCCTGCTACTCTGCCTCTACTCTGCTAAGGTCACCAACCAGGAAGTTTCTAAATCCCTTTGTACAGCATTTGTGAAATCACCTTTAGTGGATAATTATTGATTATATCATTGGAAATTGCTGACTAAGTCATCCTCCTGTCTCAGTTCCCACCTCTGACCTGGGATGATTGGAATAAAAAATATCCAACCCTTCATCACTTGCTTAGCCATCTGTCAAAGCTGATCTTAAAAGGGTCAAAGGGAGCTTGTTTTGGAGAAAAGATTTTTCCATCCTTATTGTTCTTCTCATTTTAGGTAGTTGTAGGTGGTTCAGGTGCACAGGAACCTAGAAAAACAACAACAACAACAACAACCCCAAGTACAATACATTATACTTCTTCCCAGGATCATGGTTGGAATGTTTTTGAGAATAACTAGAGAAGTGGGCAGGGGTCAAATGAATTCTCATGCCCATTTTCCAGATTATTCTACAGCATCAGTATCATACTCCACTCATTACAGTAACACTCATTCTTCTTTTGGTTGGAAAAAGTAGTCTTCAAATTAAATGCAGATAAATTCACTATGGTCTTGAAATCTGGTACAAATGCATATGGGAAATTATATAATATTTAGCATTTTTAGCTCAACAAACCCATTTTTTTCCTTTATGTTGTAAATATTTAAATTCTTTTTAGAACTTCCATAAATTATAAAATTTAAATCAGAGCAAACATTTTTTGGAAAATAAATTAAATATAACAGGGAGTTTTAAAAATGATTTGAGGAATTTCATTTAGCCATAATATTTTTGTTGTGACTAAAATTACAACTGCTAATTTTATCCATATGCATAATTTCCATTTATTAAGTATTCCTGTCGGTGGTCCTGTATTGAGAACTTTATATGTATTAAAAGTTTAAACGATTACTAGAAGTCCATGCTTCTTATGAGGGTCGATTATTTTCAGTGGCATTTACCTAATGGTTAAGATGAGGTCTGAGTTATAAAACCAGGGATGACAAAGATTCTTAAAGATAGACTTCTGAAATTTTTATCCACTGATATTCTTCCTAAATATCTTCATACTTTTACTGACATTATATAGTTTACTGACATTATATAATTTGCACAAAGGGGCATGGAAGATGATGAATATAGTAGAAATCTCTAAAAGAAAATAAAATCAAATTCAGAGGGAAAATATGGACAGATTAATTACCTTTACATTTGATGTTTATATTATACTTTTGGCTATGTATGTTATGTACACTTATCTGTCTGCATTTGACTATATTCACATTCTTAAAAATTTGCTAGTCAGATACAAGGAAAAAGTCTACCATTTGTTACCTAAAGTATAGAAGACTTTTTTTAATGAAATCAGTACTGTAAAAAATAATAAAATAAATGAACATATGCTTTCTAAAATTCAGGCATAGACTATGAGATTAGACATGTGGATGATACAACAAATTGCAGTTCATTTATTTGACAAGTTCCTTCAAGAAATTACTGTGTTCTTTATTTCTATAGCCTGACTCTTTAATAGGATTCTCTTAATTAATTTGATTAAGGACTCTTATGAAACCAAAATGATTTATGAAGCACAGTTGATTTTTTTCCTGTTCACTTTAAATTGCATAAAATATTTCTGTAGATTATTTGCCTCTAACTGCTCACTTGGGAACCTTTCTTTTGCAGCACTGAAAACTGTTTAAAACTCAGATTTGATTCTGGGCATCTGGCATGAAATCTATTTTCTGAATATTTCCTGCTCTTCTAAAATGACTAATCAATTGAATATATTTCAAACAGTTAGGTGAGTTTTTGTGACTATTGACTGCTAGCAAACAATTTGTCACAAAACCATTTGAGGCATATGAAACTTCCAGCATATATTAAAATTTGCCCATTCCCATTTATGATCTTTTGAGCTCCTGGGACCCTGTTCATATGAACTTATAGCAATGGTGTCAGCAGGCATAACACACATGCAAACTCAGCCAGACAAAAGCCCAGCATGGAACTGGGAAAATGGGCAGCAGAACCCAATCACAGTTGAAAAAATATTGGCAGCTTATTACTGTTGGGTGAGGAAGAGCTGGTCGTCTTAAACTGAGGGACTCTGCATAAGTCGATTAGAGCTCTGTGGATGAATGTCCACTCTTAGGAATGGCTGGAACACTAATTTGGCACAGTAGGCCTTAACACATTGAAAGAACATATGAATTCTCCTGGGGAGTGCCCTGGGAAGGTGCCAGTGGAGAAGGGGATATAAACGTGGTTAAGATTGAGATATGAAATACACAAAAATTCAAAAAGATTAAAAATTTCCAATGAAATGCACAAAAACTCAATAAAATACACATTGAAATTCCCAATGACCAATAAGAAAATTGGAACTTGCTCCACTGGTGGAGGAGACTGTGAGTAGGGGTGCAGTGAGGACATAGCTTCTCACTGGCCAGTGCAGCAGCCTGAAGACCCTTTGCAGAGATCTCCAATCAGACCATGGAGAAACTTTAGAACAAGCAAATGAGAAGAAACGTTGGATTGATCTAAGCAAGGAGGGAGGGTATGAGATGAAAGATGCCCAGCAGGCTGGGAGGGTATGAGACGAGAGATACCCAGCAAAAATGTATGATGTACAGAAGGATGGATTGGACTTCTTTTTTTAACATTTTTTATTTTATTTTATTTATTTATTTATGTGTATGAGTGTACTGTCTGCATGCAGGTTTGTGCACCCGTGTGGTGCAATGCCACGGAGGTCAGAAGAGGGTCTCGGATTCCCCTGGAACTGGAGTTCTCCTGGAATTGGAGTTACAGATGGTTTTCAACCGCCATGTGGGTGCTGGGGATCGAACCCGGGTCCTCTGCAAGAGCAGTCGGTGCTCTTAACCGCTAGGCTATCTCTCCAGCTCCTGGATCGGACTTCTATACAGAGAGTCCCACCTTATTTTCTTTAAAGTAGTTACAGGGTTTTGCAGGGTTTTTAATTTATCATCAAGTTATTGATAAGTAATTTAAAGGAGATTACAGGTGGCTCCCATTTTGCACTGGGTAGGACTGTTGATGTCATAAAGACCTTAGTTACAAGAGAACTTAAGTAGTTTTCAATGTAAATTCAAGTTAATCTTCTTATTTGTGAGACTTATCTTGGAAAAGAGAAAGTGTGGGAGCTTCCCTTGATACAAACAGGCACAAAGAGGTCCTGCTAAGGGAAGGGGAGTTACTTCTGTAACCTGAGCTGAGACGTACTTCCAACTCAGGTCCTTAGCCTGGGACAACGGAACGTTTCCCACCTTGGCCTTGCTTTTCCACCTTCTCAGAGACTGCTGGCCCCCAGACAGGAATTTCAAGCTGATGGCTGATTGCCTATCTTCAGCCTACATTCACTCACAATTCATTTCACAGCTGGCGATCTGAGAGATCTCCTTCCAGCCCCACACCAGCTACCCAGGTTGGTGGTCTGATGGAACGCCATCCAACCCACCAGTCACTTGAAATTCAGGCATGCTTTGGCCTATATGCATGCAAAAAAATAATGGCTGGGAATTCTGTGTAATGATGGTGATGGAGAATTTTATTTATTGCCTGCTACAACTCACTTTTATAAGCAAAATGACAATCAGCTCCCAGAGTCGATCACAGACCCCCCAGTTCCGCCACTGCGTACTGCTGCTCTGCCTAGCACCATGTGCTTGGGTTATGTGGCTTGCTCCCTCTTGGGGCTGGGTCAGAGAAATCCCAAGTTTCCCACATGGTGCCCTGAGGGGTGCTGAGAACTAGCCCCCGATTCAAAGTGGATCTTCCCATAAGGAAGGCTTCTATGTGTTCAGAAAATAAGCATGGTTCACTGGTATTTGGTGGGGGGGGGGATTTTTTAAATGAATTTTTGTGTTTTTCTTTTTTTTTTTAATGAAACATTATTTAATGAAACATGTTAGAGAAACATTATGTATAAAACAATAGTCAGTGGGCCACATTTTGTTCAAAATTGGAACCGCCAATTATTTTAAACCTTGACAAAACTTTTTTTTTTATTGATGCTTTGTGTATTTCATACATCATTTTCCAATTCAGTTCAGGCATATATCCCCTTCCCTTCCCCCCACCCCACCCCTACCCATCCCAGATGACGCATTCTGCCATAAGTTTTCTGCATTTTTCTCTGCTTTTTTGTTTTGTTTTCATTTTTTTAACAATAAGTGATAATTTGTGAGTACAAGCATCCTTCATGTAAAACCAATTTGCAAGCAGTTGTGCCCAAACCCACACAGCTCATGGGTCCCACCATCCAGCAGGGGGGGCTTATATGTTCAATCAAGTTGATCAAATGAGTGTCCAGTCTATATTGTTGTAGTTTCACCATTAACCCCAATCACAGCCCTTACATTCTACCATGCCCCCTCTTCCGCAGATTGTTCCCTAGGCTTAGAAAAGGGGCACAGGTGGATGAGAAGCAAAACAGTCTACTTTCTCTGGGGCTGTTGTCTTGGACTCTGGTCAATTCTAGCTGTTTTCTTTCATGGGCTGACAGTTTGTCCAGGAATAACCTTTCGATCCTACTAATGAAGAACAAGCAATTAGATATATAGGTATTTAAGCAGCACTAATAGTTATGGTAGGTTACTTTAGCATAGACACATGTTTGGATATGTTAATCCATGAATTACAATTTTCCCCCCTGTTAAATATGACAGGGTCTTACTGTGGCTTATAACATCTCCTAACCTGTAGAGGATGTAAGCTTGTGGCATCAGCCATGGGTTATTTCTCCAAGGGGAGAGCCAATAGCCAATTAGATTTGGGATATACAGGCACATGGCTGCCTCTGCTGCACAGTATTTCCAGGCAGATGGTGAGTAGCTGGTTGCTGATGAAGGAGTCTTGCTTGGCTCAAAGAGACCTATATTTGCGTTTACTGGTTTTAGTGGCCTTTGGTACCTCTCCTGGCATTCCAGAGACCATCTGTATACTTGCAAGTGGGTCTCCATACATCTTCCCCATGTTTATATTAGGTCTTCCAACAGCGGGCCTTATTGCCTCTCTTCACTGCAGATATCCAGTTTGGAGGCAAAGGGCCTTTACTTTTTGTGGGGGCTTGGATTCCCTGGCCAAACATTTCTTGGTAGAATATCCATTGTTTGATGTCAGAGCTCCTGTATTAATATAATTTTGTTTAAAAGTGATAGCTTAAGGAGACTTTAGCATTAATATTTGGTTCTGAATAGAGAATAATCCTTTCAAAACAGTTTCTAACTGTCTATTCGTCAATTAAAGAAGACAGTTTACTGAATTTTACAAGAGAATACCTCTATTACAGCTGGCTCCAATCTACAGCTGGAGAATGAACTCATCATCATCCTATTTCCCTAATTCTATGGGGGGGAAGTTAAGAAAATCTCTTGTATCAAAACCTTTGCAGCGCCTAGAAGGTAAGCTTCATTCAGATTCATTAAAAAATAGTTGTTAACTAGTAGGATCCACAGAGGGGCCTGAAGTCTGCAGCAATGCAATCCGAGGCATTTCTTCCCTTCAATGCCCAGAGGAGTCAAATCCTTCTGTTTGGCACTTTCTGGTACTCCTACTCACGGCAAAGGCGCATTTTCTTTCTCAGCCATTAAGTTGGCAAGACTCTGGCCTGTTTGGAACATACAAATCCTTTCCCATAAGATTAGTTTAGAAGATTTGGGTTGCAAGGACTTTTTGACAAAAAGTTTTCAAATATCTAAATCTATATCCTTTTTATTTAAGGTTTTTATTTTTTGACTCATAAGTCTCAAAAAAACGTAGTTGTTTTAAATACAACTCTATGGGACATCAAGGCACAGAATTTCATCAAGTTCACCCATGCTGGTTTGGGTTACTGTAGTTGATTAACTTGGGAAACCAAGTTTATTTTTGAGTTAAATCATCCTGTAGGTGAAAGAGATTGCTACCAGGCGATACTATTGACAGCAAAATTATAGATGAACATTTGTTTTATACCAAATCCCAAAGTAATTGTTATACAGATTTAAGTTAAAGCCTAATGTGGACAACAGCATTTATATCACCAATTAACTCAGATTCATTACCGTTTTTATCAGCCTTCAAACCAATTGTTGTCAATATGCACGTATTTACTTTTACTAAATCCAAAAAACACTATGTATCCTGTAGAGAGAGTCTGTGCAAAACTGGATACTTGTTGACTCACGTCAATTAAAACATGCACCAATCAAATATACACCGTGTCCCTCTGCCCACCCTTCCCACCCCTCCCAGTTCACCATTTCAGTTAGCCTTCTGATGCAATCTTTCTGTTGTTGTTCTTTAATATGCATCCCTTTCCACAAGAAATATTTATAAACTGGGTTATTGGTTCTAGTGTCCACATATGAGAGATACCATTTTTTGTTGTTGTTTTTCTGGGACTGTGTTACCTTCACTTAACATAATGTTTTCTAGCTCCATCCATTTACCTGCAAAAGTTCATGATGTTGTCCATCTTTACTGCTGCATAGAAACTCCATTGTATACATGTACCTATATTTTCTTTAGCCACTCGTCAGTTGAGGGGCAACCTGGGCTGGGTTCCAGCTTTTTTGCTATTGTGAAGAGAGCTGCAATAACATGTCTGTGGCATGTATCTTTGCAGTAAGATGAGTGTCTTGTGGGTATATACCCAAGGAAAGTGGTTGACTGGGTCAAATGGAAGGTCCATTTTGAGTCTTCTAGGGGTTCTCCACATTGTTTTCAATAGTGGCTGCACAAGTTTACATTCCCACCAGCAATGGGATGATGTTCCCCTTTCCCCACACCCTCTCCAGCACTTGGCATTCAATTTGTTTTCTTGATCCTAGCCAGTCTTACTGGAAGTAGGTGGTATCCTAAGGTGGTTTAATTTGGCATTTCCTTAATTATTAGTGATGTTGAACACTTCTTAAGGCGGTGGTTTTCTCAGCCATCTATTCCTCCTCTGTGAAGTCTCTGTTCAGATCCTTTGCTCCATCTTCTGAGTGATTCATTTGTTTTCTTTTTCTTTGTTTTTTGAGGTAAAGCCTTGTATACTCTGGAGATTAATGCTTTGTCGAATGTATCTGCTGTGAAGGTTTTTCCTCGCAATTCTGTGGGTTTTCTCTTCACCTTCTTTATTGTTTCCTTTTGATGTACAGACAGGTTTTGGGATTTTAATGACGTCCCATTTGTCAACTGACGACCTATTTCTTGTGCAGCTGCTGTCCTGATTTAAGAAGTCTTTTCCTACACCTACGTCTTAATAAGCAGCCCTCCAACCAAAAAATGCCCAGGCCAGATGGTTTAGCAGCAGAATTCTATAAAATATTTCCAAAAAGACTTACCAACCATTTAATATTCAAGTTGTTTAGAAGGATACAAATGGAGGGAGTTCTGCCCAGATTCCTTCTATGAAAGAACAGCATCAGCTCTATACCAAAAACCCAGGCCAAAGATGCACTTAAAAAGCAGAACTATAACGTCCCACCCTCCCTAATGAAACACAGAATGCCAAATTCTATATATAGGATACTGGCAAATCGCATAAGACCCCCATCAAGAAGATCATACCATGAACAATTGGATTCATACCAAGAGATGGGGATGGTTCAAACATACGAAAATCAATAAAATTAAACATACCAGATATAAATGGACTGAAAGAACGATCATCTCGATTGATGCAAAAAAAAAAAAAAAAAAAAAAAAAGCCTTTGACAAAAATCTAAAGCATCTGTTCCTGTTTTAAGTCCTAGAGGGAATTGGATTGGAGGGATCATACTTAATGTAATTAAAGCCATATACAGGAAACCCACAGCCAATATCATCCTAAATGGGGAAATGACAGAAAGCATTCCCCTTAGGGTAGGACCTCGGCAAGGTTGTCCCCTGTCACCAACTCCTCTTCAATATAGTGCTATGAAACCTTTGCTAGGGCAATAAGGCAAGAAAGCGAAATTAAAAGGAGTTTTCTAATAAGGAAAAGAGGAGCCAAAAGCTTATCCCTATTTGCTGATATATGATTGTCTACTTAAGGGATGCTAAGACTCCACAAGAAAACACCTAGAAAACGTTAAGAGTTTGAGTAAAGTGGCGGATACAAAATAAACCTAGAAAAAATCAGTAGCCTTTCTCTACAGCCAACAGCAGGCAGCTGAAGAAGGAATACCAGGAGAAGACCTTCCCACTCCACAATAGCCTCAAACAAACAGTAAAATACCTAAGGAACAAACCTAACCCAAGATACCAAGGACGTCTACAACAGAATTTTAAACCTCCCGAAGAAGGAAATTGAAGAAGACATCAGGAGATGGACAAACCTCCCATGCCGTTGGATTGGAAAAATAAATATGTAAAAATGTCCATTCCTACCTAATTGTAATACAGATTTAATGCAATCCCAATGAAAATCCCCAAGAAGCTTCTTCACATGTTTGGGAAAAAAGTTTACATCCTCAATATTTAATTTGGAAAAACAAAGACCCTGAATTGCTAAAACTCTGGGCAAAAAGATGCATACAGGGGGATTCGCTATAGCAGACATCAAAAATATAACTAAAGGGAATATAGTCATAAAACAGCTTGGTTACTGGCACAAAAACAAACCAGTGGACCCAATGGAGACAAAATGAAACTGAAATCCAAACCTGAGCACATACAATTTCCAGCCACCTCATATTCAAAAAAAGGGACAACAAAGCTCATTGGAGGAAAAAAACTCATTGGAGGAAAGACAGCATCTTTCAACAAGTGGTGTTGGCAAAACTGGATCACCACCTGTAGAAGAATGAAATTAAACCCCTACCTCTCACCCTGTACAAAAGTCAATTCCAAATGGATCAAAGACCTCAACGTGAAATCCAAAACTCTGGAGGTGATAGAAGAGAAACTTGGCAGCAGACTACAAGTCGTAGGTGTAGAATTTTTGTGTTTTTCATACAGAATATCTTAATCATCTCTATACCCCTTCCCCATTGGAACCCTCCCATAATCTCCCCTCACTGTAATCATGTTTTCTGTCATTTATTTTAAGCTCTATCTAGTCAATCTAGTGGTCCCCAGAAATTCCTCAGTGAAAGCTCATTCACTCACTGAGGTCTAATCAGCCTATCTAGAATCCTTCCTTTAAGACCACCTCTTCCTCACCCAATAGTATACAGCTGCCAATAGTTCTTTGCATAAGATTTGGGCCTGCTGCCCATTTCCACAATTCTGTGCTGGGTTTTGTCTGCTTCAGTGTGCATGGGTCTTTTGCCTCCTGACACCATAGCTGTGGGTTCATATGAGCAGGATCCCAGGTGTCCATAAGACTCTATTTCCTTGTGGAAGTGCACCTCATCCATGCCTCTTACAATCTGTCTGTCCCCTCTTCTACAATGGTTCCTAAGCCCTGGGTGGGTAGATTTTGAGTCCTGTCCAAGGAACCACACTCTACAGACTTATTCTCTATTCTTTGACCATTTGTGGCCTTTTGTTTTCCTGGCCCTCTGTTGCATGAGGGAGCTTCATTGATGTTCTATGTTCTGTGACCCATAAGTATAGAGGTTACAATGTAGATGCACTACTTAGGCTTAGACAATTCACAGACAATATCTGTGAGTAACAAGTTGTGGAACTGTGTAATAGTCAAGGTCTGTGCCTAAAGAAACTTGATCAACCTGATTGAACATACAACCCCTCACCCCACGCTGGAAGGTGGGGCTGTGGGGGTTTCGGCACAACAGCCTGCAAATTGGTTTTACATGAAGGATGCTTGTACTCATGGATTATCACTTATAGCTAAAAAATGGAAAAAAAAAAACTGAGAGAAATGTGCAGGACAGTTATGGCAGAATGCCTAATCTCGATTGGGGTGGGGGTTGGGGGGAAGGGAATGGAAATATGCCTGAACTGAATTGGAAAATGATGTATGAAATGCACAAAACATCAATAAAAAATGTTAAATAAAAAAAAAGAAACTTTTTTGATGAGTGCCGAATGGAATACTTGTCTGAAAATATAAATATCCATGTTTTGCACATAGTAAGAAAATGTATTTATCTTAAGAATATGACACTATTGAGATTTTCTCTAAGATCTATGAACTCTCTATCCATGTGCATTTGCCTGTTTTTACAGTATCACAAATGAGTGTCCTGCCATTGAATAGACTTTAAATCCAAATAAGTAACTGTCGATTACCCCAGATAAAAGTGCCACTACTGCCTCAGTAGAGTTTGCTGTGATCATTTGGGGTCAGGTTGTCAAATGGTGTTCTCCCACTGCTATTTTGACACTCTTTTTAAAAATATTTTTTTTAATTTTTATTATTTAATTGGAAGTCTATCTGTGAATGAGTATACACATCTGGATTCAAGTGCTCTTGGAGACTAGAAGGGAGTATCAGATGCCCTGGAGTTATGCTTAGTTGTAGGCCACCTGGGTGCTGGGACCTGCATCTTGCCAGTACTTTCAGAAAAAAAAATTATATATATATATATATATATATATATATATATATATATAAAGAATATTGTGTCTGATAGGAAAAATTAGGTGCACATTCTCATTGTGATAGAATTTTTACCTCTCCCTTGTGAGCGACCTCAACCGGAGTCTAAAGCGATGAGCTCCTTTTCCTTTTCATGTCCTTTTGTTTTCCTGTCTTTCTGTCCTGCCTCAAGACACTCACAAAGGTACTGTGTTTCACAAACCCTCATAAACGTGAAGTATAATAAAGGAAATGTGGCACAGAACTGGAAGCAGTGTGCAGAGTCTCAGAGTGCTCCATAGTTCAACCTTATACTCAGAGATAATCAACCAGTTGCTTGAGCATGTCCTCTTTTAATTCAGTGGTCTCCATGACACACTGGAGTTACATGAATTATTTTTTTTCAAAGCATGGTACTTAACACTATCAGTCACAATGCCTATGACTGTTTCAAATCCTGACCTTTCCCCCAAATTCCCTGAGTCATTTGGAGGTATGGGAATGAATAGAAAGAATCTGCCTTATTAACAAATGCCATGTATCTTATTCTTTCTTGTATTTAAAAGTAACACGGGGCCAAAGGATTACATAGACTATGATGTGAAGTACAGATATAACAAGCTGTCACTTTGTGTTACTGTTGGTTAGAATAATTTCTAAGAGCACTGGCTGTTCTTGTAGAAGACCTGGGTTCAAATCCCAGCACCCACATGGTGGCTAACAACCACTCAAGATCAAGGGGATCCTACACCCTCTTCTCTCTTCCTCAGGCACTACACAGCATGGGTGCACTTAAGCACATAGCATAACATTCATACACATAAGATAAAAATAAATAAATAAGAATATGTTTAAAAAACAAGGAAAGATTTCAATAGCAATAATACATGGTTCTCGACCACTCTAGGGGTGGCAGTTGTTCTGTAGTGATCACAGGACTTTAATGAGAGACATCACATTTGATCCTCCTCTATGGCTCTGTCTTTTTTTTATTGCTATTTGTATTTCTTAAGATTTTTAAATTCATATTTTGTTCTCAATTTTTTTCTTGTTGTTGTTGTTGACAGTGTCTTTCTAGTCCCAGCTTGCCTGGAAGTTATGTTGAGCAGGAGGCTGGCCTCACTCTTAAGAGATCTACCTGCCTCTACCTCCCGAGAGCTGAGATTAAAGACACACTCTACCATTTCAGGACTTACAAAAGTGACATGCATTTTAAGTCATTTGACCACCAATAATTCTAAAAAAAAGTTTAAATGTTTATGTCATTTTTCTAGATAACATTAGAGTTTACATTACAGTGGAACTCATTGAACCTCACAGGAAATTCAGTCACAGACATCAGATCATTACAATTTAATACTGTTTGCAAATCTTTTATTGTATCTTAACCCTGTACTAAAATTGTCATCATTTTCTTTATACCTCTGAGATAAATATGTGTTATTATGATCTTTTAGAATCTTTCAGCTTCTGTTGACTCTGTTGAAAAGACAAAAAAGTTTAGATATTTTGGTGATGGTTTATATTTCTACGGAATCATTTTGTAATTCCTATAAGTCAGAGTTTGTTAAAAAGGGCATTCAATCACAAAGCTGTAGAACAGTGTCAGATATTTGTTGAGAAGTGTTTTACATATATGATTGTACTGTCTACATATATATGTACTCACAGCACCCTCCCCATTTTGCTCCTGTTATTTCTACTTCTCCATGGAAGACTGAAAAGTGCAGATTCTTGTATGAAGAGTCTGTTCCTATAAACACATCAAACTCTTTATGTGGGTGTTGATATCTGCTTTTAGCCCTCAGGAGGCAAAGACAGGTGGATCTCTGTGAGATTGTGGTCCACATAGTGACTTCCAGGCAGGCTGGGTCTAGGGAGACCCTATAAAAATATGTGAACTCATCGGACGTGGTGGCGCATGCCTTCAATCCTAGCACTCGGGAGGCAGAGGCAGGCAGATCTTTGTGAGTTCGAGGCCATCCTGGTCTACAGAGTGAGTTCCAGGTCAGCTGGGGCTATAGGGAGACCCTGTCTTGAAAAGACAAAAAAAAAATATGTGAACTCTCAAAAGGCTGGAGGGTGGGTCACTTGTACCGGCTGGAAGAGTGTTGAGAGGCACAGCAGGAAAAAGCCTGGGTTGGGGTAATGCACTACTGCAGGAAATATAGATTTTATAAGCAATACAACAAAAATTATAGATAGAACAGAAGAGAACAAAACTTGCACTTCTTAGAAAATGTAATAATAGGAATGATAAATAATCATAAAACAGAAATCAGAAACAGTTCATTGGAAGTCTGAGAAAAGTGATCTCATGTAAGGAGGCAAGATCCCTGGCTGAACTGTTCTTTCCTCTGTGGGAAGAAGAGCTTGCCAGTGATGAAATTGTTTCAGAGGCCATTCGTAGGGTGAGTTTTGAAAGAATGAGTTAGACTTTCATCACTGCTTATATGAAATGGAACTACAAGGGAAGAGGCAAATTAAAGAAGGGTTTTTTAAGCAAAATGAATACAGCACTTGGAGAGCTAGGAAATTCCTAATCTACTTTGAAACTGTAAAGAGTTGCTCTGAGCAGCTAATGGAGGTGTGACCTGGGTGCGTTTTGGTAAGAACACAATGTTATGACTCTAAGTAGGGTTCTAGGAGTCATCACAGCAGAGGCTAGGAATAGCAAATGCTTTCTATCAGAAAAGACACAAGCAATCTGCAGAAAAATCCACAGAGAGGGTAGGGCAAAATAAAGGAAGGTTTTCTGGCATCTTTGTTTCTTTAGAAGCAGATAATAGATTTATCTGACTGCATAATTCTTCAAGAAAAGTGAAGAATGGCCACAAATATGATTCAGAGTTCACTGGGGTTACCACTCCTGTTACAGGGTCAAGAGAAAATCAGATTATTTTCTTCCCTGGTTTCAAAGATATTTCCTAAGCAGAAAATTGAGTGGATGTGGGACATGTCGTTTGGCATGACATGAAGTCTTAACATACAAAGAAAATTTCCTTCCTAAGATCCTCTTGGTAGGGACCACTTTGTTTTTTTGAAATGAGAAGTCTATCTGATTAGTATCACATTACTGTGTTTGAAAAACACATAATATGTCTATTTTCACAGTCTCAGAGTTGAAGATTTTTTCCTTTATGAAAAATCACATTCCATATTTAATGCATGTTGATTTAGATAATATTTGGATGACACTATGGATTTCTGATATCATAATTTATGTTGGAATGTATTAAAACTTTTGCAATTATTTAGGTGGTATGATTTCTTTTTTGAGCTCAAGTCTCTCTGTAGAGCTGAGCCAAGCCTCAAAATTGTGACCTTTCTGTCTCAACCTCCCAAAGAATGGAATTACAATAAGAAAGCAAATGAGCTTTGATCAAGTATTTGGCATATGTAGATATCATGAATTTAGGAAAACAAATGAGACTCTGTTATGTTATTCTATATTCAGATGTGAAGACTATTACTCCAATGTGATTATTTGGCAATGGGAACTTCAGAAGGTATCAAAGGGCATGAGGTAATAATCTGACAATACACTTGCATCTTTTAAGAAGAAGAAAAGTTTTGGAAGATTACTGGAGAGACAGGAGTCTTCAGTCCATATTGGAAGATTAAAAAGCTGTGTCTCATGTCTTTGAGGAGTGCCAAAAGCAGTGGCAGCCACAGAGTAGATGCACTTGCCGGTAAGAATTGAACACAGGCCAAACCACAGTACTCTCTCTTTTTTGTGTGTGTGTGTTTTTACTAAGATCTCAGGTCTTATGTATGCAGTGCAGTTTCTCTGGTCTTACTGATTATTTATGTCTGGTTGTACTTTCCTTTTGGATGCTTAATGCCACACAGCCCAGATTAACCAAGGTGTTTGTTTTCTCAAGGTCAGTTGAGGATCTGGTCCTCAAGGGACTCTCGGGTTTTTTGGAGGAGGAGGGTGGGAGCCCCTTGCTCCTTTCAGCTTTTCATTTACCAGTTCCATCCACTTGAGGACAAAATCAGGTCTTGCTAGACCAGGCTTCTTTTTCTGAAGCATGAGCAGACTTTCCTCTTTATAGACTAGGCACTGGCTGAAGTCCCATTAGTGGCTCCATAAGACCTCCCTGCACAGGAAGACTGGTGACCCACATTTGCAGGACATTTCAAGAGATGCCCCCATGCATAGTCCCCTAAGACTTGATTGACTTCTGAGGGCAAGGAACAAAGTTATCCCTTAGGTCCTTTGGCCAAATTGGTATGGATGTTAAGTATGGTCATTAAGTACCCAGAAAAGCTAAGTTGCACCAGCCTGTTACATTGCACCTATATTAAAATTGTATCCTTTGGAAACAAACTGTATGTTATTTCCATATCATATTTCTTGATTTGCATCTTTCCATTTTAATCCCATATTACTCTAAAAAATGCACACATACCCTCCATCATATACCAAAAACCCAAGGTCTGATCCTTCAAACCTTCAATGACAGATGGGGACTACTGAGATACCCAGCTTGTGGACTAAACAGCTAAGGGGATTTCAGTCTCATCAGAATATAGACTGCCATTGTTGGACTGCCTGGGCTGTATTATGGAGGCCAGTACATGGGTATCAAGACAGGATGCATGCTTACTGAACTTCATTTGGAGTACCACGGGAGGGAAAGACCCCAAAGTGGAGCAAAAGTGCAGGATTGATGGTCGTTTGGGATTGCCAAGGAGGAACCTTTGAGCATTTCCTTAAGGAAAAAAATGACATCATTTAGGAAAAAGTCCTCCAATTCAAATGATATGTGTATGTATGTACAACCACATATCATTTGAATATATATATAATATATATCATATATATATATTATATATATAATACATATATTATATATTATATATATTGTATATATTATATTTGTCTAGATACTCTATAGAATTTATTATATATATATATATAATATTATATATATTATATTGTATAATATTATATTATATATATACTCATTGATTACAGTATATATATATAATATATTTAATATCTATTATATATATATTATATATATATATATACTGTATCAATATGAGTTGGAGAGAACAACAACAAAAGAACTGAAAAAAACTCTGAAAAGACAGAAAAAGATGCAGGACATATATGGCAGAGTGCAGGGAGTCTGATGGGGTCAGGGTGATGGAAAGGGAAGCGACTCTAGATTCGATTGAGAAAAGATGTATGACCTATAGAAAAAGTTTAATAACAATAAAATAAGAAGAAAAGAAACCAGAGTTTAATAACAATTTAAAAAAAAAGAAGAAAAGAAACCAGAGTTATCTCCTTTTCCACTCTTGAGTACAGGGAGAAGGAAGCTGTCTCTGTAAGACAGGAAGAGAAAACTCATGAGAAGTTAAAGACTGTTCCTTGGCTTTCTAGGCTACAAAAGATTGAGAAATAAATGTCTATTTAATTCTCCAAGTTCATAGTATTTAGTAAGATTTCCGAGGATAAATTTCTGAATTGTTTCTGGAATTGGCACTTACTATGATTTGATTTGAAGGGGATGATGATGCTATTTCAAGAAACATGAAGAACATTAATAGTGCATTGTTTGCAGTAGAAATCTACATACTATTGCACCACTGGATATACCATATCAACCACACCTAAGAAGAGATGATCTGAGTGCTGAGCAAGTGAAGCCTGACTGCTCACAATGGGACACGAAAAGGATAAGGTCTGCCATTCATATGCAAAGCTCAGTGCTACATAGATCAACTGAGAGTTTCTGAAAGTGTGAAGGAGTCTGCTGGAGTCGCAGGGCTAAAAGCTGTGGAAACATCTGGAGGAACTACAATCCAAGCTGAGCTCCCAGCCTTGTCAGGGATCTGAAGGTCACCACAAGAGTATTATTGGTGAAGAATGGGATCCTGAAAAGTAGAGTGGGGAAGACCCACATATAGCTGAGAACACTGAATGCCTAAATTCTCTTAATTCTCCCTTGACAGTGGAGACTTCCACAGCAGACCTATCTGTTCCACATGCAGAGGGCAAAGAGCAAAGTGGGACTCATAGAATATGCTGAACTCCAAAAGAGCTACCAGGATTTGCTAATGTATACAGTCGGAATTTCATGGAATATACTTGACAAAGAACTAAGATCCTATACTTTAGAAGGAAGACCCCCAATGCTCATGGATTGAGAGGATACATATTGTGAATATGGCACTCTAACAGAAACAGTCTACAGATTCAGTGCAATCCCCATCAAAATCCCAATATAATTATTTGCAAAAATTTTAAAAAAGAAATCTTAAATTTCATAAGGAGTCCCAGATGATGGGTCTGAAGATGGCCAGCACAGTCCTGGATGATTAGAACATAGCTATAGGTATTGTGCCCCTGGTTTCAAGCTGTACTGCAGAGCCACAGTAAGAAAGACAGATCTGCACCTGGCACAAATGCAGACACAGACTCATGAAGTAAAAGAGGACCCAGCTAAAAGCCCAAGAAACTGAAGCCACCTGGCATTTGACAAAGATGTCAAAAACACACATTGGAGAAAAGATATTCTCATCAACAAGTTGCTTGTGTCAACCCAGACATCTACAGGGAGAAGAACGAACTTTGATCCTTATTTCTCACACAGTGCAAAGATTAAGTTAAATGGATCAAAACCCACAATGTTAATTTTGAGACTTGAAAACTTTTGGTGGAAAAGTAAGGGCTAGTCTTCACAATGTAGGGATAGTAAGGACTTTCTGACTATGTCTCCAGTTGCTCAGGAAATAACAATCCACAAATGAAACCTCATGAAATTAGTAGCTGTACAGTAAAGCAAACTGTTAATGAAGGGAAGAAACAGCCTCCAGAAAGTGGGAAATATCTTTGCACTTTTTCATTCAACATTGGATCCTATTACTTCCTCTTCAGAGGATGCACTCTCTCCTATTTATATATTAATTTCACTAAGCCAAGTCATAAGCATAACCACTGCAAATGTAAGATCAGAGGACTCCTATTCCTATCCTGACAGTCTTTCCCAGCTGTGTGAGGTAAGCACTTTGCTTGATTTCTTTGTTCTTCACAAGATGAAGATAATCAGAATACCCAGTTCATGAAGTAGTCTGATACTAAAAGATTGCATGTGACCAAAACAACTCTGGGTGGTCAGTTCTAGTCAGTCACATTATTGTTCTCAGGGATACTATTAGTATGGGCCTACAACTATGTTCGTAGTATTGTACATGACCACTGTTCTTGGCTTTACATGCTACTGGCTCACCTTTTTATCATTCCAGAAAACTTAGAGAAGACATTATAAACCTATTACCACTGTTAACTGCCTCAGCTGACCACACAGTGTGATGTTCTTGCCTGATAAGTCAGGCCCATCTTAATTAGACTTCTCCCTCACCACAAAGAAGACTTTCCAGACCTGGCTTGCTACCTCCTCAGTGGGCCCCAGCAAAGAAACCTGTCCTCAGTGCTTAACATTCTCTCTCTCTCTCTCTCTCTCTCTCTCTCTCTCTCTCTCTCTCGTGCACACACTGACCATCCCCATTCAGAAGCTCTTATTCACACCTTTCTTTCCTGTTCAACACTATTCAAATTTGCCTCCTAAGACCACCTCCCAAAATTAGTCCCCTGTGTGTTGAATCTTCAGTTTAACTCTGATTTCTAAAGTGAGACTTAAGGGACTAGATATAATACTAATATTCAGGATCTAGAAATTTGACTTCATGTCATGAATTGCTCAGGGAAATACTCTTGGGGGGATATTTTCCTCCTTCTGCCATTTTGGAATTATCCATGCAAAGAAGTGTGGCATATTTTAAGTAAATTAATTATTATGTAATGTGTGTGGCCTTCTTGCTATTGTTTATTCCCTGCTGTGTTGAGATAGCTAATCAACTCTTCATCTGTACAATCTACCTGAACTTTCCTCATCTGCCTTTGGGAGTAGAAATGATTATTATGAGAATTTACCAGAGGAAACTTCATCTTGGGAAATTAAGTTATTTGTCTTACTTAAAACCAATAAGTGAGTAGTCTTGACTCCATCCTTTATTTCCAGGCAGGTAAGGTGTAGCTGATGCTGACAGAGGAATCTTGCTTGACTCAAGGAGACCAATATTTGCTTTATTGAGTTAGTGGCCTTTGGTAACACTCTCTGGCATTCCAGAGACCAACTGTACACTTGCAAGTGTGGTCTCAATACATCTTACCCATGCTTTCACCAGGTGTTTGACAGCAGGGCTTTACCGCCTGTCTTCTTGCAGGTATCCTAGCTTACAGGCAAAAAGCCTTTACCTTTTGGGGGGGCTTGGATCCTCTAGCCAACATCTCCTTGGCAGAATAATCCATTGCTGATATCAGAGCTCTCTTGTATTAATATATTTTGCTTAATTACACAGCTTTCAAAGTCTTTAGTATTATATTTGGCTCTGAATACAGAATTATCCTTTCACAGTTCCTATGTCTATTAGTCAACTAAAGAAAGTAGTTATACCGGTTTTATAAGAGATTACCTCTATAACAGTCGGCTCTAATTTACAGTTAGGGAATGACTTCATTACCATCATGTTTTTCTTTGTTCTATGAAAAAGAAGTAAGAAAGTCTCTCATATTAAAACTTTGTGGCACCACTTTTAACTACTCTATAATATTTTAGAAAAGGCTTGGACAAAAGCTCAAGAAGACTTTTATATGAAATGCTAAGGAGCACTCCCATAAATACTGTGGTTAGACATAATGTCATGAAAAATTAGTTTGTTTCTGCAATCCTTTGATCTTATATTACTCTAAAATATGTACACATATACTCCATACATACACCAAAAATTCCTAACTCTGAAAATAAATGGTAGCTTAGTTGTAGAACCTGTTAAGGGATTCACAATATAAGAGTACAATTGTTTTCAGATCATGAGGAATATAACATTAACATCACTCAGTTTGCCTTACAACTAGGTGGTTGGTGCTAGCATCCACAGATGAGGGATACCATTCACCATTTGTTTTTCTGGGACTGTGTTACTTCCCTTAACATGATATCTTCTAGTTCCATCCATTTACCTGCAAAGTTTCATGATATCATCTTTCTTTACTGCTGCATAGAACTCCATTGTGTAGATGTACCACATTTTCTGTATCCACTCATCAGTTGAGGGGCACTTGGGTTGGTTCCAGCTCTTTGCTATTATTGTGAAGAAAGCTGCAATAAACATGGTTATATATGTATGTCTGCAGTAAGATGAATCTTGTGGGTATATACCCAGGAGTGTTATGACTGGGTCAGGTGGCAAGCTCATTTTGAGTCTTCCAAGGGTTTTCCACAGTGCTTTCCATAGTGGCTGTACAAGTTTATATTCCCACCAGCAGTGGATGAGTGTGCCCCTTTCCCCACAACCTCTCCAGCACTTGGTAGCATAGCATTTGTTTTCTTGACACTAGCAAGTCTTATTGGAGTGAGATGATATCTTAAAGTGGTTTTAATTTTCATTTCCTTAATTATTAGTGATGTTGAACACTTTTTAAGATGTTTCTCAGCCATCTCTAATTCCACACTTGTGAAGTCTCTGTTTAGCTCTTTGCTCCATCTTTTGAGTGAGTCATTTGTTTTCTTTCTTCTTTATTTTTTGAGTAGTTTATATATTCTGGAAATCAATGCTTTGTCAAATGTATTAGCAGTGAATGTTTCCTCCCACTTTGTGGGTTTTCTCTTCACTTCCTTCGTTGTTTCTTTTGATATACTTTTGAGTATAATGAGATTTCTTTTGATATAGCTTTTGAGTATAATGAGGTCTCATTTGCCAGTTGTCGATCTTATGTCCTGTGTAGCTGCTGTCTGATTTAAGAAGTCTTTTCCTATGCATGTCTTATAGGCTGCTGCCAACTTTTTCTTCTATCACCTTCAGAATTTGGGTTTTCATGTTGAGGTACTTGATGCATTTGGAGTTGAATTTTGTACAGAGAGGTAAGGGTTTAACTTTATTCTTCTACAAGTGGTGATCCAGTTTTGCCAACACCATTTGCTGAAGATGCTCTCTCTCCTCCATTTTGTCTTCCTGGCCCCCTTGTCAAATATGAGGTGGCTGAAATTGTATATGCTCAAGATTGGATCTTCAGTTTTGTTCCATTGGTCAAGAGGTCTGTTTTTGTGTCAGTACCACACTGTTTTTATAACTATAGCCCTGTAGTATAGTTTGAAGTCTGGTACAGAGATCCCCCACCCCGTATTGCCCTTTTCCCTCAGGGTTGCTTTGACTATTTGGGGTCTTTTGAGTTTCTGTATGAAATTAAGGACTTTTATTTCTAAGCGTGTGAAGAAACTCTTGGGGATTTTAATTGGAATTGCATTGAATCTATATATATATTTTGGGTAGAATGGACATTGTTACTATATTACTTTTTCCAATCCATGAGCATGGGAGGTCTTACCATCTTCTGATGTCCATCCATACTCCCCAGATGCTACCACCACTGGATTTCATGAATTCTGTCAATATTTTAAGCCCTTTCACTCAAGTTATTAGGGTCTAGTCAGCCTATCTAGAGTCAATCCCTTAAAGAAAATGATTCCTACAAGTAATCATCTGCCAGTACTTCCTCTGAGAAGGAACTATTGGGCCTACAGTTTCCTTTTTTATTGTATCTTTACATGTTTTGCTATTAGAGTAAAACTGGCATCACAGAAGTTATTTGGGAGTTCTCCCTCTATTTCTATATTTTTTAAATATTTTAAGTATTTGTTGTAGATCTTCTTTGAAGGTCTGTTCATTTTCTGCTGTGAATCCAGGTAGGCCAGGAATTTTTTTTTTTTTTTCAGGAGGCTTTGTATTACAGTTTCAGTTTCCTGATTTTGGGTTTTTTGTTTTGTTTTTTGTTTGTTTGTTTTGTGTGTTTTTTTTTTTTTTTTGGTGTTTTTGAGACAGGGTTTCCCAGTAGCCCCAGCTGGCCTGGAACTTGCTCTGTAGATCAGGCTGGCCTTGAACTTACAGAGATCTGCCAGCCTCTGCCTCCGGAGTACTGGGATTAAAGGCAGGTGGCACTATGCCAAGCTCAGTTTCCTGTTTTAATGCATCTGATTAAACTTTTATCTATTCTTGGTTTAACATTGGTGATTTCCATGAATTTAGAAATTCATGCATTTCTTTTAGATTTTCAAATTAGAGTGTAAAGTTTGAGAGCATTCTGGGTATCTATTGTGGTCTTTCCCCTTTCATCTCTGATTTTGTAATTATGGATTTTCTCTTCTTTCCTTTGGTTAACTGCACTAAAAATCTGTCTAACATGTCTATCGTTTCATTCATTGATTATTTGTGCTGTTTTCTTTGTTTTGATTTCATTAATGTAGCTCTGTTTTTGTCATTTCTTTTCATTATACATTATTGTTTTGTTTTTTCTGTTTTGTTGTGGTTATTTCTTCTTGGCTGCTAAGTTTGCTTTGGTTTGCTCATGCCTTTCCAAAATCTTGAGTTGTACTAGTAAGGCATTTATTTGTGCTCTTTATGATCTTTTTATTATATGTGCTTAGAGTTATAAACTTACCTTTTAAGACTCCTATTATTTTGGGGGAGATCTTTTTGAGACAGTGTCTCTCTGTAGCTCCAGCTGTCCTGGAACTCACTTTGTGTACAAGGTTGGCCTTGAACTCACAGAGATCCACCTGCTTCTGCATCTGCCACTGGAGTGCTGAGATTAAAGGCATGCAACACCACACCCGGCAAGACTCCTTTTAATATGTCCCAGAGGTTTTGTTGTATTATTAATTTCATTTATTTCCAGGAATACTTTTATTTCTTCCTTGATTGCTTTTTTTAATTTAATTTATTTATTTTTGTATGTGTATGAATGTACTGTCTGCATGTAGGTTTGTGCACCTGGGTCATGCAATGCTGTGGAGGTCAGAAGAGGGTCTCAGATTCCTCTGGAACTGGAGTTCTCCTGGAACTGGAGTTCTCCTGGAATTGGAGTTATAGACGGTTTGCAACCGCCATGTGGTTGCTGGGGATCAAACCGGGGGTCCTCTGCAAGAGCAGTCAGTGCTCTTAACCCCTAGGCTATCTTTCCAGCCCCCTCTTGATTGCTTTTTTGACCCATTCATCATTCAAGACTGTGTTGGTTAATCTCCATGAGTTCATGTAGTTACTAGAGCTTTTTTTGCTGTTGTTTAGCTTTATTGCATTGTGGTCTGATAAAATACATGGGATTAATTAATTTATCTCATTTTTGACTTAGTATGTGGTCAGGTTTAGTGAAACTCTCATGGGCTGCTGAATAGAAAGTGTATTTTTTGGTGTTTGTTTGGATTCTGGCTTTTCTCAGAGTAGGGAATGGTGACCTGGCAAGATAGCATCTGGCTCTCTGTCCAAGCTAGTCAGTCATTCTCCAGCAGCCTCACTGGGGCAGGGTAAAGGAGCCAGGAGAGACCATGGGGTCAGTACTAGTTCATTCCCAATAGATAGCATAGAAGCCCTGAGCTTTGGAGCAGTGGAATGGACTGGAGAGGTCTCAGGGTAGGGGAATGGGTGTCAGGGTAGAGGGATGGGTATGCAGGATTTCCGTAATTCAGAGACTAGTCAGGTACTCTCTGGCAGCCTCAGCAGGACTATGCCATGGGCCAAGGATAGAGGATTTGAACAGAATGGGCTAGTTATTACTAGAGAGCAGAGCATGCCTGAGCTCTGGGACCCCAAGACTGGAGATGGTCCCAAAGCAGCAGGGTAGTATGGGTCGGATTTTGGTGACTCACCCCACTCTTCAACAGAATGGGCTGTTCTAGGTAGTAATTTGACCTATTGCCTAAGCGATAAAACTTATGTTAGATTGGAATGTTTTTGCACCTTAATCAAAGGTTTGCACAGTGACTAACAAAGGTGAGACTCCTGCCACAACAAGAGGCAGAACAAATGAAAGAAGCAGTCACAGGACCTGCCTGGGAGGGACTCACAATAGATACCTGAAGACTGCATGTTTCAGAGAAAATAGTAACATGTACAGAACTATCTTAAGGCTGAATTGGTCCCTGCATTCATTACTAGAGAGTCCTAATTACAAAGTTCTTGAAACTGTGGGACATGATGGTAAATTTTTAAAAAATCATTTTTGAAATGCATGCTCATGACATATGACACTGTTTCTCTAACTACTATGTACTCCTATTCGGGGATCTTCTGCCTAAGTCAATATGTTTCTTTAAGCATGTAGTTGATGGGAATGAGACGGAAACAAATAGCTGCTGTGCTCTGACACTGACACAGCCAGTGTTTCCTAGTGATGAACTGCAGAACAGTACAGAGATGAGTCTGTATAGGACACAAATACAACTCATAGCTGAGCCAAGTAGAAAGACAGTGACTCATAGAAACTAAGGCACAGAGTCCTGGGGAAGGCAGCTTGGGAGTGTGGGGGTGAATGTGCTCTGAGTACAATCATTATCATATGGAACATCAAGAGCAAAGATCAAGAAAAAGAGAAATATGTAGCTGATCATCACAGAGAGCAGTGTCAATTGCATAGTAAAAGCACATCAGTTTTCTAGCACTATTTTCATTTAAAAGGTCCAAGATAAAGCACACCTTCAAACCCTTCTTGCAGTATGAGAATTAATTAGAAATGTGCATGATTCTCTGGGAAACATAGTAAGTCACACAGATTCTTGTTGGAATGTACCTTCTAACAAAATAAATTAACAACAGAAAAGTAAAGTGGACTGTATTAACATGTATACTTCACCTGTACAGGGGAGCTACCTAGAGAATGAACCATACTTCAGACCAGTTGTTCTGAATTCCAGTAATACAGCATCTTCAGAAAAAAATATTTAAAACCAATTATAAATATAAATGAACTATTTATTCAGTAATATAAACAATTGTTCATTAGCTAACCTGCTTAAGGAATTTTCCTTTTTTCTATAGGATCAAAAGTGTCAAGGACAGTTTTGAGAAAAGGGCATTTTTGTCACTTGCCTTGGTCATAGGGCTGCAGTTTTGAGCACTGCATTTCCCAGTCAATATGGCCCATGTGATCTGGCAAAGAAAGTAATCCCAGGTGAATGAACTTGTGTCGAACTCCTGCCTTGTGTCCCTCCTGCATTTGACCAGGACTGGACTCTTAGAAAACAAGCCGAGGTGGAAGAGAATTGAGACACAAGTGGGCTCTACTTAGAAGTCATCACCTGAATTTGGGCGTGGACTTTTAATGAACTACTGTATGTTTTACATTATTATTCTGACAATAATCATTAAAAAACACAGATCAATCTGCATTGTCACCAATAAAGAAATATTAAATAGGAATGAATAGCTCTCTCCAATGTACACATGTTTACATGAATAAAATGCTTGCAAAAATGTAAAACCCAAGTAACTCACAATGCTACTTTTAATTCTGGTGTCCCAAATGGCTTCCTGGGGCAGGCATCTTGCCTCCTACAGTCCTAATGCATGAATGTGATGGAAATCCTGCATTCTTTGTTTGGGTTTGGAACACACAGAGAGATTTTTGTGCATTTTATAAAGTTTTGCCTGGGACAAAGTCTCAGTTTGCCTTTCCTTTCATTAAACCAAACTGTCAGAATAAGCAGAGATTTTTTAAACTTTAGAAATGAATTGTCAATTTCATCAAATATTTGAAAACTAGCACTTCTTCCATGCCCCCTTTCTATGGAACACAGCACCACTATTTTCTATTCTATCTTACCTGACTAATATTTAGTTTTCAGAGGTTTTTATGTGTGTTGTTGTAAATGTGTAGAATCTTTATCAGCTGCCTTCCCAGTAAGTAAAGTGTTAGAGGGGAAATATTGACTGCGTGAGTTTCACTCTTAGTCTAGTTTTGCTTTCTACATTCTGTACAAAGATGATGCTTAATCAATGGAAGATTTTCTTTATTCCCAGGATAATTAATGAGAATAGTTCCTGTTAATTTCTAAGTATTTGACTTAATTGAAAGAAGTGAGACCTCTTATTCCATATAGACAGAATGCTCTGATCACTCAGGAAATATTTGGACCTGACTTCTATTTTCTCTGGCACCAACCAGCCTGTCTACATTGTTTGCTTGGTCACCTATCTAATAGTAGATGACAGATCCCACAAAATAAAGCTTTTCTAAGCTTTTCTAGACTGTATGATTTATCCCTGAGCAGGCCAGAAGGATCCTAACTGCATCAATAATGGAGGTCCTATTTACATACCATATTGTGGGTTTATTAAACTTAATTTTATTGTATTAGTCAACAAAGAAATGTATGCATTATTCACATTTCTCTATTTTAAGTAATAAAAATGTTCATAGTAAAATAAAAAATATTTTCATAAGGCTTTGTTTTCCTCTGTTAAATTTATGCTAGATTATGAGAAATCTACAACCTAACTTTATTTTTCCCTGGATGCAGATTTGAAAAATATTTTAGAATTTTGTGTTTGTTGCTGTGTATTTTAATATAGATCAGTAACATGAAAACAATCACATGGAGAAATCCATAATGATTTCACATGTGAATAATAAAAAAATATTTATGGAAAATAGTACATCTACATGAAAAGGAAATAAAATGCTCAAAGCTCTTTATTTTTATTTATGGGACCAAGTTTAAATTTCAGTTTTCCCTGGAAGTATTAGTTATGTTATTTTGCTGAAAAAATCAGTTACAGAGTGAATTGTTTCTACTGTAGTGCTCACTTGAAGACAGAGATACAGTTTAAGTTCATACACACTCATGCACACACACACACACACACACACAAACACCTCAAGGATAGCACTAGGAAACACAATCATTTATTATTTAAATTTTTCATCAAATATATTCATTGTAAGTAAGATAATCTTTTGGGACAACCTTCATATTTATGGACCATGCTTCACAACATCATCCTGTGCTGCACAACTGTCTCAAGTCATGATATATTAATGCTATCAAAATTACTGGTGTGCTTTTCCTACATTCCTACCTTCTCGAGAACCAGAGAATGTTAGCTTTGATCTCTCTCAAGGTGTCTCTTTTCTGTGTGGAGAACCACACTGAGGCTGTGGATGTCCCAGTAGCAAGAAATGGGCTCTGTACCATTTTGAGAATATAGCTGTGGACTTCACCTGGGATGAGTGGCAGAATCTTGACACTGTGCAGAGGACTCTCTAGAGGGAAGTGTTACTCGAGAACTATGGCAGCATGTGGTTCTTAGATGTTCAGAAAGTGACTATCACACAGAAAACCATCTATAAAAGTGAGAAAAGCCTTTTCTGTAAAATTGGAATCACCACAATGAGACTTCCAATGAAGAAGTTGTTGAACTCCTGCCCTGATTTCCATCCCTGAGACTATTAACCTGGAATGATTAGATGAAGTAAATTATTAATTCTCCATGTTGCTTTCAATTGTGTTGTTTCTCAAACCAACAGAACTCAAATTTGACAGAAATTGGTACCAGGAGTAGAGCATTAATTACTGTAATAGACCTGGAAATCTATTTTTTTTTTTTTTTGAAGAGCATCATGGATGACTTTGGAGTTTGGGGCTTAAAAAGCTCTTGGTTATTTAGAGTTTAACAGGCTGTTGTGTGGGAACTTGGAAGATAAGAATGTTCAGGGAAAACCAGATGGGGAATGGGTTGCTTAAGAATTTTTGAGGTGAAGAAAACACTATCAAATTCATTTTGTGATATATTTAAATTATGAAATTGGGAAAGTAAAAACTTTGCATTACTGACACAATGGATGCTTATCAGCAGGAGGTACAAACTCAGCTGTGATACATCAGAGACCAGCATCCTTGATGTAAAGTTTTTACAGAATAATTCCCTAAGTTCCAACGCACAGATACTATGGTCCAGGTGAGGCAGGATTATGCATCATACTGGAAACAGACCTTGGTAAACAGTGGACTGATCTTCCACATTGTGCTGATTTTGAAATCCTAAAGGTTACAGAATTGAGTTGGTTATAGAGAGATCATCCATTCTCAATTCTTCCAGTTCTGTTCTGGAAGGCCATTGAGAAAGGTGCAGTCTCAGTTGCAGCGGAGACACCAGAACATCAAAAATGTTAACACTGGGATGACCTGTAAGGCCAGCAGCTGGCATGACATGGAGCCGTCTTGAGCTCCTGAGACATACTATGTGTGTTCTGTTGACAGCAGAGCCTGAGGACTGAAGCTTCCCAAAGCTGTGTGGACTGGAGAAGATCAAGATTATACTGTGATTTATATGATGATTATAAGATATCTTGCAGCTAAGAAAGATGGGATATGTTTTAATAGTATTATATTTGTGTGACCAGCTGACAGGAAATGAATTGTACCAGTTAGATTTTTTTTTTTCACATTGACACAAAGTAGAGCAAAATGGGAAGTTGAGACCCAAGAAAGAAAATGTTTCCATCAGATTGGACTATATTAAACTAAAACTTGGTAAATCTTTGCATTCTAAACTGTAATATAGATAATTTACATCCAAAACTAAATTTATAATACAACTCTTTTTTTCATGACACCTTCATATGAAAACTATAATAGGGTCCCAATTTAAATCCACATGGTAAGATTAACCTTTTTTATAATAAAAATGCACCAATCCTTTCCATTGGAGGTGAAGCACTGTCCTTGATGAGTTTAGATTCTGCCTTATATCCTATAATTCAAATATTGTGAACTAAAATGTAAAGTTAACTACTATTAATAGCTCTTAAATAAGATTGCAAACATATAAGAGGAAGAAGAACCTAATGTGACTGCACACAAACATGTACTCTCATGAATACACACATACTAACAAAGATGCATAAAGTCAAGATAAATTACTCTGGCTGGCCCAAACTCACATTCTTTAAATCTTTAAAATGTTATTTATTTGTTTATTATTGTTTGAAATGTATGAATGTTTTGCTTGAATGTATGTAAATGCACCCATTTGTTCAATGACCATGGATGTCACACGCATTGACTCAGACACCCACACACGCTGTAATTACAGATCATTGTTAGCCATTTTGTGGGTGCTACAAAATGAAGCCTAGGTCCTCTGCAAGAGCAACAGCCTGTACTCTCAACCAAAGAGCCATTTCTCTAGCCCCTCTTCCTTTAAATTTGTCTCAAAGACATCAGGAGCCCAATGTGGCTGGATAGTATCTCAAGTAGAACAGGAATTGTTGTGTGTCTTGAGAGCAGCTGATGGTAAGACCATGGAATTCTGGGGGTTGAAGCCTATTTCCTTGTTTTCTTCTGCTGCACTATGAAGTCTTTGGCAGGATCATATACTTTTGGATACTGTAACAGTGAATGTGGCATCTCTTAAGTTCATGGATGGTTGTTGCATTAAAAGCATTGTGTATTCAATCAAGTTGATCAAATGAGTGCCCCCCACTGGATGGTGGGACTGTGGGGGTTTGGGCACAACAGTCTGTAGATTGCACGAAGGATGCTTATACTCATGGATTATCACTTATAGCTAAAAAATGAAAAAAAAAAAAACCTGAAAGATGCAGGACAGTTATGGCAGAATACATGATCTGGGATGGGGTGGGGGTGGGGGGGAATGGGAAAGAAAAGGGACATAAAAATATCGCCTGATCTGTTTGATAAATGATGTATGAAATGCATTAAACCATCAATAAAAAATTTTTAAATTAAAAAAAAGAAATAAGTTTATTAGAAAAAATAAATAGCTTCTGTAATCTACATTAAAAGGTAAAAGAACCGTAATATGTCAGGTAAAAAAACTCCTTAATACATTTTTTACTTTTGCTCTAAAGGTAACCTTAGGAACATGTTTGTTTATTGTGTGTTGTTTGTGTATTGTTGTAATTATAAGCAAACTATCTTTTTTCACTAAAATATAAATATCCAGAAATAAAAAATAAAAAAAAAGCATTGTGTAGAGGGTATAGAAATCCATTTCCAGATTAGGTGTCCATTACTTTGGGAACAGATTCTGCCTTGTCCATAATGGAAGGACTTTCTACTAGGTATTTGTCCAATTGCCCCAGGTTGTGATGTCATTTTATGTATGGTATTGGTCTCTGCTGATGGCAGATAATGTCTTGAGCACTGTAAGATTTCATGAATGGTTAGCCATGTGGATGAGGCTGTATCTGACACTGTCTCCATAATTACGGTGAGCTTGCTTATGATCCCAAGGGGCAATGAAAGGAAGGGATGGAGAATGATTGCACTATCCTCTCCACTGAAATATTAAGTCACTTCTAATTCACAATTTGGGGACATAAATTTCTTCCCTTTCCCTAATTACCTCCGTGTCCTCCCCTTCCTCTCCTCCCCCCTCCTCCTTCCTTTTTTTCTTCTCCTTCTTCTCTTTCTCTCTTCCTTCTCCGTCTCTCCTTTTCTCCCTTCCTTCCTCTTCTCTCCCCCTCCTCCTCCTCCTCCTCCTCCTCCTCCTCCTCCTCCTCCTTCCTTCTCCTTTTTCCTCTTCCTCTTCCACCACCATTACTATCTCTTCCTCTCCCTATTCTTCCTTGTACTTGAAAATTTTTATCTCCACAGGTCTTGCCCAGGTCTCTTGTTTTTAATTTCCTATCACATGACTTTAACAATCTTGACCATGCAATGAAACCTGTGACCTCATGTCCCTGGTCCAGATACACTGTTGGTGCTTTTCACTTATTTCTTTTTCTTCTACTTTGTTAGACCACAGTTATTTACTATTTTTAACAGTGTTTATAGTGCATATCTAAGTTACATAATATGTTAATATGAGCTGTATCTAAATGATAAACGTCATTTCTGTATTCCTTGAGATGCACATTATGGAATAGCAACTTTATGGAGTTAATCTAAGAATTTTCCAACAGAAGAATGGAAAAAATTTGGTGTATATCTAAACATACAGCAGAATCAAACAATAAATAGGAGATCCCTCCAGTTGCCACTCAACCTGCTAGGTATAAATACTCAGATGGAAATAAGTATGCCATGTTTCCCTTTGTGTAGAAGAAGAAAAGGATAAAGCAGTGAATTCTGGAAATGATAGGGGGCATGTAATATGGGTCAAAGACTACAAAGGAGTAATTCTTCTAGCCAAAATGAAATCACAAGGCCCAAACTTGAAGTTCTTCCCACTGGAAGAAAAACCTTTCTGAATTACCTTCAGGGCCTTCCTAGATATGAGTAGTATTTCTGCAGCTGTCTGCTTTTGTATGTTATGTATTTTTCAGAATCCAGTATAAATGCATCCAAAACTATGCTTCTTTGTTCAACTGTTCATAGAGGACTCTTCATAAGGATGCAGGTGTGGTGACAAATGGAGGCCATGCTGAGATGTTGTAACTCAAATGGAGGCCATGCTGAGGTGTTGTAACTCAAATGGAGGCCATGCTGAGGTGTTGTAACTCAAATGGAGGCCATGCTCACTTCAGCTTCTTTGTCATATAAGCTCTTATACACCTACAGGTATGTTCGAGTCTGGCCTCATATGTGCCGCCTTCAGCTGGTACTGATGGTGTGTTGCCGGGCACATTCAGCTCTCTGATGCATTGGGGCACCAATTCATGGTAGGTGACTCAGGATGTGTGGCCGACTGATGGCTCATCAATAAACCTGCAGTCTGTAGCAGTCTCCTTAATGGACCAATAAGGGTTTCTAAGAAAAAGTAATGATTGGCTACTTAGGCCTGGAGATTTGGCTTCAAAATGCTCAGGTCTAAGCAGTGATTCACCTCTAGGAATCACTGTCAGAGACTCCAGAGAGCAGCCCCAACCATGGCTGACATGCAAGCCCCATTCAATCTGCTGGAACCTGTAGCCCTTGCAACAGGCAGCCTATACCTAATGTCCAGCGTTCTCTACTTCACTGGATCACATATCTAAATGCTCCAGAGTAACAAACTCAAGGTAGAAAGGATCACTGTGAAATCCAAAGAAGCCTTGATGTCACTGTTCTCCCCTTCTATATAGGAGGAAGCATTTAAAAAGACTTAATTTTACCTGTGCCTGACACGTGCTCCATCCATAAGAATCTCATTGAAGTACAAGACTCTGAATTTTGTCATATTTATGTCCCACTTTCTAAGACACAAATGTATTAACCATCAGTTTAGAGTGCTTGGAATTTCTAAGATCCATGCTAACAATATATTGCCCAGGGTGCACTATTTTCAAAGTAACAGCAATTATTCCATATGGCAGAAAGTCAACATGGGCATTGTTCAAATTGCTGAGAATATTTAGTTCAGTTATATTTTCCAGAGCTGGTAGGGAAGATCTAAGAGATATACTCTTGTGAGTTGAGCTTTTGGTAAAACACAATTGGTCAAAGCACTAGCCCCTCCCCCCCCCACCACCACCACACACACACACACACACACACACACACACACACACTCTGCCTGGTAGACCACAGTGGCATTTTCTGTCTTTGTAATCATTGTCTGCCTAGGTTCAAGTTAGTTATTAAAAGATCATTTATTAAAAGCCTGTGATATACACTTACTTTTGGTAAAAGTCTGCATGGCCCTTTGTGGAAGATTGGATGAAAGACTAACAGTGTAAACACTTGGCAAGGTGCAAGGATTTCCTTGAAGGAGAAAAACCCTTTCTGAAGGGTTTCTGAGCCTGTCAACTGCCTCACGTCTAGGAATGTGCTGAGAGCTTATGATTCTGTTCTTCTGAGTCCTGTTGGATTTTTGTCACTTGAACTAGAGCTTTTTTTTTTAAAGATGAAACAATTCTCCTCTTGCGATAAATGACCAGAATGCCTCACCTTAGGCCTCCTAGGGTAAACTGTTCTGATTAATTCTTGGACCCTGCTGCCCACAACTGTAACAAGAGCTTTTGTGTAGTTAAGTGCTGCTACTTGGCTGCTACTGATCCAGGGCCCAATGATCATTGCATTTAAGGACCCAGTCAGGTGGCAGTAATTCTGAACTACAGAGTGACCACAAGGACCCCCTAGTAGAGTTGGGCTTTCCTTCAGATTGATTCTTGAGAGTCACACTGTACAGCACATTTCCATGGCCTCTCCAAGATGAGCAGGCAGTGTGACAAGCATAATGGTCCACTACCTCTAACCTCTATTGCACTTTCTTCTGAAGAATTTAAAGGTATTTAAATCTCTGTGTCACTTTATATAACTGATCAGACTAAGAAGATGCCTAGAGCCTTTTCTACATGCCTTGATGTTAATTCCACTATTTCTGTTTTTAGTGGAGCCATGCTAATAAGATTGATCTGATCCAAATTTATATTCCTTCCACAATCATCCATATTGTTAATATGAATCTCTGCACATATTCCTTGGAATTCTGTGGCCATAAATTTGAAAAAAGCCACATTTTTTTGTTGTTGTTAGAGAGATAGCTCCTCCCAGTCTATTCTTTGTATTTTACCCTTTGAGACCTGTTGGGATTTGATTCTACCTTCAGGCATAGAAGCAAAGATGGATGAAAATTGAATTTTCATTGCCCTTAAATCTAGTCAATTAGAAGATCAATTCTAGAAGCTCTCAAATCCATTGTGAACACACACTCTTTGGTATCTCGTTCCTTAGAACCACTCTTGTCACTAAAAGCTACACCAGTCAGGATGTGTATTTTTAAAAGTTTACCACTGAAGCCCAGCTTATATGTTTATGGCTAACATGGTTATCAGGGAGTGCAATTTACATATATTTCATCAGTCCCTCAGGAATAGAATTCTTGGCTGGAACTTGATGCTATATTTTCCTCCTCAAAGAAACCTGTATGCATTTTTAACAATCATGAACTATCTGGGCCTGGTGGTTCATGACTTTAATCCTAGCATTCTGGAGGTGTTAGTTCTCAGCTAGCTCTCCTCAGGGCACCATGTGGATGGGAGTCAGGGGATTTCTCTGACCTCATCCCCGAGGAGGAACAAACAACGTGGCCTGCGTGAGTGATGCTGGGTGGGGTAATGGTGTGCAGTGGTGCAGAATTGGGGGGAGGGGGGGCTATGATTGGCTCTGGGAACTGATGTCATTTAGTTTATAAAAGCAGGCTGTAGCAAGGAATAAATTGAATTCCCCATTAACAACATTACAGAATTCCTGGCCATCATTTTTATTAATTTTTGTGTGCATACAGGCCAAAGCAGGCCTGAATTTCGTTTGGGTTTCCGGTGGGTTGGAAAGAGGTCCCAGTGCGGACCACCAATCTGGATAGCTGGTATTATGAGTGGACATAGGCTGAAGATAGGCCAACAGCCATCAGCCTGAAATTCCTGTCCAGGGTTCAGCAGTCTCTGGGCAGGTGGGAAGTCATGGCCAAGAGTGGAATTGTGTCTCGTCGCTGGCTAAGGGCCTGAGGTGGGCTACCGGAAGTAGCCAGCTGGTTTCTGCACTGAGAGGCCAGCCCCCTACAGCAGCTGCTGGCCGGTGCTGTGTCCCCGTCCCCTTAGCAGGGCCACGTGGTCCCTGTTCAGCACTAAAGAAAAGCTTCCAACATGGAGGCAGTGTGAGTTCAAGGCCAGCCTCGTATACATAGCAAGTTTGAGGCCAGCTGGGACTATAGGGAGACACTATCTCAAAAAGAAGGAGGAGGAGGAGGAGGAGGAGGAGGAGGAGGAGGAGGAGGAGGAGGAGGAGGAGGAGAAAACATACTGGTTATTTAGGATTAAGAGCCCACAAGTAAGCATAATTAAGATGTTATCCATAGTGACAAATAAACCAATTGATATTTTTTGCTTTATTTTTTATTTATTTTTTTTTATTATTATTTATCTTTGTATGTGTATGAATGTACTGTCTGCATGCAGGTCTGTGCCCTGGAGTTCTCCTGGAATTGGAGTTACAGACGGTTCTCAGCAGCCATGTGGGTGCTGGGGATCGAACCCGGGTCCTCTGCAAGAGCGTCGGTGCTCTTAACCGCTAGGCCATCTCTCCAGTGCTTTAATCGTTTCTCTCTTGTTTTACTTTTATTTTCCTCTCTCTTTTTTTTTTTTTTTTTCCATTTTGCAAGCTAAGATCAAACTTGGGGCCATAGATATGGTAGACAAATGTTCTAACAATGAGCTACTTCATTCTAATAATGATGGATTCTATAAGATTAAAGGAAAATAAACTACACTGTACTTGTTGAAGCTCTTTATTACATGGGTGCAGTTTAGCCCAGATATGGCCTTGCCATGTCATTGCGAATTTCACAGCTAAGTACATGAATGTCAGGCTTTCAATGTCAAAATAGGATCTTACAAATAGGCAAGGAAAGGCATTGCACTCAAGGAGAATGCGGCAAAAAAAGACCTGTTCACCTTAATAGACATGCCAGAAATTATGTACAGAAATAATTGTGGATATATTCATACATACCTTGCTTAAAGTAATTGAAGCAATTGACAAATGAACAGAAATGAGAAGTAAACTTCTGTTCAGAGTAACTTCAAAGGATGCATCATTAGTCATCCCTAAGGATGGAAAGCCTGTGTCCCTACTCCTTAAGTCTCTTCAAGGAGCTCAGGGCAATAAAGGAAACAAGAGAAATTTTTACAATGGAGAAATCTACACATACTAGCTCTGCCATTTGATTAGGCAAGCAGTGATTAGTGATGAAATGAAGAACCAGGATTTTACCTTTGTGTTCTTTTCCCTAGCAACCAAACTTCAATATAATAACAAAAGAAATTAGAGTATTGTTATTGGGAACCACATTTATAAGTTTCTGGGCAGTCCTCAACAGTGCTGAGTTCTTTAAGAACAAAGAAAACATAAAAAAATGATTTAACTAAGAAGAGCCAGAGGAGACAAGATGAATGAACACTGTCTGATACCCAAGATGGGATTCAGGAACAGAGGAGATCAGGGGAAATTCACCCTTCACCACAACTTGTCAGACATTTCATCAATTATAAAGGATATGCCATACTTAATTGAAAATGTTAATATTTTAGATGAATGAAAGAAAGTAGAAAGTGCTAATTCCAAATTGTCCTGTAAACCCGGTACTACTTACGGGCATAGTCAATGAAATTTAATATAGTAAAAAAGAGAAAGAAAAAGTTTTGAATGATTCACTGCTTTTTATTTATTTTAAAATTTACAATTGCTAAAAATAGTTTTATTGCAGCTATAAAATTGTTACCTAGTAATTAAAATGTTTTGGATCCCATAATAATCTTTTATCTGAATAAACAATCAGAATTATTGTGTAGTGCTTTGGTGAAAGAGGATGCAAGATTTGAATTTTCAAGAGGGAGATGTGATAAAAATAATAAAAGCATGTAGACACAGGCCCTGCTCAAATACGTGGTATCATTAAGAATACATCTAAAATGTGCGCACCAAATATGCATTTGGCAGATGAAGCTCAATATGAGGCTGAGATTAAATAACTGCTTAATTCCTTCATTGTCTACTTCTGTGGCCAGCTGTTAGTAGCAATAAATTAATTTTAGCATAAATTTATATTTATTTATTCTTTGTGTATGCACATGTGTGTACAGATATGCATGTATGTGCATGGATTTGGAGGTCAGAGATTGGGGTGTTGTGTTTCCCTCCAATTTGAGATGGGTCTCACTCTGAACATGGACCTCATTGTCTATGTTAGCCTGGCCTCAGGTGAGCCTTCATCTCTCTACCGTCCTGGTGCAAGGATTAGAGGTGCAAGGATTAAAAACCTGCAGGGTTTTTGTGTGTTTTTCAAATGTGTATGCTGGATTGAACCCAGATCCTGATGCATGTCCTGTTTTTGTTTAGTCAATGTAGTTTTCTTACATTTATAGTCAAGGAATGATTTGTATCATCAGGCTGTGTTTTATTTGCTAGTGATATGTTGTTATATAGCTTCATAGCAATCAGCCATCTTAGAGATTCTATAAAGTACACCTAGAATACCCACAAAAGGAACCCAGGAGGCAAACCTTACATATCTGTGGTACTTTCAGTATCTACTAGAAAGAGCTGGTCTGCTTTCAGAGCCATCAGTCAGCAACAATGCTGGTGCCTTCAACTCTGCTTTACCACATTGACCTGATCAAGAGCTCCACAGTCTCATATAACAAATGATGACGCAGCAGGATTAAGAAGATTACCCTTCCAAAGACAGTGATTTTTGAGGGGCAGAGAACCTTCTGCTTTGAAATAAACCTCCACATTATTATTATTTTGAAGTGTCCTTTACCTATCATTGTTTTCACTCTGCACTGTTTGTTTTATCGGATAGAGGGAACAAGTTGTTCAGTTTCTCGTGGAATGAAAACAAAATGCTCAAATAAAGAATTTTAAACATTACATACATTTAAATCCGTATTCCTCACTTAGGTATACAGTGAGCTCTAAGTGAAAATGTTTGTTGGGTCTTTGATATGTGTTAATATAATGCACTCTGATAAGTGGCTTTTTTCCTTGCATCACAGTGCTTGGGGATACTATTTTAAGTTTTTCCAGAGAGAATTATTCATGCATATAGATTTTTAATTAAAAAGACTAAGATTAGTCAACCTATTTTCAAGAGATAGTCTGATGGAAAGCAACTTTTAATAACTCCTTTTGAAATTCTTTTCCCACTTACAAACTTAGGCTTGAAAGTGGATGGTGGATTGAAGGATAGCCTGAGGAAAAAGGCTGATCAACCTATGCAAGGCATGTGGAAGTCCTAGGAGAAGCTCCACATGCTGGACAGTTGTCTGTCCCTCCCTAACCTGGGAGAGGAACACTCTCATGTCCTGTTTCACCTGTTGCCATTATACTGTGGAGTTCCACATCTTAGATGTCAATACAGCTTCCCCAAAGGAATATTTCAGTTTTTTGTGCCATGCACTGTTCTGTGTTGATCACCATGCTGTCCTTAACAGCATGTCTTTCCTGTCTTTTCAGACCACATCCTTCCTGGTGTCATAGCACATGGATTTCAGAACCGCCTGTGAGGAGGTAGGTCAAATGATATTTTTACACATCACACAAGAAAAGTTTGTAAACTGAAAAGATATATAGGTTTAGACAACTCTGCGCTGTTGGAGTAATGGCTCAGCGGTTAAGTGCACTGGTTACTCTTTCAGATGACTTGGTTTGGTTTGCAGCAGCACCGATATGGTGATTAATAACCTTCCACGACTCCAGTTCTAGGAATCCAACACCCACTTCTGACTTCCGTGGTCACTTACAGGTGCACTTACATGCATGCAGGCACTACACTCATACACATAAAATAAAACAATCAAAAAATATTAAATGGTTTACAAACTCCTTTTGTTTATTGCATGGAAAAATCTATGATCAGAGTATAAAGCGTATTCATGTTTTGAACACAGCACCTATAATTTATGCGTTTTACTTATTGAAGTAAAATTGAAGAACATTTTTGTGATATTCTATGCTTAATTCTTAAATTGTGGCATTTCTAGTTTTAGTTGTATAGTACAGCTTATTTTTACTATTTTCTGTGTGTTTTTTTTGTGTGTGTGTTTGTTTGTTTGTTTGTTTGTTTATTAATGTGACACCATGCGCATGCCTTGGTACATTTGTGAAGACATGCTACATAGAGAAGAATCTGAGCTCTGCTTTCAATTTTGAAAGTGTCTAAGTTATTAAGTATGCAGTAAACAGGAGTAAAAGACTAAAACAGCAAGGAAGAACAAAGGATCATATGCTTACACCATGCAACAGAAACTAACTAGGGAAACCACAGGAAGCAAAACAGCTGGAGCTTCTGATAAACAAGCGTCCCTGGTAGAACACCTTCTGGGTCAGAATTCCAATTAGCCATTCCTGTCACAGGCACTTTGATCATGTGATACAGAGCAGCTGAGACTTTGGCTTGGGAAGGTGTTTGGAAATTGTCAGTTGTGTGCAAGGACACAGTGTTCTCAATCTAAGATTTCACCCTTCTGTTGTCAAGGCTGGAGCTGTCTCTTTGAGGCTCTATTGCTGCTCTCCTTTCCCCATCTCACAAGGATTGAAAGGTTCCCAGAGCATATCTGAACAAAGGTCTTGAAGAGCATTTTAAGCCAAACAGGCATGGATCTAAAGTGGGGGTTCCAGAGCCAGCTTCTTGGACATCTAAACTAGCACAAAGCAATTTTAATATAATGTATAAGTCAAAGTACAATATGAGCATCTTCCTTGACTGAGACAGAATCTCTTGTTTGCTAGCACACCTGAAAGCTTCCAGTACTTCAGGGCTCCACCTCACATCTTACGTGGAGCATTGGGATGCTACTGTGTCCAGGTTTGTGTGGGTTTGGGGGGCTTGACTTCAGATCATCAGATTTGCCCAGCAAGAATATTACCCACTAAGCATGCTTTCCAACCATGGCTTTCCACTCTTATAGCACATCTTACAATCCCATCAAGATGCAACTCTCTTTGAATAGTTAAGGAATCAGATATTGAATAGATATTTATATGAATGTGACAAATATGGGGTCCAGAGATGATTTATGCGATAGACCATGGACAGAGGGTAAATCTTATTATAACAATAGGATTATATGATATTTGTAATCTTTTTTAAGTAAAATAATTTTGTTGTCTTGGTTTGGGTGCCTATTTGATTCTATTTAAATATAAATGATTTATTTTATATTGCAAACCCTATTGCGACCATCTGACACCCTGTTCCATAGCTGCAATGAGCCCTCTGGGGAGATGAAGAATTTTAGACTAGCCCAGCAGGTTCCTGAACTCTGTACTTTTGCTCAGCATGGGAATGTATCTTCTACACAGGGTAGAATCTGCAGGAGCACATTATGGTGAATGATATTCCTGTTAATGAGGAATTAAGGTGAAAATCCAATGTCCATAATATTCAAATAGAATACCACCAAGTGGAAGACAAGAAGCCTCTGCTCTATAAAGAAATTGTAGAAACCTGACCAGGTAGCTTCCATTTAAAAAGGTCTTTATATATCTAATACAGATTTTTTTAAAAGAAAGATTTGCTGATAAAGAATTCTAGCTCTGGAGACTAAAATGCTGCATTCCTTCCAAAAGATTGAGATGTAGATGGCCAGCATGAAACAAAAGTGAGCACAGAGGCTTAGAGAAAACAAGCAGGGGCAAATCTAAAGTGCACAGTTCACAAGAAAAAACATACATGTAGGCATATGCATAATTATGTTTATTTCTACTTTTGGAAAGTGTGATCAAAATAAACCTGTGTTCATATAAGCAATATGTTCATATAAACCTGTGTTCATATAAGCAATATGTTCATATAAACCTGTGTTCATATAAGCAATATGTTTAGTTTCGTTTAGCTTGCCCTTTCATTTTGATCATCTTTAAACTGTGATAAACATGTCTTTGTTGATTATAACATATACATATATATGCATATACATACATATACATATATTAACATAGGGTCTTGCACTGCATAATGGCATCTTATTGAATGATAAACTATATCCCTTAGTGATTGATGTCATAGTCATACACATCTTAGTCTGTTTAAATAGTAATGGTATTGGTCCCCAAACAAAACCACCTGACAATGCTTTTATATGAATATATCCCTTTCTACCAAATAATTTAATAATTTGTACTTACATACAATCTAATTTAGTGCTTCATACAATGGAATATAATCTGTGAATATTATCCACTTGGGAAGAGTTCAAGTTTTACCACTGAATGTTGTTATAAAACAATTGTCCACACACAGATTAAACAGGCAAAAACCTCATATATTTTAACATGGACAGGGAGGTGGGGCCTGTATACTCACTAGCTTTGTCTGTAAGGACAAGGCAACTATTTGAAGTTTAAATTTCCACCATAGGAGAGAAAAGAGTCACCACATAGACCATGTCGAAGACCAGTAAATTACTTTAAGGAAATGAATGGGCCACCTACCCATTCTGTCACCATGTTCCCCATATTGAGGGTTCATGGGTCCCAGACAATCCATCCAAGCTAATCTGACACCCATCCACTCTTGCAATCTTCCAACTCCAAGATTAGGTTGGGTATGCACTGCTGTGGAACTCCAGACTAGCCTTGTAAGCTACTCAGAACCCTACCCACCATTGAGTCACTTCTTTCCTACAGGCCCCAGCCTGGAAAACTTTGTTCCAGCTCTGGAGTAGCCAAGTGAGCTAACTAGAACCAGTCCTCACCACCATCATCTTCACTCACATTCCTAGCTGTGATTGTTTATTGCACACACCACAGCAGTCTGGAACCGTGCCCCAATATAAAACTTAAAGTGAGAGTCAGACGCATAGACCAAGTAACTATCTATATCTGAATTGCTGCCAAGGTACAAAATTCTCCAAAACAAGAAAACAAAACAACAACAAACAAACAGAAACAGACCCACACTTCCAATCAACAAATGCTAAATGCTCACTAGAATTCAATAACAGACAACCAATAAAAAAAGATGTATGTATACACAAGTCACAACAATGTAAAAATTTAGAGGTAGAATCACAAACAACTCAACTCAAAGAGGTCAGGAATACATTCCTGGTTGAATGAAATGACAAAGACCATTCTAGATTTGAATTTTACTTTTATAAAAGACATAGAAAAATTGAAGAAAACTCAAGTTGAAATGAATATGACCTGAGAAAACTCAGTAAGCCAATTAGAAGAGACAGGAGAAAGTCTTACCAACAGAATGAATCAGATGGAAATAACAAGAAGCCTTGACACTAATGTTGGAGAACTGGGCAGCTTGGGTAAAGAAAATGAAAAAGGTTACTTCAAAAGAAGGATTGAGATATGTAGGAAACATGGAACACCAAGAAAAGACCAAATCTATGAATTTTATAATTCATAGATATAGGAGAAAAAAACCTGCCATTAGCCAGATTTTCAGCAAGATTGCAGGAAACTTCCCTAAATTAAGAAAAGACTTACCCATACAATTATAAGAAGCACAAAGAACACCA